>CM032231.1:55072500-55180000 GCA_019009955.1 Riptortus pedestris | reverse complement strand
TAAGATTATAATTATTTAACAACAGCTGTTGGAAGGGACAAGTCTTTATCTCGTCCTTAATCCCTTCGGAGTTTCAGGTTTCCTGTCAGAATTCATTTGACAGTCTGATTTCGTTAGCAGCACTCCCCCCCCCCCCATCTCTCCTTCCCAAAAAGTTGTTTACACTTTTATTTTTAGCATTTTGACCAAATTGAATTCATCACATTTCAGCAGCATTCAGTTTAAATGTAGGTTTTAAGCTGTAACATTGTTACTCATAGTTTTACGAATATATTTAAAATAAAGGGTGATTACCGAGAAACGCATGTTTTTCAAATAATGAATACTCAGGCAATTCAGAGCAATAAAATAATTTATGAGTGGAAAAACAGTGTACACAATATGCAATTTCAGAATAAAATTACTTACGATTTAGCGTTTAAAAATTACATCTTTAAGGTGGTCACCTTCTGCTTGGACACAGTATTGAAGGCGATCTTTAAAACTTGCTACGGACTTTGCCCACATAATCTCTAGGAATGGCTTTGGATAGCTTCTTTAAGTTCCTGTACTGTTCGCGGTTTTTCTATGTAAACTCTAGATTTCGAAAATCCCCACAGAATGAAATCTGGAATTATAAGATCCGATGAGCAAGAATGCCAAGTGACATCACCAAAACGTGAGATCTCTCTTGTAGGGAATGTTCGCCGAAGGAATTCCATACTAATGCGAGCAACAGCTCAATCTTGTTGGAGCCATACATTACGTATCTCTATACGTTGACGGTGCAGTTCTGTCAAGAAATATTCTTCCAACATTTCCAGGTAGCGCTGTGCATTCACTGTCACTGCTCTGCCATCGTTGTTTTCAAAAAAATAAGGATCAATGATCCCTTTTCACTAACCGCACACCACACAGTCACATGTAAGCTATGAAGAGGTCTCTCAGCTAAGTTTTGAGGATTTTCTGCACACCAAAATCGTAAATTCTGTTTATTGGCTGCTCTGTTCAAGTGGAAATGCGCTTCATCACTCATAAGGATAACTGCTTCGTCATTCTGCCATACCTGATGACATACTGCCAGCTTGAAAGGATGGAATTTAAGGTCGATGACCAAAATCTTTCTTACTGTGGAGATCAGATGCCCGCTTCCGAATTGAGCGGCTAGGACTCTGAACTCTTTCATGGTGCACTCTTTCAACTGTCTCAGGGGTAATAACTGTCCTTTCCGGTCGAGGAGGCTTCTTCTTAAGCAAAGATCCAGTTGTGTTAACATTATGTATCCAACGCAATATCGTTATGATCAGGGATAGCACTATGCCGTGCAATGTTAAAATGTACACGAAAGTCTCGCTGAGCCTGAGTGACTGATTCATCATTTGCGTAAAACCGTCGCATGACAAACATACGATGCTCAAGGTTCCACATCTCGGCTACAACTGAAACTGCACACTCCCCCCTCTACAGCGCGAAAATTTTTAAATTCGCCATATCATATGTCACAATTTCAAACTCCATATCGGTTGGATTTTCCCACGTCTGTGTATAAACCTCCCCGAAATAATAATCTCCACATAATAATTGTGTTAAGAAACTTATGTAATTAATTTCCATTCAATCGAAATATATTCCGCTAAAGATTTGAATATACATTTTCTTAAAAGACAGTTTTAGCAAGTAAGTCACTAATACAATGTAAAGTAAAAACCAGTAGAACGTTATTTTGCCAAAAAAATATCATTTAAATGTAATTTTTCTATGTGATTGAGATATTTCTAAATACGTATTTTACTTGCTCTCTTATCTCAGCCATAACGTAACGTTATCATTACAAAAAATGTGGTGTGTGTGTGTGTGTGTGTGTACGTATTTGTTATGTACGTACGCACCATAAATACTTACATTTAAGTTTCAGCTTTCGCCTAAACTGTGATTTGACAAGAGCCATTGTATAATAATGCTTCCACGCTTTAGGAATGGAATAAGCCGAATGCTTAGGTAGTCCATCCAATTAATTAAATCCTAAATCCAACCGCTTTATTACTAATTTCCGAAATTGGTTTCCTTCGAGGGACTAATGTGGGCAAGTCTAGTCGTTGTCCAAACACCATCTGCCAAATATGTATATTACCCAAAACTAATTCTGAACCACTGTTCTCCAAACCACTTAAATAAATGTTTATCCATTTTAGATGAATTTTAACTCTAACAGGAATAAATGTATTTATCGTAGGTATTTTAATAACATATTTACTTATAGTAATTGTACTAAGCACCACCACATTTGGTTGTGCACAACCACACTTGGGAATGTTGGATGCTTACTTTAAGGCAACATTGGATTTAAAAAACCTGTACTATTAGTATTTTTTCTATAGAAGTCTCCTCTAGCTATGGTTTCTTTAATTAATTTATCATCCACCTGAAAGTTCAGTACATAGTAAGAAGTTAAGTTCACTTTTCGTTAAAACAGTTATTTACTAAATTACAAGAAGGTCCGTAGAATATTCGTACTAATATTCATGGAGTGTAATTATCTTCATATTTATATATGATATTTAGTTCTACATAAAAAAAAAATTATATATCTAGTTCGGCTACGATCAAACGTAAGTCCGTCACGCAGGGGCTGCGTAAACTACTTATATTTCCCACGGGAAGGTTTACAATAGATAAATATACATACTGGAAACTCCACAGTGAATATTAAGTGAATAAATACAAATGGTAATGAGAAATCGTTCAGTTACAAGTTAATAACTCTACAACGGAAAGCGTCTGAATATCTTAGTATAATACATTCATTTTATTGAAATTGATTTACTAAAGCTAATGCTGTATTTTTTAATGAATCAGAATAATTTTAATCTCAATTACTTAAATTTTAGTAATCAAGAACCAAAGAAGGGGGGGGGATCAACAATACGTATTTGCATATATCTCACAAAGCAAAAGTTCAATATAAACAATATTTCATATTCAACCTTTTAATAAGTGGTGCATGATATATCAGCTTATTATTGATATGACACTAGTAGGAGTGGGCGTTTACCCACAGCGTAAAACTATAATATCCAAATATCTCGGTTAATACTCATTATACGGAAAATATATATAGAACAATATTTATAGTGAATTAAATTTGCAATAAGATTGTTTCTAAATACTCCCCTCTAAACCCCCCTCCCCCTTGTCGATTTCAGCCGTTAACGAACTTGATCATTCATTTTACATAAAAAGACTAAATATCGAGTTTGGTAACGATTAAAAAATAATTGCGACCGCTAGAGCGGTAACAGACAAATATATGTATATATATATATATATATATATATATATATATATATATATATTTGAACGGACCTCATTTTCGTCATCTTCTAGGTAGGACGATGGACATTTGAAGAACGATTTCGAAAATCGCGTCATGAGTACGACCTCAATAGCTGATTTCCCTTGAAAATTGCGACCGCTAGTGCGTTAGCAGACACCTATATAAATATAATTTTGAACGGGCTTCATTTTCGTCATCTCTTGAATAGGATCGATGGACATTTGAGGAAATGTTAATGAGGGCAACTTCAAGAGCTGATTTACCTTAAGAAATATCTGCTATAATAAATAAATTGTTACATCTGAAACGACCAATATCATTTTGAGAAACTTCCTCCCCACGCACACGTCAATTCATTCTAGTTTCTCAACCACATAATGCATCCGCTTTGATTATCTGCACCTGTGGTCTACTAATGGAAAATGACTTCATCAAACGGCATATGGTTGTGTTAAATTACGATGTAATATAATCAAGTTGTCACAGCGATGGATTAGGTGATACGGCTTGTGGCAACTTTGAAACGGATTCTGGATTTAATCAAATTAAGTGAAATGGAGATAACGCAGATTATGTAATATACATCATGATGTCAGTGAAACCAATGGAAGGCAAAATGGGTTGAATTTGAAGTGTGCTGTATGTCCTCTAGAAGGCTGTTTTTTTTTGTTTTTTTTTTTTTGGATTATGTTTTACACATCTGAACTAATTTGAAAATTAATTTTTTTTCTCGAAAATATGAATTTCGTGAGGGATGGAAATATGTTGTGAAATTATAGGCTGAGTGAATATTTCTAGAAAGTCGTCGGGGAAGTGTTGATGTTGTTCTCGGTATAGAGCCAAGATGAAATGTAAAATAGACAATTTCAGTCCAAACATTCTTTGCAACGAAAAATTTTATACAAAAGACACTGCAGAAAAAATAGTTCTTAGAATTCATTCATTCAAAGCATTTCACACACAATGGAAATTTAGTGGAGTTATTTAGTATTTTTAAAAAGCCCACACTTTGACTAACACAATTCATCACTTAATATCTCATTTTAAGTTATAATTTAATATCTCGTTCTAATGGGGCTTTTATTAAAAAGAAGTTCGTCCCGCAGGGGCTGCATAAACTAAGCAGATTTCCCACTTGGCGTTTTACAATAGAGAAATCTGCCTACTAATAACGGCAGTAGTAGTATTTCTAAACCTATTCATGAGGGACGAACAGTTACGGAAATGGCGGCCCTTGCTCTTGGCGGAAAGCCCCGAACATATCCGACTCCTGCCGACCACACACTCAATACAAATGTAAATATCTTGGTTAATATTCAAGGTACAGAATAAATGTATAGAACAATGTTTATAGTAAATTTAATATTGCAATAATATTGATTCTATACAAATTTTCGATCCAACGCTTAATAACGGAGATATTTCGAATTTTCAAAATCCCCCCTCTAAGTCCCCCTCCCTCTGGTTCGATTTCAGCCATTAACGAACTTGATCATTCTTTTTACATAAAACGATTACATTTCGAGTTTGGTAACGATAAAACAAAAATTGCGACCGCTAGAGTATTTACAGACAAATACATGTGGTCGACTCTCGCTAACACGAACCTCGATAACACGAAATCCTCGATATTATGAATTATTTTTAATCCCCTTGGAAAAAACTGTATAACATGAAGAAATTACCATACGTAACACGAACTAATTTCCCGGTTATATTTTACCTCTATAACACGAAGAGAGACAAAAATAACCTGTGTTACTCGAAGTTCAGTAGATAAGACGAATTTGATTAACGCATTACCTCTATATCACGATGTTCTAAGAATGGATTTGTTTAACACGAAATCCCGGCATTCAGGTTGCAACCAGTCGGTGAGTCAAAACCGAGGACAAGAGCCTTTAGTCTGTTTGCAGCCTCGTCTCGGGTCTGTTCACTTTGTGTGGAGCGTTTTGATTTATGTAGTGTCAACTGTTTGTGCGTGAAATATTCGAGACTGAGTGCGAAAAGACAACCTGACCTTTTGACTGTTGGTGAAAAGTTACAAATGATAAAGTTGGTGAACGAAGGGGTGAAAGAAGAAAGACATCGTACTGTACCAAGTTAATTGTTTATATATATATATATATATATATATTATATATATATAATTTTGAACGGACCTCATTTTTGTCATCTGAGTAGGATCGATGGACATTTGAAGAATGTTTTCGAAAATCGCGTTATGAGCACGACGTCAATGCTGATTTTCCTTAAAGGAAATCTGCTAAAAAAGTGGAAAACGAAACGAGCAATTATGCCTTTTTGTGTACATTTCAAACATCTGGGAAATCTGCTTAGTTTATTTATGGCTGCGAGACGGGACTCTTGCGTCATTACAATATTATGACGTAAACTAATATCTATTATTAGCTACTTATTACAATGGACAATCAACTTAATGGATATTACCAAAGGAGAGAGGATCATAAGATAGAGAGATACTAATGGGCAATATTAATTAAATTGCTGTGGATGGTCTTGGCGGATCCATTAGCCAAATCACCATGGGAATTGTTCTGGGGATCTGGTGATCACTCCGGGATTCCTGGTTAAACCAGGGTACTAATCCCGTTAGCAACCCCTATCATCCGGAAAACCAGCTGTAAGCCACTCCGGCAAGTAACTTCAACCCAACACAAAAGAAGAATATCATTCTCTGATAGCATTTTTAGGTAAAGTAGACATAGTTCGGGAGATTTGTGCTAAATTTTTAACCAAAGCTATCTGTATTGTCAATCCAAATAAATAATGATTAGTACTACTTATTATCAGGTAAGCCAGGAAAATCCAAGTCAGGTATAAACGTTTGAGACAGCACTTTTGCCGTGGTGGAAGAAATAGCAACTACCAAACGTTTTTCCCTTTTTCCCTAAACGCTCTAAAGTTAACGTTACCATAAACTAAGTGGAGAAAGAAAAACACGTCCAATTCTTCACAAGTTTTTGACCTCGGAGTCTCTTGCTCTCTTTCCCAATGAGCGCATGCAAGTAGCACTGAAGATGGAGACAATAGTCTTCGAAGGCGGTTAGCGCTGAAGTAAAAACTTGTGAAGACTTGGACGTATATTTCTCTCTCCAAGTGCACAATATTCTTCACTTCCAACAACACTGCTTTGATTGCCTCATTATTTCATTCTCTTATAGATTATACATTTTAAACTACAGCTTAAAGGTTACATATAGGTTTATAAAAGAAAAATATAACACTCGGGGCGATCAGATGGACACCATTTCTTATAGTGTATACATCATAATTTAAAAGTGGTCTGTCAGTTTATATTGATCACAGTCGTTGTGGTAACTAAAAATTCATATTTAAAATATTTCCCACAAATGAAAGCGCTGTCATCCTTTGCCTCTATAACCTGTTGATAAGAATAGGTCCGGAATTATTCTCTTATCGTTAGAATTTGTGGTTTCATAGAAAGCGTATAGTTGCCCCTCTCTACAATATCAAGAAACATCTTATCTCCCGGCTGACGTTAAGGTCGAAGGCAGGAAGGAGTGAGGGATGTGTTCGATCAAGAACCCACTGGATCGAGAGAAAGACATTTGTCTTGGATATCTTCCTTTAGATCTTCCAACGCTTCTTATTTCCTTCTTTCAACGACCACCTCTTTATCTTTTGGGAAACAGTTCCCGACAAGTTTTATGTTTAAACGCGTTTTGAGCATTGAACTCAGGATCTACAAATACGGTTACATATTTATTTCATTGTAAATATAAAAATGAATTCTATTCCAAAATAAAAACCCTATCAATGATGATAAAATTTCCTTTAAAAACTAGAATGATATATACGGACAGTAATATAGTGAGGTATTTTCACGAACGCCAGAATTATCTAACCATTCTAAGGTCTCTGATTTGATGATAATAGCATGTATAATGAAATGGAATACTAGGAGTGGCTAGGAGGGATGGGATACATCCACAGGGTGTAGTGTGGCTAGGAGGGATGGGATACATCCACAGGGTGTAGTGTGGCTAGGAGGGATGGGGTACATCCACAGGGTGTAGTGTGGCTAGGAGGGATGGGATACATCCACAGGGTGTAGTGAGGCTAGGAGGGATGGGATACATCCACAGGGTGTAGCGTGGCTAGGAGGGATGGGATACATCCACAGGGTGTAGTGTGGCTAGGAGGGATGGGATACATCCACAGGGTGTAGTGTGGCTAGGAGGGATGGGATACATCCACAGGGTGTAGCGTGGCTAGGAGGGATGGGATACATCCACAGGGTGTAGTGTGGCTAGGAGGGATGGGATACATCCACAGGGTGTAGCGTGGCTAGGAGGGATGGGATACATCCACAGGGTGTAGCGTGGCTAGGAGGGATGGGATACATCCACAGGGTGTAGCGTGGCTAGGAGGGATGGGATACATCCACAGGGTGTAGCGTGGCTAGGAGGGATGGGATACATCCACAGGGTGTAGTGTGGCTAGGAGGGATGGGATACATCCACAGGGTGTAGTGTGGTCAGGAGGGATGGGATACATCCACAGGGTGTAGCGTGGCTAGGAGGGATGGGATACATCCACAGGGTGTAGTGTGGCTTAGAAGTGGGGTAATGGGATTGACTAAAGCCTTGGTTACTAGAGAGCCAGGATAAGCCTTAGGGAGGCTATACAGAAGCCCTTCCCCCACCACTCCCTTCCCCCACCACATCCTTCTTAACTATTCACATTACTCTTTCTCCCGTCACTCAGCTGGATTAACTTCTTAAGTACACTCTACAGAGTATAGCCATACGTTTATCTGCTTTTTCAGATTTATTAGTATTTTATATATTTAGTATTATATTTCTCTTTGCATAAATTTATTATTATATTATCGTGGATTGTTTTTTTAATAGCTAAAACTTGAATAACTTTGTTAATAAAGAGATGACTTTTTTCACATTCTTTTTTTGGGTATTATGAATATATGGATTTCTCAGACATCTGGCACTGTACTCATAAACTGTACAATGCATACAATACATCTTCTAGCTCATGACATAGGCACCAGTAAACAGCTAAAACACAGTAAAATAGAAGTGAAGTTTAAAGATTTCCAGAAGTGTGTCTGTGCTTGACAGACTTACTGGGTCCCTGGGGTTTGGGTTAGGACAGATAGTTATGGTTTTAAAAACTCGCTGACTGTGTCATATACTCATAAACTTATCTGCTTTTTTTCTAGGATCCTTTTTTACTAATGTCGCAATGTTAAATTCCCTTCTACTAGTCATTTCATTTAACACGATACATAATAATTTGTCAACTTAGAATTTGAGTTAAAGGCGTCGTAAAGTTTTTGCTCAAGTTAACGATTCTCATTAGTTACAGCATAATTTCGGAAGGTTGCATATATCTGCTGTATATGAATCTAGCTTTTCATTCTCATTCAATAAATGTATGTTCGTGCTATACATTTTTACTGTAAATGAGAGATAGTAACGTTTTTGTTTAACGGTATATGACAGTCTGGGATTTTCTTTGACTTATTACTTAACTTGTCACTCTCTGAAATCTCTCTTTCCAAGTAGTCCTTTTTTTTTTTTAATTCTTTCAGTAATAAACATATATTCCGTGTGCGAGAGATATATGACTTGGTATTTATGACTCATTAATATTTGCCAACTATATTCATCTTGTTGTAGAGTCAAAAAGCAGATTTCTGTCCCATAATATCGAGGATTGTTCTGAATATAATCTATGTAGTTCAATGTGAGAGAGCAAGAATTTCAAAAATTTGCGGAGTCTCCATAAATCTCAAATGCATTGATAATTTCTTAAAATTAATTACCCTTTCCGTTTTTATATATTTATACTTCTGTCACTGAAGTTAAACAAATTGCCATTTCAGGCTTGTTCCTACTTCACCTACTTCTTAATGAACACCATTCTTTCTGCTTAAATACAATGGTGGCTTCTTTAATTAGAACTCCCTAAATTGATCAGACGGAGTATTAATTTAAAATTGTTACTAACATAATTATAAACTCGAGAATCAACGGGAAAAGTTATACAGGTTTTGCTTTAATTCGGAAATAGTAAGGGTGTGGTGAGTGATTTGGCCAACAAACTAGTCCACGTTTAACTACCAAAATTTGCAGAATTGGTAAAACCACGGGAGTCAGAACTAATTTCAGTAGGACTCCCAGCAGGAGAGATTTTAGCTCTCTCCAAGGCCTAAAAATATTACAACTGCCTAGTACCGCTTAGGATGTGGCTAGGGTTAGAAAATGTATAAGAGTGAAGGAAAAATCTTTCAGGTAAATACAATTACAAAAGATGCATAAACTCTAGTGGAAAATAATTAGCAAATTTAATAAGAAACCAAATTATCGTGGATAAATAAGCTGGCAGCTGAAAACGCAAATTCTCCATTCATTTTAATGTAGGTGAAAAATTCATTCACTTCTATTGTAGATCAGGATACAAAAATGACTTAGGTAACACTTACTGACTCTTGGAGTGGAGGATATTACTAATATTCTAGATTTCCTTCCTCATGGATCAATTTTGATCAATAACGGGATGTATTTCCATTAAATTTTTAAATATTATGGAAACTATTAACTAAAATTGCGTCTGAAAAGGCATTAAAGACATACACGCAATGTTGAAAAGACATTCGTCATAAGTATGTTCAGGTGATATTTGTAGGCTGTTTTGAAAATATAAGTCTGGATTATAATCTTAATATTGATTACCATGAATGTAAATCAATGAATAAGACTTATTTTACCTAACTCTTCAGGGGGAAAGGGATCCAAAGGGTACGCAGTCAATAGGAAAATATAGCCGGTACAGCAGATAAATCTGGGGACGAATGAGAAAACTATGGAAAAATATCTAACACGTGATAGTAATTCTTTGGAAGATCATCCTTTCACCCCAAAATGGTCAGCTTCTTCTGGAGCTCTTCAACCCTGATGGCTAAATGGTCTGTTTTTTGAAAATGAAATGTATTAGAAAGGGAACTCACATCTCTATAAAAGAAATTTTTTTTAAATAAGAATTTTGCTATTTTAGGTGTGCATGAGTCTATTTGTTTTGTGATATTGCCTAAATGGATATTAGAAGTAATTCTTTGATAAATTTGCGATATTTACTATTCAAATTTTTATCCAACCACCTCCATGTAAATAATGAGGATTTGTAAGCATTTTTCGCGTATAAAAACTACTAAGGAAAATGAAAAAGTCGCCCATCATAATAAAAAGCAGAGGCTTTAAAGAAATTGTTTTGGAGAGCCTTGTAAATTGGGCTATGTAAAAAAAATGGCTGAAAGTTTTAATTCCAAATTGAGCCAATTTATAAATAGTGACACTGACTTATTGGACTATTAAAGGCCCTTTTTCCTAAATAGAGGAATTACATTAGTTTTTGACAAACACAACCCTATTAACTTTTTTTTAAAGGAGTCCTTAAAACATTTTATTAGACGTATTCTACAGAAATTACTATCAAGTAGGCAGTTTCAAATGGGTTGAGTTATGATTTTAAAAATCTAAAATATAATTAAAAATTCTAATGAACAAGAATGCGATTAATCCTAGGGCTCTCATCGGAGTGGCCTGCACCAGATTGATATATATATATATATATATATATATATATATATATATATATATATATATACTAGTTAAGATTCGCTGCTCGGGAAATCATTGGAGATAGAATGATGACGGTTTTTTTCTTCTTCATTTGGTAAGGCTTTTATGAGCACAATGTGTTTAAATTTTCCTGTCTCAGTGTTTAGGTTATAAACCTGAATATTTGGCAATTAAAGCGACTTAGAGATTTTTCTTACCCTGACTTTAAAAAGAAAAAAAAATATCTCCAGATCAAACCTTCTGTGCTGTTGAAAATATCGTGGACAATATTAAACATGGATTGCATTCATTCCTTGTTATTACTGAAGTAGCTTTGCCAGGGAAATATTTAGGCAGAAAAATGAGTGATTTATTCAATGCAAGGTGTATGAGTTTTTTCTTCCATTAAATTTTACTTTAAATCGTTGTTCAAAGTATTATTGGTCACAAATATCATATTAGTGAATAGCATTTTTTTATTATTAACAAAGTAATATTCACAATTTCTATTCCCAAAGGCAGCCCCATAATCATCAAATATACCTATTCTATTTATTTAATAACCATTCTTAAATATATTCTATTGTATGCCCGACGAAGAAATTTAGTATTCATATTGTTTTACATTCTCAATAATTTATGCTATTGGTGGGAAAGGGATAATAACGTTTTTCCACCAACAAACGTTGGTGCCTAATAATTGATTGGCTCCCTCTTTCATTTTTAGTGTATATCTCGTTTTTACTTCACTATACAACAATAGTGTATATAACTAAATGCTACTCTAAATAACAGGCTAAACAACGTTGATTAGGTGCACGTTTGTCGTGAATCCAATAGAAAACGAAATAGCACAATTTATCATTTCAGGCCATCCTTACATCCCCACTCCTGTTCTTCTCTAAAAATGTTCATATAGCTTATTATCAAGGAACTTCTAATATTAACACACATATAGAGTTTCGCTGAGTTCAGTTTAGTTGTTTGTACTCAATGAAATTGTTAACTCCCGTTATAGTTTTCAAGGTGTATTTCATTTAAAATTTGTTACCCGACAAAAGTGAATATAACTAACTTTACTCTAAATAACAAACTAAACAACGTTGGTTAGATGCACATTTACCGTAAAACCAATAGAAAACGAAATAGAGTTAACTATTAGCAGATTTCCCTTAAGGGAAAACAGCTATTGAGGTCATACTCATGACGGCATTTTCGAAGTTTTTCTTCAAATGTCCATCGATCCTACCTAGTAGATGACAAAAATGAGGTCCGTTCAAAACTGTATATATATATATATACCTGTCTGTTACCTCTCTAGAGGTCGCAATTTTTATTTGATCGTTACCAAACTCGATATTTAGTCGTTTTATGTAAAAAGAAAGATCAAGTTCGTTAATGGCTGAAATCGGACCAATGGGAGGGGGGGTTTAAAGGGGAGGATTTTCAAAAATTCGAAATATTTCCGTTACTATACGTCGGATTGAAAACTTGTATAGAATCAATCTTATTGAAAATTACATTTACTATAAATATTGTTATATACATTTATTCTCTTTCTTGAATATTAACCGAGATATTTGCATTTTTATTAAATCTGGGCGGATAACGGATGAGAGTGAGTTTCCCGCCAAAAGCTAGGTCGGCCGATTCCTTAACAATTCTCGTGAATTTTCTCTATTGTAAAACTTCACGTGGGAAATCTGCTTAGTTTACGCAGCCCCTGCGTGACTGACTTTTTTCTAGTTTCAGGCCTCCTTTATAACCCTCACTTCTGTTCATCTCAGAGAATATTATTAGAGTCTATAGTCTAAGTCCGGTTAAAAGTAATAAACCTACCAAATTCCATTAAAATCGGTTCAGCTGTTTATGCGTGAAAATATAACAAACAAACAGACACAAAGCCGAAAATTGCAAAAATTTATGGCATGTGAAACGAAAAAGTTTCATGAAATTTCAAGAAAAACAATCAATTTAAAGACAGAGGTTACAATTATATATACGCATATTAATGATTTCTGAGACAATACTTGCGACCAAAGACTAAGAATAAATAGATGACTAAATACGATTTAATTTCTATGATCACTAAATACTTTTTTTACATATGACATAGCTAGCTATAGGCATTATATCTCTTTAAAAATTATTCGGTAATATAAGGCCATGGCGTGAAAACAGTTAAATTTATAATCTTTTGTATTCAATAAGTCAATACCATTTTATTCTAAGAAAAGCATTAATGAAATTCTTCAAAATTTAATTAATTTTCATTTTTTTTTTATGGAGAGTTTTTTTTTTTTTTTTTAATTTATTTTAATTAAGTACATCTAAACAGGCTTTCCTAGAATTAAAAAAGAAATTCTTAAGTCACGTCACACATTTAAATGAGATTGGAACGAATTAAAAATGTAATAAAAGCCTTTCAAAAGAAGTGAAAATGAATATTTAAAAAAAAAAATATATTAAAAAGAAGGAAGTTCATTCCGCTAAATATGTAAATTCTCGAGATTAATCAGCACTTATTCAAAAAGATGAAATGACATGATTAAATTTTCCTCTCATTTATTACCTCTTTGTTCATGACTTAAGTTCCTTAAGAAGATTACGGGACACTATAAAGGTAAAGAAATTGAGGCTCCTCCTGGGATTAAAGGGCAGCCTTTAACCCTTTATTCAGGACAGAGCAAACTGTCTCACAAAAAAGATAAACAATCAGTCAAAAAATTATTACTATTTTAGTTCATAAAGATAGAATAAATTTTTATAATTATTTTTTGTAGAATATATATATATAAAATTGTAACCTCTGTCTGTACATTGATTTTTTTCGCGAAATTTCACGATAACTATTCGTTTCACATGTCATAGACACCATAACTGCATTTTGTTTCTTTCGTGTATGTTTGTTACCTTTTCAGTGAAGTCTTACATAAATAATTAATTTTATTATTACCAAATCCATAGCGAAGACTGGTATAAACCTTAAACATTGGGACGGGGAAGTGTCAAAATATGGTCATTCCCAAAAAAATATCATCACCATTCAGCCTCAAATGAATTCCCAGGCGAAGCCGTGTATCTGAGCTAGTTTTATATATATATATATATATATATATATATATATATATATATATATATATATATATATAAGAAAAGTATTGCATACAGGGCCTCTTTAAACGAAGCAGATATTAATTTTCCGGCAGGAGTAAAACATACATGACGTCATCTCTACATTCTTTTCGCGTTTTCCTCCTTAATACGTTTAGTCATTACTTCTGCCTCTAATGAGATTTTTTAGTGATATAAAAAATAAAGTAGATTAAGCGTGAGCAGAATTGGTGTTGCTCTGAATGCTCGAAACGAAAAAAAAATACAAACTAGTTTAATAATCAGTTACATAAAAATGTTTATTTGAAAATTCGAAATATCTCCTTCACTATGCCTTGGATAGAAAATTTGTAACGAACCAATCTTATTGTCGGGCATACAATACAATATTTTTAAAAATGGTTAATAAATACATAGAATAGGTATATTTGATGTGTTTGTAAATTTTCGTTAGTTAATAATAAAAAAAAAATGCTATCCAATAATATGATATTTCTGAGCACATAATGTTTTAAACAACGAATTAGGACTGAATAGTAATAATTTAACGTTTTTTTCTGACATACTCAGCAATAGTTCATCGATTCCATTGAATAACTCACTCATTTTTCTGCCTAAATATTTCCATAGCAAAGCTATCTCAGTAATAACTATGGATGAATGCAATCCATGATTAATATTTTCAACATTGCAGACGGGTTGATCAGGAAATTTTTTTTTTTTTTAAAAAACTTCAAGGCAAAACAAAACTATAAGTTCGCTTTAGTCGTCAAATATTCAGATTTCAATATTTATATTGTGACTAATTTTGTTTTCTACGTATGTATTTATGTACGAATCTTGTTTTAGTCAAAAAAAGACTAGCCTTAGAGTGTTGAAAATAGTTTTTTAGGATAGTTTCGTCTTTTTTAGGGGGTTTGTCCGCAACTACCATTTTAATCAAAATCGACAATGTCGGGAGGGCGGGAAAAAATGAGTACCTGTAGATAACCAGTCCCAATTAGCCTGAGTTGCAAAAAGTGGACGTTAATAAATAATAATAATAATAATAAAAATATTAATAATAATCAAAAATGAATGGGGATATTGGCTGTTTTTTTGTATTTATGGGGCCTAGCATTTTTTTTAATTATAAATATCATTAATATTTATTAGAAATTATTGTCTTTTTCCCCCCATAAAAAAATAGTTTAATTAAGGTCGATTTAATTAAAATTAATAGGATAAGAAGAAATAACCAATATCCCTATTCATTTTTGAGCAGTTTATATATATATACAATTTTATCTTTTAGCTTCCATTTGTACCACTACTTTTACTCATGCAATTTTCAATTAACCCATTAGCACCCAAATTTTTTTGTAGTGAAATTTTTTTAATGATTTTGTTAGGAGCTATTCTTATTACGAAAACTAATATTATGAAATTTATTTCACATCCCTGCCTTCAATAAATAAATAGATATTTGCTGTCCTATAAATAGGACACTGGGCACTTTCGTAAATTTTGTCCCTTTTAAAGAAACCTTCACAAATGTTTGTATGAATTACCTTATATGAAGAACAATATTTTCTGCTTACACAAACAAGGAAAAAATTATGGATTACTTAATAAAATGCTCTATTGTAGTTATACAAATGTATTTTGACAAGAAATAAAATTGAAAACTAAGACTGTGGTTTACATTATAGTATTCACCTAACTTTTATTAGAATTTTTGCACTTTAGGAAAGTAAAATAATAACATTATAATAATAAAAATTAATTATTTACACATAAGATAACAGATGAAAATTAGAAACTAAATAAATTAACGATGAAATTTTGGAAAACATGATGTGCACAATGTGACATCACATTTACAACAAAATGTCAGTGGTTTTCCCGTACAATTGGAATATTGGCATCTTCTTTGCTTGCAACGTTTTTCGATTATATGCCCTTTTCCATCTAATCGAACACTATCTAACACCTTTTTCTTTGATGTTTGCACTACAAGTGGTCGCCCGATACTTTTTCTCATATTCTTACCAAGTTTTAGGTACGTTACAGCAATATTTCTTTTATAGGAGTTTCTTTATTGTTTATGTTATTATAAATTATGAAAGTATTGACAATAGCCATCTCAATTACCCTTACAAATATTGGCCAATACCACTTTTTTCCACGAATTTGAATTTTGTGTTTCTCCAATAACCAGTCGTGATGATCGACACCCCCCATATGTTTATTATATTGAGAAACCAAAAAAGGCTGTTTTATGATGTTCTTCACGCCCCCTTTTTCACGTCTTGCAACAGATACTAATGGCTCGACAAAATCAGAGTTTGTTCCAAGTGTAACGCAGGCATTATCGTTCCATTTGAGGATAGTGATTTCATTTTCTTCATCAAATGAAAAATCATAGGCAGCTTTACCCCTTTTAGAAAATTGTTTATCCAATGCCAGAGGACATTGGGAATTACGATTTTGTCTAATAGTTCTTGTTGCCCGAAAATCTAAGTGTTTCAAGTCACAGAGTAAGCTATGGGATGTCATATCAGTTTTCCTAAAAATGGGAGAAATAAAATATAAGCAATGCTACCACTTTAGACCAGCGTCCTATTTATAGGACAGCTACTTTATAAAGAAATAAATTCAAGACTTTTTTATATCTTCCAAAAAATAATTTTCACTTCTTCTAAAAAAATAAAAATTTACAACAAATAAGTTTGTTTTTACTTACCATTCTTAGAAATGTTTACAGAAAAAAATATTTGTGAACTTATCAAAACACTGAAAATAGAGATGTTAACGGTTCAACAGTAAATCTCAAACAGATATCTGGGGTATGTAACATAAGGAGACCTGCATAGACAGACATGCATAGACTGCTGAGGGGAGAGCAGGAATATTGTTGATGAAGTGAACCTGTAATGACTTACACATTGCCTGTCCTGAAAATAGGACGCTGGGCGCTAATGGGTTAAAGAAACTTTTTCAATAAAGATTTCATATTTAGTTAAAATTTCATCTCCGATTTGAAGAGGCTTCGAATTATGAGAAAATATGATAATGAGAAATGGAATTACGTCATCAGCTTGGCATTACATCGGGTGTTTTAGAAACATAAACGTCCTTAATTCAGTCAGATGCCATTCATAAAAGCTCATGTCTTCTTGAATAAGTTAGAAAAAAAACTTGGTTATCTATCGTAGCTTTAATCAAATAAAATCGCATTCAGTCATCAATATATGCATATCAATAGCCTTTATCAAATTAGAAAAATGATTCATATATGTCCAAATAATTTACTGCGTTTGTTACGGCCTTCTGAATCAAATAAATATTGCATTGATGTTCTCATAAATATCCTATTGCACATATTTTACTAAATATATGTAATTCCAGATAAAATAACTATGGTAATATATTTAGAGAGAGAGAGAGAGAGAGAGAGAGAGAGAGAGAGAGAGAGAGAGAGAGAGAGAAAGAAAATGTAGCTTGTAGGATGGTTGGCTCGGGTAGTATAAGATATATACATGATGAAGAAAAAGAGTGGTAGAGATAAAATCATAACAAACTTTGTTATCCTTTGTATATAGCCCTTATAGGGATGGGATTGGATATTTTCAATGCTCTCTCAGCCCTTCTGCATTGCTCTTTACAAACTACCTTCGCTATGCTTATTGAACTACTTTTCAAGCTATTCTCGTAAAAAAAAAAGAAGAAAAAGTGAGAAATTCTTCTGTAGTCCCTTTTTATGAGATTCATGTAGTGTTACATATAGAACTCCTTTTATCCTGAGGAAAATAATATAAATGAGTGAAATAGTTTCATGCTCCAACTAACACTGATGAGTAGAAATAAATTATTCCTGGCATCATTATTTTATACATTAAACGAAAATATACATCTATGACAGTAGTTGTTGGGTACTATCGAATTACTAATGGTGAAAAGGGGAGGACCAATTTAAGAGTAGAATACTTCAGAACCTCTATAATGAGGTAGTGGACGGTGACGTTGCCATATCAGGTTTTCTGTAAAGCAGAACTTGCCTCTCAGTTTATTCTCTCCAAAATATACTTGGAAGAAAAAGCCAGCTTTATTATAATGAATATTCATGATGATGACCACTGTTAGAATAATCCTAGAAGTATGTGGTTGTCGGTCACGTGGGTGGGAATGAATCTACTTCAACTACGTTTGTCAACGTTTCAGTCAAAATTTATTACCTTTGTCAAGGCTTGCAATTATACACACATATTAATAACAAAAAAAAGGGGTGCAAATTAACCCTATTTGTCATTGTTAATTTTAATGGTTTTAAATGGTGCCTAGAATAGAACGTTATGGCTAGAAGACCTTTTAGCAGATTTCCCTTTAGGGAAATCAGCTATTAAGGTCCTACTCATGACGCGATTTTAGAAAAATTTCTTCACATGTCCATCGATCCTATCCAGGAGATGACGAAAATAAGGTCCGTTCAAAATTGTATATATATATATATATATATATATATATATATATATATATATATATATATATTAACTATTAGTTCTTGGCCGCCTACTAAAATTTTAGTTATTAAACTATAAATTATTCTTACAATTCAGAAGCCGTTTCAGTTGGGAATTTATTAAAATTAACTGAAAGATTTCTCATTGCCGATTGTATTTGCTGAAGGTGGTGTTGTATTACCAGTATGCAGATTTCTCTATTGTAAAACTTCACATGGGAAATCTGCTTAGTTTACGCAGCCCCTGCGTGATGGGCTTTTATTAGTTAGTGCCAAATGTTTATTATTTCTGTACACTAAAAAAATGATAAAACTCTAATTTTGATGTGCTCGAGACCCGGTAGTTGTAATATTAGTAAGTTTGTCATCACTCTTTTTATAATTGGAATTAAAACCTTATGAAGGCTGTGATTTATTTTATTCACAATGCTAAATTATTTTGTTTTAGCATATTTCCTCTTAGGGAAATCTGTTTTCGAGGTCGTACTCACGAAGCGATTTTCGAATAATTTCCTCAAATGTCCATCGATCCTACCAAGGGATGACGAAAATGGGTTCCGTTCAAAACTAAATATATATATATATATATATATATATATATATATATATATATATTTGTCTGCTAATGCTCTAGAGGTCGTAATTTTGTTTGATGGTCACCTGACTCGATGTTCAATCTTTTTATGTAAAAAGTAAGATCAAGTTCGTTAGTGGCTCAAATCGGACCAGTGAAAGGGGGAGTTTAGAGGGAAGAGGGGTTTTCGAAAATTCTCCACTACTATACATCAGTTTGAAAAATAGTGTAGAACCAATCACATTGCAAATTAAATGTACTATACATATTGTTATACACATTTATTCTCTATCTTGAATATTTACCTAGGTATTTGGATTTTTCTGTTTACAGCCCTTAGCAACCCCCCCCACTCCTATCATGTCACAAAAACAATACTCTGTTATGTAATAAACAAACCACTTTATTCGTAGTTTAAAGTCCAAATATTGCATTCAAGAGACTTTTATTATTCGAGATACATGCAAATATGTTTTATTGATCCCCCCCCCATCCCCCATAAGTTGTTGGATTATTAAAATAAACTGTTGGATGAGTGAAAGAGATAAAACTTATTCTGTTTCATTATAAGTTACAGTACTATATATAGTAAATAGTTTTCAATAAAATTAATATATTATAATAAGATATATTTCAGTAATTGTTTTTCTTTCCGGTGAAGAGTATTTCTATCTACGAGAGGTTGGTTAACCTGTTTGTTTACAATTTAGACGCTTTCCGTTGGGAGGTTTTTAAAATTGACTGAAAGATTTATCATTACCGTTTGTATTAATTCACTTAAATGTTCACGGTGGTGCTTAGTGTTACCACTATGTAGATTTATCTATTGTAAAACTTCACCAGGGAAATCTGCTTAGTTTACGCAGCCCGGACTCTTTTTATTTCTCAGGTGCTAATTTAATAAGATATTGGATAAATTGAAGTTAATTAATCATTTGATAACAGTCTAAGACCATTTAAATAAATGTTAAATTTAAAACCTGTCAGGTCAAATTCGACACCATCTTGTCAGTGTAATTAAAATTCACCGATTATACATAAAGGTAAAGGTAATTGCATTAATTTGGAGTAACCTATTCAAAACTACAATAAATACAGAATATGCATATTACCCGTTTGACTTTTTGGTTAGTTTTATAATAATAATACTCTCCCTTTCCCCCAATCTAATAAGATAGTAAAAAAAGATAACCAAATACTTCATAAAATAAATCTGAGGAGAAAAAGCTGGAACGGAAGAGAGGAGGAATTTCGGTTGGATGAATTTTTCCCGGGTAAACCAAGAGACCGGAGGACTGAATTAAACATGTAGAACAGCAGCTGGTCCCTTAGATATTTGCCCAGCATTAGTATGAACTGTACTTTCCCAGAATCAACATACTGAGGTATCCCACCCACATATCAATATTAGGCTCGCTCTATATTTTATCATGAACGTAACAAATAGATTCCATATTTTATTATAGCTTTGAACGTTCATTGCACTTCTGCAAAGAAATGGTTCGCGAGTAGAATGGGGCTTATTTTCGGCATTACATTGAGCAAAAGACTTTTCGCAGCGACACTTCCCAGTGTTTATGGTTAATACCCGTTGTTGGCATTTGTTAATAATAAAATTAATTTCTTATGCAAGCTCTTCACTGGCAGCTACCTTTTGGCACATGGTTACATGGCACTGATAATGATTCCTTGCGGCGAAAAATTGTACTTTGACAAGTAAAGTTTATTGTGCAAAAGTTAGGCTAAATAACAGTACGAACTTTCGACATGTGTAATTCAATTCCAGAAAAACCAATAGGAAATGAAATACCGCTATTTTTAAAGTCAGGCCTCCCTTACGATACCCACTCCTGCCCTTCCCTAGAAATGTTGGTACGGCTTATTATAATGAAAGCGTTAATGCTAATACACATACCGAGTTTTATTTAGTTTGGTTGAGTCTTTTGAGTCAAATTAAACTGGCACTTCCGCATTAGGTATTAGCGTAAATATCGTTTAAACACCTGTATACGAAAAAAATGTATATAACAAATGGTCTTACGCTAAATTGCCGAATAATCAACTTTTAGCGATATCCATAGGCCGAAATCAGCTATTGAGGTCGTAACATGATGCGCTTTTCCGACTTTTTCCCTTATAATGTCCACTCGTCTAAATAGGAGATGACTGACAATGAGGTCGTAAAGTCAAATTTGGGTTAGTTAATATATATATATGTTCGTTTCAGCTATAGCGGTCGCCTAATGTTTAAGTTAGGGTAGTAGTAATATACGTACCAAACTCCATAAAATTCGATTCAGTGTTTTATGCGTAAAAAGGTAACAGATCAATTCGTTAGAAACGGCTGTTAATCGGGTCAAGGGGAGGTTTTTCGAAAATTTAGAATATTCGTTACCATACGTCTGATCGAAAAACTCAATGTATAGAACCAGAGGTTATAATTGTATATATATAAATGTACTATATATATATGTGATATAGATTATATCTATATTTGAATATTATAGAGAATTGTAACCTCTGTCTGTACATTGATGATTTTTCCAGAATATCAGCCTTCAGCAAAGCGTCATTCTACTAGTGTTACATAAACACCATAATCCTACATTTTGTTTCTTTGGTGTCTGTTTGTTTGTTTTTTACCTTTTCATGCATAAACGGCTGAACCGAATTTTATGAAACTTGGTATGTATATTACTACTATCCCAACTTAGACTTTAGAATATGTTAATATTCTCTGAGATGAACAGGAGTGGGGGTTATAAGGGGGGGGGCTGAAATTAAAAATAGCACTTATATCGTTTCCTAATGCATTTTCGGCAATTACCACGTAACAAAAGTTGTTATATTCAATTTGGAGTAACTTTTGTTATATACACTTTCGTCGTATACCGAATTATAAACGAGATATGTGCTAAAACCTATAGTTCTTGTGAAAAATTTTCCTCGTCATAAGGTTTCTAGGGATTAAATTTGTTGATGTGTATGATAACAATTATTCAGACTTCATTATTAATTAGCAGTACAGATATGTAATTATTTCTCAGGGAGGGGTAGGAGTGGGGGATATACGGGACGCTTGAAATTAAAATTAGTGATATTTCGTTTCTTATATTTCCTGATATATCTTCAGTAACAACTGTTTTTTCTTTCTGTGTGAGGCGGGAGACTTTGCTCAACAATTGTTTACAATATGACGCTTCTGTCGGCAGGTACCTCAACTTGAATATTTGTTATTTTGTTTGTATTGAATTATTACTATTAACGATGGTTTTGTGTTAATGCAGATGTAAATCTATTCCTATACTTCACGAGGTAAATCTGATAGTTTGGAGGACAGTGAAGTCATACAAAAAAAATTAATGTTATTATTAACAAATCCACAGCAACGACGGGTATAAACCTTGCACTGTGACCGGTACTTTTGAAAATATTGTGGAAGTTAAAGCGTTGCCAAACCTTAACCTACAATATATTGGCCAATTCACTGCCCATGCGAAACCGGGTACTTGGGAATTCGAGGCGCAAAGCTCTACCTGGCAGCACTTATTGGCACATGGTTAATGGCAAAGTTCACATTTAATGGTTTTATAAAAAAATAAAGATGAAGTTCATTAATGGTCGAAATCGGACCAGTGGGAGGGGGAGTTTAGAGAGGGAGAATTTTGACAATTCGAAATATCTCAGCAGTCAATATGCTTTTGCCATATCGAATAATGCTTATATGGAAGTTAGGCCATTGCAAATTAAATTTACTATACATATTATTCTATACATTTTTCCTCTATCTTGAAAATTAACCAAGATATTTGCATTTGTATTGTGTGTGGTCGGCAAGAGTCGGCTATGTTCGGGACTTTCCGCCGCGAGCTTGTGTGGCTGTTTCCGTAACTGTTCGTCCCTCGTGAATAGGTTTAGAGAGTCAGCACTACTACTGTTATATTAGGTGGCTTTCTAATTGATAAGTCTTCACGTGGGAAATCTGCTTAGTTTACTGAAGCCCATGGATTTTTAAACTATTTTTAATTATACAGAAACATCAAAAAACAGTTTAGGAAAACAGTCAGTACAATTCAAAAAATATTTTGTCTCTTAAATTAATTAATTTTAAACGCTCCGATTTTTGCACGATTTCTTTGAAGCCATTATACATATTAAAATAGACTCCTTTAAACTCAAACCAATAATGTAAAAAAATGAAGATCCAGAAATGTCTTTTATCAGTGCCACAAGGTCATTTTTATATAATATAAACATTCAAATCAAAAGTATTAAAATCGTAATTAGGAAGAAATATTCCTTTATTAACATTTGAAAATATGTCTTTCCATTTGGCCTACTTTACCCAGCGGGCATTCATATGACTGAAGTGGGCGCGCTTAGGGCTGGGAGTTGAAATATGTCCTTAATTTAGATCATGCTGTAAATTTATTTTTGCATAGAGGTTTCTATCATTGTTGCGATCTGGCTGCGGCGATAATCAGTGGAAGCTGTAATATATGAAAAATCCCACAACCAAATCACTAACCAGAATTTAGGAAGGGCCACCAACAATAGAATCAAGTCAAAATTTAAATATATATAAATTTATTTATAATAAAAATATTCTCCAATAATATATTAATAATTAAAATGAAAAGGCACCTTTATAAATATAATGGGGGACACTTAATAATACTTAGTCTATATTACAATAGAAAGACTTAGCTGTGTAATAGAAGTGCTGACTTAGCCGTGAGAGATAGAGTAGCCTAGGCAGGCCGGAACAAGCTGAAGGATTAACTCTCGCTCGTGAACCAGGGTCTCCCGTCCAGAGGATGCCGAATATGACTGTCCTTAATTCGGCGTGAGAGGGTCCTTATACAGGGGTAATCCGGGAGTGAACTTTGAACTGCCGATCGAAATACGCTCAAAAAGTGCATTTAACGTGAATTAATTATCGAAATTCATCACACTTAGTGTACCGACGTGAAGAGCTGTGAATGTTATTATCAAAATCCATCGGCGTTATCTATGAAAATGCTAGAGCACATGGTGACTTCACTCCAAATTGGATATAATTCTTATTTAAAGGTAAAAACAATACATTTAAGCATTCATACATAATAATCTTAATGTGCTCTGTGCTGGGAATACTCAGAATATAAAATATATAGCCATTTATAATGGGCTTATGTAATGCAATGTCAATTTCATTACATCATGTTAACTTTATTTTAATTTATTAATATTGAATATAATTTATAGCTTTTAAAAATATTTAAATTACTTGGCAATATTATTATGTACATTTAAATGAGTCTACGTTGGTTGGAAACGATAATTTTATAATATAATTTATTTCAATGCTAAAACCATATATTATTAGAATAAATTTATCTACTAAAAATTTAGTTTATGTAACTTGTTCAGAAGTTTGGTTCTACGTATCCCTTCATCTCAAATAATACAGAAGTATGTATTATTTTGAAAAATCCTTATGCTGAAGATTTTTTTGTTTATGTTTTTTGACAAAAATGGTTTTTTTATGTTCCTCCAGGAACAAGCACCTCGTTGACATTATTATTTAATTTCAAAAAAATAATAAGATTAATATTGCTATTGAATAAGATTAATAAAATTAGTAATAAAACATATGCACAAAAGGTTGAAAGAAGAAGGTAGACCACATTCTCGCCAGAACAAACTGTTCCTGTGGCAAGGACGAGGAAAGAAGGACAAAACTTTGAGTTATGTAAATAAGGAAGGTTGAATTGTGGAAAAACGCTCAGGGGTTGAAATAGCTGCAGAGTGTTCTCCCTCAAAACGACCCCACTGACATGAGCCATATTTGTTTCAGTGTCTCCACCCTTTCTCTCTAATATATGAATATTGCTTTTCTTCTCATTTTATTTTTATTTATTTTTTGCCATCTCAAATCTTTTTTCTTGCTGTCAAAATGATGAGTTGTAAAAATTTACGAGCATTTACATTGAAGGCAATTTTTGTCACATTAAACTGGGGAAAACGCTGAGGCAAACTTAAATGTTGTGGCAGGGATCTCATATATTACTTGATACTTTCTGATGAGTATTTTTTCTTCATTTTGTTTTTATAGATTATAAATCAATCGTAGCTCAACACCACCAATAAGACATATATTTTCTTTTACTTTTGTGTAATTTTCTTTACGAGTAATTAGTAGCTGTTGTGATAAAATCTATTTTAATTAGATGAATGAAATGGTCTCTAGTTCAATAAGCGCTTATTTAATTCACAATTTAGTACTATTTATTGTATCATTCATTGCATATTCTACAATATATTGTAAGTTAAATTCTACATTATTAAGCTATTTAATTCACTAATTTTGCATTAACCTTTGGTAATAATAACTAATTAAGCTAGCCATAATATTACCTACAATATTTTTAGAACAAAAGCGATGATAATAGGGAGAAAATAAACGACTTAAGTCTAAAAAAAATGGATTTTGGCAATTGTGTCAAATTGTTTCAAATACTTCTACTCCTACTCATGTCACATAAACAATACTCAGTTATATAGTAAACCGCTTTATTCGTAGCTTAAATATCAAATATTTTTTTTCAAGAGACCTTTATTATACGTGATACATTCAAATATGTTGTGTTGATCCGCCCTCTCCGTCTTCAGTTGTTGGATTACTAAAATTTGTGTGATTGAGATAAAAATAATTCTGATTCATTATAAATTACAGTACTACAGTATATGGTATACTGTTTAACATAAAATGAATATGTTATGTTCTGATATGTTTCAGTTATTGTTTTTCTTTCCGGTGACCTCTTTGTTTACATTTCAGACGATTCCCGCCGGGGGGGGGGGAGATTTCTTATTACCGTTTGTATTTATTTTCTTTATATTCACGGAGGTGTTGTGTTAGCAGTATGTAGGTTTATCTATTATTAAACTTCACGAGGGAAATCTGCTTAGTTTACGCAGCCCCTTCGAGACGGACTCTATAATGTTATTCGAAGTAGTGTTGTTAGTGAGCGGTTGTAACAGTATCACATATCCTGTCCTTTGTCTATTACACGACGGCTATATATCCTTGCTGTAGGGAATTAGAACCTCACAGTAAATTATTTCGAATTGTTGTACTGTGCTCGTGTTAACTGTTGCCAATCTAATCAGGTTAAAGTGCTGGGCTATTTAAATGAATGAGGCAGTGGATCCAGTGCTAAAGTGCAAATTATTCCGGTGGAAAAGGGTCGACGGGAGGGCTATACATGCGTGTCCCCGATTTAAGGAGCGGCCTCGCCTTTGGAATGTAAACGAAGAACGTTAAGCCCCTAGGTGGGGCTGTTAAGGGGGGGGACCTCCTGAATTAAAGATGGCCCCCCAGCCCTTGAGCTGCTTGCTCAGTATTAGAATGAGAGATCTTTTTAAAGCAAACAGCCTACTTGAGGCCGATACCTGATAAAGAATTCACCGGCTCGCTCACAATCTGTCCCAAAGTCCTGCCGTAACCTTAGCACTCCTGCCTCCAGCTTTACAGGTGAGTCTTATCAAGTGTCCTTTTATCATGAACGACCGTTGCATTTTCAATTCCTAGACTCTTGACCACTCATTAATTCATTCTGTACTTTGTCTTAATAACAATATATAGAAGTTGTACTATCAGAAAATAGTTGCTTTTACACTATCTACGCCCAACCCAAAACTATTATTTTAAGCAGCTTAATAGGAAACTCATATAAGGAGGGGAATGTGGGGTAAAACTGGGTAGCTAAGGTTTGAAGACTTCCAGAACCATAATTTTTACCACAAAAAAGTAAAATTTTCTTGAAATAAATTCGGCTTATCTGTTAACGTAACTACAGCTTCAAAAACAAAATCTAAATTTTTAAAGAAGTTTTACCCTACTTTTTTTTTGTAAAAAGTCATTTTGCCCGGTTTTACCTCACTTGTAGGGCAAAATCGAGTACATATGTTTTTCTTATGGGAATATAAAAATGTAATGATTTTTAATCGAATTAATGTTTTTTTTGTTAATAAAAAATGTTGTTTGATTCATTAAAACAAACCATCCTTTTGGGAACAATACACAAATATAAAGTAAAAATATAAACAAATAACAACATTAATCTTTATAGCTATTTCAAAACAATTATATATTTCAAAAAGTAAATTCATAGTTGCAAGATGTATCATATTGTTTGTATCATACATGCTTTTACAGTGAAATAATAAAACAAAACTAGGTAAATCTATACTTTTCATGTTTCGAGAATCGTGGCATAGCTGCTACCCGGTTTACCCCACGCGTAAAGTTTAAATAAAACATTGTGTCATTCGATCATAACAAACGCTAAAGAATTACTTAGTGCTAAAATAAAGGAAATTTAAACTTGTACTAAGAGAATTACATGACTGTATTCTAATTGGAATAGGAGCGCAGTACAATCAAAAACCTTTGCACCAAAATTAGCAGGTTCCACGAAAATTGAATTATTGTTACTGCCACAAAACAAGCAAGACTAACGATTTGGCGTAATGGCCGCTGCTTCTTCTTCAAAGGTGGATTGTAGTTGCTCCGTTATCAGCCCGACTGCAGTACACACAACGGATAAGAGGAGCTACCCGGTATGCTCCCGACTACCCGCTTTTACCCTACTCTCCCCTATAACTTAGCAGGTACATCAGAACTCAGCCAGTTAAACAATTTTAATAAGTCTCCCAAACTACTGAAAAAAAAATGTTGTACGCAATTCATGTATATATCCCATTAACTTCCAGTGATGAGAAAATACATCACTTGACTGTTTCCAAATTGATTGGTCTGGGGGGAGGGGAAGGTCCCAGTATACATGCTTCAACTTGCAGGCCAAGCCATGTTTAACCTCCCTCCACCTACCGCAGTACCGTGTGATCACTGGAATTATCCGCACCATAAGAGCTTAAATTACAGGTTATAATTTTTCATAAAAGTGGTTACTTTTATTTTCCCCTCATAGTTTTACATTATTTCCAGTGAACGTTTTCCTAGGTTTCTATTTCCACAGTCTCAAATGGTAAGGCACAATTTATTTTACTACACAAAATTGTTTTGTACCAGTTTATTACTTCTTGAATGGGAGTGATATTAGTCGGCTTTTTGTTATTTTCAAACTTATTGACTATTATTTCCATAACTAGACCTACCCCCAATCCCAACACCCCCTCCCCTCATTATTTTACCATTAATAAATACACCACAAAGATGGATCCTTGCTATGGAGTTGAAATATACATTTCCCTTCCAGGACCAAAAGGACAGATTGAAAGAAAAATATAGAAATGAAAAAGTTTGCCAGCACTTACAGTTCTTGCTCCTCAAGGCTATGTAAAATAATGTCATTTCTAGATAAATCAAATATAGCAGAAGTGTCAAATATGGAGCTTTTTTCACCGCTAAACATTTTGGTTTCTAGGAGCATTATAAGATACAAAGTCGGTACTATTTTGAAATATTTTCACTTTAAGGATAATGTTAAGTTGAAAGCAGGAGACAGATTGTTCCATCTCCAGTATCACAAAAAATTAAACTCTTTAACTCTTTTTAGAGTATACAATATTAGGAGCATATCCAAGGGAAGTGCATTTCGGCACAACGCATGGTACTGGCACTAAAATGGACTTCGATATTTACCAAGGAGCTGAAGGAAGTATTAGAGTGTACAGGAATGAATTTGGACTTGGAGGAAGCATTATTTTGAATTGTTGTCAACATATTCTTAAGCTCCCGGATAGATGAATACTACCATACTTTGCCATTCGGCAACAATAAAATACTGCATTCTTACTCTCTTATTAAAATACTTAATCTCTTACAAGAAAAATGATTTGTCAAATACCACACTGAAAAATGACTCACTTCGTTTGCTATAATCAATTATTTTTCTTTTCATATTGATACCTTAGTAATTTTTAATATTTTCGTTTCAGTTAATGTGCATTCTAGAATCAGTTTTTCTATTATTAATGCTTTCGCTGTTACAACACTCAAACATTCAGTTGAGCTATAGCAATATTTAACTGAATTTGCAGTCGAAATGTCACAAATTCCTCAGGTACCAATTTTTCGCATAATAGCCAATTGGCCTTCCTGGAAGAAAATTTGGAAAATCAACTATATAATCGTTAATGGGGACCTATATTTATACTTTTTGTGAAGTTTTGTCAAGTTCCGTAAGAAGAAAAAGGTGGGTGCATTAGTGGGATATTCTACGATGTGGGGCTCTGGAACATATACAATGGCTGGATAGGGCTAAATGAAAACGAAGTTAAGTCAATGATAAAAATAAATAATGAACAATGAATACTATAATAATTTTTCTGATGAATCACACTCTGTAAGTGTAAGAAGCATTCGTCCAACTTCAAAAGGCTTCATTCGGCTTGAGAAGCAGTTCGTTTGAAATATAATTAATTTATTAAGCTAGAATACTATTTTTAGATTTGATTCATACATGTGTTCTGAGTTCTCGTATTTTTCATTTCTAATGAAAATTAAGCACCTCTTTCTTCATATAATGAATTCAAAATAAAGGTCATGATGATTTCAAAATAAAAGTAATGGTTACCGTAAAAAAAAAAAAAAAATAAAAAAAAAAATTATGAGGAATAATTTGGAACAACGGAGAGAGATATACCGCTGATTTCTGTTTGCTATTTCCATTTCTACTAAACTAATATTAAAATTAAGCTGATACATCATGAAACGTTCTATTCCTAGCTTAAATATCAAATATTGTTTTCACTGAATTTTTATAGTTTGAGGTATACTCAAATTTGTTCGTAGTGAAGTTATCTTTTGAGTTATTACGTTCTAGACTACATGAGTTGTTTTTTACTATCAATACCATACTCGAAATGTATTTTTTTTTTTTTTTTTATGCAAAAAGGAAAATTATATTTAATAATGGCGGAAATTGGATCAGAGGGATGGGGGTTTAAAGAAGAGGAAATTCTCTGTATATTTCCTATTCATTTTTTCTGTTTCTCCGTTCATTCGATTTTTAAATTGAGTAATAAACACCTCATATCGAGATTGTATTTCAATGTCTTTGTATACAGGCTTCTTACTATGGGAGAAACAGAGAACACAACACAAATTGACATCATCAGCTTGTCACATAACGAGAACGTGGAAAATTTGCATATTTTACGTTATGCTAAGCAAACAACCTTACCTACAATTAAATTTGTTCTGTAACAATTTAATTAATTTAAATTAACATAAATAAACTTTAACTTATAACTTAAAAGTTTTAACTTCTGTCGATATGATAAAATTACATTTTTTTTGCGTAAAAACTATAAAAATAAGTATTATGATATAATCTTCAGAATTCTAGTTTGTAACTAACGAAAGATTTCTAATTGTAAATGTTTCCTTTTGGTAAATTTCATGAAAGGATTTCGCCATTAAAATTGAGAGGCTTCGTTTACAGCCAAAATAAAAGTAATTTTATTTAGGCATTTGTATTTCTTTAGTAAAACTGAAGTTTTTATTAGGAATTTTTTGTTTATTTTGGGTTTGATAACATATTGATTCCAGATTACACCTTCATTTCGGGGACCTACCCTATATGTACCACTATTAAATGCAAAAAACCCCTCAGATATTCCCCAAAGCCGGAATGCGAATTCCGATGTAGGAGTAAACTTATACTATTATATATTACGTGATGTATATCTGCAATCATGCTGCTTAATTAATAACAATTCCAATCGTAAGAGCTTGGTTTTTTTTTTGTAATTTTAAGAAATCATTAATGTAATGTTGGCTTTAATCTCACACAGTAAACTTAGAGTGGCGAGTTCAGTTTCCGCGTGAGCAATAAGAATCTATTTAGTGATAAACTCATTAAATAAAATTCTTGCGCCCACCCTAGCTAGAAAAGGGTGCTAACCCGTTGCCATAGTAGCAAAAAAGTGGAAGTTTATAAATAATTATATTAATGTAACTTTATTAAAGTTTATTATATATATATATATATATAATAAACTTTAATGGAGGGAGAACACCAGAACAGCATCGAGAACAACATCACAATTTCAGCAGCATCCCTTAAAGTAATCATTAATCTACTAACACATATATCCCTGCAATAGTCCATCCCTCAATATCATGTAATTATCCAATATAATATTAATAGTAATAACCGTCTTATACATAAACATGGTCCTCCGGTATCAAATCATACACAACTTCCATGAACCAGCACCTCACTTAAAATATTGCAAGCCATCAGCGGGTAAGGCCGAAGGGCTTGTAAATACACTGTTCCTTAGTATATACATGTACAAGCTGAAAACCAATATTTCAATGAATGAATGAGTTATTATTGGTTTTAGCAGAATAATTGATTCTATTGAAAACAAAGATTTGGAATGAATGAGAGCTTTCTAGGACCCATGGGACTTATGATGGTTTAAACTGTCAATTAGATGTTTACTGAAATTATTAATTAATGGGAAAATCGGTTTGGGAGAACCAAATTCAAGAGTGTGTGGGGGTAAGTAGAAGGGTGAGCATGAAAAGACTGTCACGCAGGGGATGCGTACACTAAGCAGATTTCCCACGTAAAGTTTTACAATTGAGAAATCTCCATAGGAGTGCCGAAGAGTTACGGAAACGGCCGAACTAGCTTTTGGCGGGAAACTTACTCCCGTCCATTACCCGCCCACATTTAATAAAAATGAAAATATCTCGGTTAATATTCAAAGTAGAGAATAAATGTATATAACAATATTTATAGTAAATTTCATTTCATTTGCAATAAGATTGATTCTATACAATTTTTTGATCCGACGTACAGTAACGTAGATATTTCGAATTTTAAAAAAATCCCTCCTCTAAACCCCTCTCCCACTGGTCCGATTTCAGCCGTTCATGAACTTGATCTATCTTTTTACATAAAACGATTAAATACCGAGTTTGGTGACGATTAAAGAAAATTTGCGACAGCTAGAGTGTTAACAGATATATATATATATATATATATATATATATATATATATATATATATATATATATATATATAATTTTGAACGGACCTCATTTTCGTCATCTCCTGGGTAGGATCAATGGACATTTGAAGAACATTTTCGAAATTCGCGTCATGAGTACGACCTCAATAGCTGATTTCCTTTGAGGGAAACCTGCTAAAAAAAACCAATAACTCTTTTAATATTAAACTTAGAGCAAAACGATTTTACTTCAATGTGGAAAAACGACTTTTTTTACAGCTTTGTTGAATATATTTCAGCGCGACACACAAGAAATATCAATAGCGTGGTGTGCGGCCACATGAGCCACTACGAAGAGCTTTCTTGAAATGTACTTCTGTCCTAATTGGGCAACATGTGTCCAGAAAAGCTCAGCTGGGAGATTTTGAAAAAGAAGATTTACAGTTGAAAAACCACTTGAAAATGAGCCCTCCAACCCTATCATAGACAATTATAATTTTATGTATATACTCTTATTTATATCATTTATATAAAGAAATAAAATATTGAGTTATGTAACAACTAACTGAATCAATGGATTAAAAAATAACAGGAAATAAGAAGATTGGAGTATCATGTACTATTAAAATAGTAAAATTTAATGCTGAACACTCTTACTTAATTTAATAAAATTCTACAACATTCCAAGAATGAACTCAAACATTATTATAACCTTATTATTTGTGTCCTACTTACAACTAGTAATATTCGAGGATAGCACTTCAGGAACATCTCCAGTAATGAAAACTACTGAAAACTACTGAAAGAAATTTTCTGTCTGGCTGGACACTGTTTCTTAATATTTGCTTTTCTGTTTAGAGTTTCCAATGATTGTCCATTTGAATATAAAGAGCATATCGTCCTTGTAGTGAAGCTCATATTTACAACTGAAATAAACTTTCAATTACGAAAATAGTTTTTACCTGAATCCCTATAAAGATAAAAACAAGTCGATATACTTACTGTAAATTATTAGGTTTCGGTTTATTCAAACGGAAATAATAGTTTCTGAGTGGATCGTAAAGCGGTTCCCTAGATTGACCAATCAGCGGTCGTGAGCACAATAGAATAGCAACATTGCTAAAAAGGCGCATAAAGGCAAGAGAATGACTGCTCGCTGAGAAACAATGAGAGAGGTAAAAAGCTTAAGGGCTCATCCAAAAGAAATGGAGGGTAAAAGGGAATATAAGAAGAAAGGTAGGTAGCATTGGCACTTAGCTTTGAATGGGCTAGACTATAAAGGGCTGATCCTGCACGCTCAAAGACAGATAGACAGCTTTTATGGTTCCATCAAAAACACAGCACTTGTAAAGCAATTATTTTATTCACAAATGACTTCCTCCAAATATGATATACTTCTATTTAATCTGAATGAATCAGTGTTGTAGTAAACCAAATTTTGACTGGGTCATATAAAATATCAGAAGTGCATGTGGTATCTTCTCAAGTTTACTTGTAAGTAAACGGTAATAACAGCGAACACATTAATAATAATCCTCGCTACAAAATTGATAACGTTAAACAGAGTCCATTCATAATAACACTAGCAACTAACATGATAATAACGCTATAGCAAAACCATTAATAATAACTCTCGCTACTAACTGGATAATAACGCTAAACCGGAGTTACTAACATTAACTCTCAAATCTCACAAGATAATAACGCTATAGATACGCAATTCATAATAACTCTCGTTACTAAGAAGATAATAACGTTATAGCAAAGTCATTAATGGTATCTCTCGCAACTAACAAAATAATAACGCTATAAAAAAAACCATGCATAGTAGGCTTGCTACTAACTTGATAATAACGCTAAACGGAAGCCATCAATAATAACTCCTCCTTTTACTAGAAAATAACGCTGTACCAAAGCTATTCATAATAACTCTGGCTACTAACTGGATAATAACGCTAAACAGAAGTCATCAATAATAACTCTCGCAACTAACAAGATAATAACGCTATAGCAAAGCCAATTATAATAACTCTCGCTACTAACTAGATAATATCGCTAAACCGAATTTACTAACAGTAACTCTCAAAACTAGCAAGATAGTAACGCTATAGGATAGCCATTCATAATAACTCTTGTTACGAAAAGATAATAACGTTATAGCAAAGTCACTAATAATAACTCTCGGTACTAAATGAATATTAACTCTCATAACTAACAAGATAAAACCGCTAAAGCAAAGCCATTCTTAATAAGCCTTGCTACAACTTGATAATAACGCTAAACAGAAGTCATCAATTATAACTCTGCAACTAACATGATAAAACCAATATAGCGAAGCCATTAACAATTACTCTCGCAACTAACAAGATAAAACCGCTATAGTGAAGCCATTAACAATAACTTTTGCAACTTTATTCTTTATTCATATAATAATCGCATTTCGCAACAGGGGCGATTTAGCGACAAATCAGTTATTTAATATACAGCATAATAATATATAACATATTTAACATATAACCTATTTAACATATAACCTATAACATATTTAACATATAACCTATTTAACATATAACCTATAACATATAACATAATCAACATATAACCTATAACATATATAACATATAACCTGCAACATATTTAACACATAACATATTTAATATATAACATATTAAACCTATAACATATAATTATTATATTTACGTAAGTATCCTCATTTCTGCAAATATTTTCAGTATTGCCCTACATTATAATTTTTTGTAAATGTTGTTTTGTTTCAAGTATTGTAATACGCAGTCTATGTACGGGCTACAGTCATGTAGTAATTCAGTCAAAGTGTATGGTAGGTCTATGTGAGTACTTAGATAGCAGTCAGTAAGTATATGTTTTATAGTAAGTCTACAGTTACAGTGTTGGCCAGTAGGGTTCGTCTTCTCCTGTAAGTAGGTTATGTGTGAGTTAGTCGTGAATGGCCAATTCTCAACCTCGTTAAAACTACTTCTTCTCTTCTAATTAGCCTTTTTGAGGAAGGCCATTCACCAAGTGTATGTTTCAGTTCTCGAATTTTGTAGTCAGTTGTGGCTAACCAAGTTTTCTGCCATGAATTGAGTATCATATGTTTTGCTTGGGCTTCAATATCTTGGTGTGTAAAATGTGTGGTGTCGTGAGCTATTTTTTGAGTAGCCGATTTGGCAAGTTCGTCTAGTTGTGTGCTTTGTTTAATGTTTGAATGTCCGGGTAACCAGTACATAGTTATTTGTTTAATGCCTGGATTTTGTGTAGTATTTACGAGATGAGTGGGATGTGAACTGTATATGTTTTCTAATGAATGTAAAGAGCTAACAGAGTCAGTGCAAATTATGATGTCCGTGTCTGTAGTTTCAGGTATATTGTCTATCGCAAGTTTGAGGGCTTCAAGCTCAGCTGTATATATGCTATACTCATCTGGCAGCTTTATTTGAAAGTTGGCTGATCCAACAATTGCAGCTGCCCCTACTCCTTAGCCTGTTTTGGATCCGTCTCTGTAAATAAATAGGTCATGTTTCTTGTCTGTTAGTAGAGAAGCAAAATGTTTTTGGTAATGATGTTCAGAAGTCGGGTTAGTCTTAGGGTACTGTGTTAGAGACAAGTCAAAACTCAGTTTGTCAGTTTTCCAAGGATAGTATGTTTCAGTATATTTAGTGTAAATATTTGTTCTTTGGATAGAGGTATTGTGTGTGTATTTAAGGAATCGGATTGGTAGAGGTTGTTGTCTCGATGGGTTTGCTGTATACTTTTGTATTGTATGTTCATCAGCATTGTTGGGGACACAGTGAGAGTTTAAGAATTTTGCTTTGAGAAGATAATGTATGGACAATAGCATTCGTCTGTAATCCAATGGTAATTCATTTGCTTCAACACAAAGGCTGGTTATAGGGCTTGTTCGAAATGCACCCGTTGCTAGCCTGAGACCTGTGTTTTGTATGGACTCTAACATTTTTAAAGTGCTTTTCCTGGCAGATGAGTAAGCAATGCAACCATAATCCAGAATTGACCTTGTGTATGACCTGTAAAATGTGAGCATTACACTTCTGTCAGCTCCCCAATTTGTATTACTCAAAATCCTTAAGAGATTCAGAGATTTTCTGCACCTATGAAGGATTTCTTTCATGTGAGTGGTCCATGTCAACTTGGAGTCGAAGATTAAACCTAATATTCTTATGTTATTAGATAACGGGATTGGAATAGTGTTAAGAGTTAGGTTTACTGAAGGAAGTATCTTTTCTTAGAGAGAAAATAATTGCTTTTGTTTTATGAGCTGAGAATTTGAGGCCATTCCTACGACTCCATTCTTCTAAACTGTAAATGGTATCCTGAAGAAGTTGTACTGCGTGTTCAATTTCGAGTTTACAAATGTAAATAAATAGGTCATCTACATATAAATAATAGTATACACTGTTAGGCATAACATAGCGGACACTGTCTATAGCTATTAAGAAAAGGGTGGTGCTTAAAACACACCCTTGGGGAATTCCATTTTCCTGTGCATATCTACTGGAATAATTATGGCCAACTTTTACTCTAAATGTTCTATTCGATAGAAAACTTTTAACAAATTTCATAAATTTTCCTCGAATATTCCATTCATAGAGTTTTTGTAATATAGTTTCTCGCCAAACTGTGTCAAAAGCCTTTTCGATATCAAACGAGACGGCAACAATAGAGTTTTTGTTTAAGAATTCATTTCTAATATCACTCTCTAATCTAACAATGTGATCCATCGTCGAGTGGTTTGGTCTGAATCCGCATTGGTAACCAGAAAGTAGTTTATTCTTTTCCAAATACCATAACAATCTCTTGTTTAACATCCATTCAAAAATCTTACAAACGCAGCTGGTTAAAACAATTGGTCGGTCAATTATAACTCTCGCAACTAACAAGATACTAAGGCTATAGCAAAACCATTAATAATAACTCTCGCTACTAACATGATAATAACGCTAAACAGAATCCATTAAAAATAACTCTAGATACTAACGAGATAATAACGCTATAGCAAAGTCATTAATAATAACGCTCGCTACTAACCGGATAATAACGCTAAACAGAAGCCATTAAAAATAACTCTAGATACTAACGAGATAATAACAATATACCAAAGTCATTAATAATAACGCTCGCTACTAACAGGATAATAACTCTAACCAGAAACCATTAATAATAACTCTCGCAACTGACTAGATAATAACGCTATAGCAAAGCCATTGATAATAACTCTCGCAACTAACTAGATACTAACGCTGTAGCAAAACCATTCATAATAACGCTCGCTACTAACTGGATAATAACGCTATAGCAAAGCCATTAATAATAACTCTCGCTACTAACTAGATAATAACGCTATAGCAAAGCCATTAATAATAACTCTCGCTACTAACTAGATAGTAACGCTATAGCAAAGCCATTCATAATAACTCTCGAACCTAACATGATAATAGTGCTATAGCAAAGCCATTAATAATAACGCTCGCTACTAACTAGATAGTAACGCTATAGCAAAGCCATTGATAATAACTCTTGCACCTAACATGATAATAGTGCTATAGCAAAGCCATTCATTGTAACTCTCGGTACTAACAAGATAAAACCGCTTTAGTGAAGCCATTAACAATAACTTTTGCAACTAATAAGATAATAACGCTAAACAGAACTCATCAATTATAACTCTCGCAACTAACAAGATACTAAGGCTATAGCAAAACCATTAATAATAACTCTCGCTACTAACATGATAATAACGCTAAACAGAAGCCATTAAAAATAACTCTAGATACTAACGAGATAATAACGCTATAGCAAAGTCATTAATAATAACGCTCGCTACTAACCGGATAATAACGCTAAACAGAAGCCATTAAAAATAACTCTAGATACTAACGAGATAATAACGCTATACCAAAGACATTAATAATAACGCTCGCTACTAACAGGATAATAACTCTAACCAGAAACCATTAATAATAACTCTCGCAACTGACTAGATAATAACACTATAGCAAAGCCATTGATAATAACTCTCGCAACTAACTAGATACTAACGCTGTAGCAAAACCATTCATAATAACGCTCGCTACTAACTGGATAATAACGCTATAGCAAAGCCATTAATAATAACTCTCGCTACTAACTAGATAATAACGCTATAGCAAAGCCATTAATAATAACTCTCGCTACTAACTAGATAGTAACGCTATAGCAAAGCCATTAATAATAACGCTCGCTACTAACTAGATAGTAACGCTAAAACAAAGCCATTGATAATAACTCTTGCACCTAACATGATAATAGTGCTATAGCAAAGCCATTCATTGTAACTCTCGGTACTAACAAGATAAAACCGCTATAGTGAAGCCATTAACAATAACTTTTGCAACTAATAAGATAATAACGCTAAACAGAACTCATCAATTATAACTCTCGCAACTAACAAGATACTAAGGCTATAGCAAAACCATTAAGAATAACTCTCGCTACTAACATGATAATAACGCTAAACAGAAGCCATTAAAAATAACTCTAGATACTAACGAGATAATAACGCTATAGCAAAGCCATTGATAATAACTCTCGCAACTAACTCGATACTAACGCTGTAGCAAAACCATTCATAATAACGCTCGCTAGTAACTGGATAATAACGCTATAGCAAAGCCATTAATAATAACTCTCGCTACTAACTAGATAATAACGCTATAGCAAAGCTATTAATAATAACTCTCGCTACTAACTAGATAGTAACGCTATAGCAAAGCCATTGATAATAACTCTCGCACCTAACATGATAATAGTGCTATAGCAAAGCCATTAATAATAACGCTCGCTACTAACTAGATAGTAACGCTATAGCAAAGCCATTGATAATAACTCTTGCACCTAACATGATAATAGTGCTATAGCAAAGCCATTCATTGTAACTCTCGGTACTAACAAGATAAAACCGCTATAGTGAAGCCATTAACAATAACTTTTGCAACTAATAAGATAATAACGCTAAACAGAACTCATCAATTATAACTCTCGCAACTAACAAAATTCTAAGGCTATAGCAAAACCATTAATAATAACTCTCGCTACTAACATGATAATAACGCTAAACAGAAGCCATTAAAAATAACTCTAGATACTAACGAGATAATAACGCTATAGCAAAGTCATTAATAATAACGCTCGCTACTAACCGGATAATAACTCTAACCAGAAACCATTAATAATAACTCTCGCAACTAACTAGATAATAACGCTATAGCAAAACCATTAATAATAACTCTCGCTACTAACTGGATAATAACGCTATAGCAAAGCCATATATTATAACTCTCGCAACTTACAAGATAATAACGCTATAGCAAAGCCATTTATTATAAATCTCGTTACTAGCTGCATAACCATGCTATAGAAAAGCCATTCATTGTAACTCTCGGTACTAACAAGATAATAACGCTATAGCAAAGCCATTAATAATAACTCTCGCTACTAACTAGATAATAACGCTATAGCAAAGCCATTTATTATAACTCTCGTTACTAGCTGCATAACCATGCTATAGAAAAGCCATTCATTGTAACTCTCGGTACTAACAAGATAATAACGCTATAGCAAAGCCATTAATAATAACTCTCGCTACTAACTAGATAATAACGCTATAGCAAAGCCATTAATAATAACTCTCGCTACTAACTAGATAATAAAGCTATAGCAAAGCCATTAATAATAACGCTCGCTAATAACTGGATAATAACGCTATAGCAAAGCCATTTATTATAACTCTCGCAACTTACAAGATAATAACGCTATAGCAAAGCCATTTATTATAACTCTCGTTACTAGCTGCATAATCATGCTATAGCAAAGCAATTAATAATAACTCTCGCTACTAACTAGATAATAACGCTATAGCAAAGCCATTAATAATAACTCTCGCTACTAACTAGATAATAACGCTATAGCAAAGCCATTAATAATAACTCTCGCTACTAACTAGATAATAAAGCTATAGCAAAGCAATTAATAATAACGCTCGCTACTAACTGGATAATAACTCTAAACCGAAACCATTAATAATAACTCTAGGAATTAACAAGATAATAAGGCTATAGCAAAGCCATTTATTATAACTCTCATTACTAGCTGTATAATCATGCTATAGCAAAGCCATTCATTGTAACTCTCGGTACTAACAAGATAATAACGCTTTAGCAAAGTCATTAATAATAACGCTCGCTTCTAACTGGATAATAACTCTAACCAGAAACCATTAATAATAACTCTCGCAACTAACTAGATAATAACGCTATAACAAAACCATTCATAATAACGCTCGCTACTAACAAGATAATAACGCTTTAGCAAAGTCATTAATAATAACGCTCGCTTCTAACTGGATAATAACTCTAACCAGAAACCATTAATAATAACTCTCGCAACTAACTAGATAATAACGCTATAACAAAACCTTTCATAATAACGCTCGCTACTAACTAGATAATAACGCTATAGCAAAGCCATTGATAATAACTCTCGCAACTAACTAGATACTAACGCTGTAGCAAAACCATTCATAATAACGCTCGCTACTAACTGGATAATAACGCTATAGCAAAGCCATTAATAATAACTCTCGCTACTAACTAGATAATAACGCTATAGCAAAGCCATTAATAATAACTCTCGCTCCTAACAGGATAATAACGCTAAACAGAAGCCATTAAAAATAACTCTAGATACTAACGAGATAATAACGCTATACCAAAGTCATTAATAATAACGCTCGCTACTAACAGGATAATTACTCTAACCAGAAACCATTAATAATAACTCTCGCAACTGACTAGATAATAACGCTATAGCAAAGCCATTGATAATAACTCTCGCAACTAACTAGATACTAACGCTGTAGCAAAACCATTCATAATAACGCTCGCTACTAACTGGATAATAACGCTATAGCAAAGCCATTAATAATAACTCTCGCTACTAACTAGATAATAACGCTATAGCAAAGCCATTAATAATAACTCTCGCTACTAACTAGATAGTAACGCTATAGCAAAGCCATTCATAATAACTCTCGAACCTAACATGATAATAGTGCTATAGCAAAGCCATTAATAATAACGCTCGCTACTAACTAGATAGTAACGCTATAACAAAGCCATTGATAATAACTCTTGCACCTAACATGATAATAGTGCTATAGCAAAGCCATTCATTGTAACTCTCGGTACTAACAAGATAAAACCGCTATAGTGAAGCCATTAACAATAACTTTTGCAACTAATAAGATAATAACGCTAAACAGAAGCCATTAAAAATAACTCTAGATACTAACGAGATAATAACGCTATACCAAAGTCATTAATAATAACGCTCGCTACTAACAGGATAATAACTCTAACCAGAAACCATTAATAATAACTCTTGCAACTGACTAGATAATAACGCTATAGCAAAGCCATTGATAATAACTCTCGCAACTAACTAGATACTAACGCTGTAGCAAAACCATTCATAATAACGCTCGCTACTAACTGGATAATAACGCTATAGCAAAGCCATTAATAATAACTCTCGCTACTAACTAGATAATAACGCTATAGCAAAGCCATTAATAATAACTCTCGCTACTAACTAGATAGTAACGCTATAGCAAAGCCATTGATAATAACTCTCGCACCTAACATGATAATAGTGCTATAGCAAAGCCATTAATAATAACGCTCGCTACTAACTAGATAGTAACGCTATAGCAAAGCCATTGATAATAACTCTCGCACCTAACATGATAATAGTGCTATAGCAAAGCCATTAATAATAACGCTCGCTACTAACTAGATAGTAACGCTATAGCAAAGCCATTGATAATAACTCTTGCACCTAACATGATAATAGTGCTATAGCAAAGCCATTCATTGTAACTCTCGGTACTAACAAGATAAAACCGCTATAGTGAAGCCATTAACAATAACTTTTGCAACTAATAAGATAATAACGCTAAACAGAACTCATCAATTATAACTCTCGCAACTAACAAGATACTAACGCTATAGCAAAACCATTAATAATAACTCTCGCAGCTAACATGATAATAACGCTAAACAGAAACCATTAAAAATAACTCTAGATACTAACGAGATAATAACGCTATAGCAAAGTCAATAATAATAACGCTCGCTACTAACCGGATAATAACTCTAACCAGAAACCATTAATAATAACTCTCGCAACTGACTAGATAATAACGCAATAGCAAAACCAGTCATAATAACGCTCGCTACTAACTGGATAATAACGCTATAGCAAAGCCATATATTATAACTCTCGCAACTTACAAGATAATAACGCTATAGCAAAGCCATTTATTATAACTCTCGTTACTAACTGCATAATCATGCTATACAAAGCCATCCATTGTAACTCTCGGTACTAACAAGATAATAACGCTATAGCAAAGACATTAATAATAACTCTCGCTACTAACTAGATAATAACGCTATAGCAAAGCCATTAATAATAACTCTCGCTACTAACTAGATAATAACGCTATAGCAAAGCCATTAATAATAACTCTCGCTACTAACTAGATAATAAAGCTATAGCAAAGCCATTAATAATAACGCTCGCTACTAACTGGATAATAACTCTAAACCGAAACCATTAATAATAACTCTAGGAATTAACAAGATAATAAGGCTATAGCAAAGCCATTTATTATAACTCTCATTACTAGCTGTATAATCATGCTATAGCAAAGCCATTCATTGTAACTCTCGGTACTAACAAGATAATAACGCTTTAGCAAAGTCATTAATAATAACGCTCGCTTCTAACTGGATAATAACTCTAACCAGAAACCATTAATAATAACTCTCGCAACTAACTAGATAATAACGCTATAACAAAACCATTCATAATAACGCTCGCTACTAACAAGATAATAACGCTATAGCAAAGTCATTAATAATAACGCTCGCTACTAACTGGATAATAACTCTAACCAGAAACCATTAATAATAACTCTCGCAACTAACTAGATAATAACGCTATAACAAAACCATTCATAATAACGCTCGCTACTAACTAGATAATAACGCTATAGCAAAGCCATTAATAATAACTCTCGCTACTAACTAGATAATAACGCTATAGCAAAGCAATTGATAATAACTCTCGCACCTAACATGATAATAGTGCTATAGCAAAGCTATTAATAATAACGCTCGCTACTTACTGGATAGTAACTCTAAACAGAAACCATTCATAATAACTCTAGCAATTAACAAGATAATAAGGCTAAAGCAAAACCATTCATAATAACGCTCGCTACTAACTGGATAATAACGCTAAACAGAAGCCATTAATAATAACCCTCCCAACTAAATTGATAATAAGGCTAAACAAACCTTCAATAATAAATCTCGCATCTGACAAGATAACACCGCTAAAGCAAAACCATACATAACAACCTTCGCCACTAACCTGGTAATAACGCTAAACAGAATCTATTATTACTAACTGTCGCAACTAACAATATCGTTGACTTTAAAAGGACGATTTTTATATACTATATGATCATTTATACTCATAATGGTAGCTAAGTAATTATTAGCTATTTGTTACTAACACGGATGGATGTTTGGCGGGAATGCAATGAAAAGAGTGAAAAATGTACCTCGACCAATGTTAAGGTGCACATGAATTGATTTAATGGAAAGCAAACGGATATTCCATGATAACTTAAAAGTTGTGCATTGACAGAGTTCTAGTCTATCTCATCCAGGAGTTGGAGATAGTAAATTAGTCTCGAGGTACTGCTTCATGTGTACTTGGTCATTAACTATAGGAGACTTGGAATGCTCTACTCCTAAGCTACGTCACTAATAGCCAAGTTTTATCAAAGAAGTTTAATCACTATGTTTAATATAGACTACACGTTGTTGGCCAAGTAAATCATGATCGAGGTCTTTGAGGGAGTCTGAAGAAATGTTTGATGTCCAGGCTCAATAAATTATCAAAATTTAGGGGTTATGGAATCTCAGTATAATATTTATTCTTAATATTCAAGTCCATCAAACTTGTTCCATTAACATTAAAAATATTTATTAAAATAACATATCTTACATCCAGAAAAAGTGGAATTTATCCCGTAAGAGATGTTGTATAGCTGAGTTCATAAGACATGAGACAGTGGCTAGGATGCGCAGTAGCAAAGAAGGCTATTGCGCATGCTCCCGTTAGCAGTCTGTTAACCACTCTCGTGAGCTACGGATATGTATCGGGCGTCCTGAAAACATTAGCCCTCAGTGTGTATGTAGTGTAGCTTGAAGCTAATATCTAACCCTATCTTGGTTATGTAGGAAGAAATGTCGATATAAATCCCTGCAAGGTCTTGCTCTAACCTCAAGCTAATACGTGGCAACAATTATGTGTGTTTTTAAAAAAAGAAATCGGTTTTCGATACTTGAAGTTGAAGACCGAAATATCGGGGGGGGGGGGGAAATAACGAGGATTATTGAGATATTGTTTGGGAGAAATATTGATATTTTTTCACAATCACTAGGGTACCTGTCAATAAGTCGCCATTTAAATTGTCAGGGATAGTGACAGACATTCAAGCGGCGATGATGATGAGCCCTTAAGCAGCATTGAGGAGATGGGCTTGTCATTTGACCAATTTTAAAGCAATTATATATATATATATATATATATATATATATATATATATATATATAAACGTTAACTTGTTATATTTTATTTAACTTCTATTAATTTAGGTGGTAAATAAGTTATTTTGATATTTTTTGAAATGTAATTTTGGTAAGAAAATTATCTGTAGGTTTTTAAAAAGGTATTTGTAAGTTTTAAGTATCACAAATCATTGTGTAATTTATAAAAAAAAAATGATCTTTACATTTTTAAAAATATATCTTTAAGTATTAAAAATAATTATCTGTAAGCTTATAAATTATCTTTAAGTTTCTAAACAAATATCCATAAGTTTTAAGTATAAATAATTTTCTGCAAGTTTAAAAAAAAATTTAAATAATAATGTCAAAATATTATTTATGTAAACGATGCAAGTATATGAAATTCCACTAACTTTCTATTATCACTAATCAATAATAAATTACGTTTTTTGTGCATTAAATAAATTATTATTTTATTTTTTTATTCATGTTTGATTTTTAAAAATGTTTAATCAATGCTGCTTCTCATTTTCTGCACTATATTTTTATATAAATTAGGAAAAGTAGAACATATACTAGAGAAAGGTTAAACTGCAGGTACTCAGTATCGATACTTAAAGGGCTGGAGCAAGTGTACGGCATGCTAGCAAATATGTTCAGCTTGGGTAGTACACGTCCTCTCATCCCCACCAAGCCTACCACCCATCCCCACCCCCATGCGCGGACTGTCTCATGTCTCATGAACTCAACTATACCAAACTGAGGATGTGGTACAGATGTCGATTGTATTTAAAAGTGCTATTTGAATAACTACATATTATGGAAATACAAAGTTTAATTTAACATGTACAATCACATGAATCCCGGTTTATATTAATATCATATTTACTGAATCTAATTACCTTGTTTAATAGTTTAACCAAAACCCTTAGGTAGTCCAAAGAAGACTGTGGCCAAGATGACCACTCCTTATAAATCTCTAATCAGTCAAAAAACTACATGAGCTTGCCATATAACCTTAGTTATCTGTCACCTTGTATTCTATCTAGGGAAATTAGGACCTCAAGTGTGAAAATTGACATCACTTATTTTTTTGTTGTCGTTGTATTTTGTGGGGGTGGGGGAATGTAAATTCAAATAGTCAGCTATAAAACTAATTATGAGATAAACTGATAGTATAATATCAAAATATAGAACAATTGCCATAACTGTTGGCATCCTTAGAAACTAATTCCTTCAAGATATTCATTGGTGTTTTCTTATATAAAATTCACACTGAGACTTAATTCACACTATTACTTTAAATTAAAAAAAAATAGTTAGTTAAATAAATTGAATGGGCATGTTGTACGTAATTCGATTTCCTTTAAGTGTATCAGACAAAATAGTTTCGGAGTGGATCGTAAAACGGTGCACTAGATTGACCAATCAGCAGCCGCGGTTACAATAGAAAAGCAATCTCGATAAAAAGGGCCGTTAAAAAAGGCGCATAGAGGCCGGAGAATGACTGCTCGCTGAGAAACAATGAGAGAGGTAAAAAGTTTAAGGGCTCATCCAAAAGAAATGGAAGGTAAAAGGGAATATAAGAAGAAAGGTTGGTAGGATTGGCTCTTAGCTTTGAATGGCCTAACCTATAAAGGGCTGATCCTTCAACCTATCCTTCATCCTCAACGACAGATAGACAGCCTTTAAGGTTTCTTATAAAAAAACCCCAACCTTCTAAAGAAATTACTTTTTCACTCATGTGTTGCTCCATTTAACGATAGGGCTATATTTTTCACGCGTTACATTTTCATCAAATGAACTCCTACTCAAAGACGGAGAAAATGGACAGATCTCTAGAAAAATAACAGCTCAAATTTAACCAAGTCCTGAGGCACGATGCAAAAGTATATTCCTTTAAAAAATATTACAAATTACATTTGAGTGCATTTGGATACCATTATTTGAAGAGCAAATATTGAAATTGTAAATAGCTATAACATAGAACATAAAAAAGAAAAAAGCGTTTTATGCTCTACTGCGTTTTCCAGCTTACGTCACGTATGAAGTTGACCTATGAACCAAGGTGGTGGAGGGATATGTACATATAAAAATAGAAGGAGGGGGGTCCGTCACGCAGGGGCTGCGTAAACTAAAAAGATTTATCACGTAAATTTATACAATAGAGAAATTTGACGGAACAGTTACGAAAACGGCCGAACTAGCTTTCAGCGGAAACCAATAGAGCCGACCTTAGCCGATCTCATCTTGGTTATATGGACACAATAAAAATGCAAATATCTCGGTTAATATTCAGGATAGAGAATAAATGTATATAACAATATTTATAGTAAATTTAATTTTTGATAAGATTGGTTCTATACAATTTTCCAATCCTACGTATGGTAACGGAGATATTTGGAATATTCGAAATTCCCCCAAAGCTTGGTACCCCAAAAATATTTAAAAGAATTAAACAGCCTAGACTTTCAATAACAATAAATGAGCAGATTATTGAAAAGAGTGAAAAAATGAGTATGCTTGGCGTAATATTTAACAGCAATCTCTCATGGCAGGATCAAGCAGCTTCGGTTGCTAACAAAATAAGAAAAACCTTACACCCTTTAATAAAATATAAAAACTTTTTCCCTTTAGAAATTAAGATAAAACTTGTGAACAGCCTAATTTTGCCATTAATGTGGTACTGTTTATATAGATATTAAATCTACAAAAGACATACAAATTCAGAGAGCATTTAATTTAGCTATCAGATATATATTCAATGCTAAGAGAGATGAGCATATAACATCATACATGAAAGCTCTGGGATGGCTCACGTCTAAGGTGTATCGGCGATTAAATATTCTATGTCTTTCTAAGAAAATCCTGGATTTCGGAGTGCCCAAAAATCTTTATGAGGGTTTTATTCCCATGAATAGTGAGAGATTGGGAAATAATTTCAAACTCACAGCCTGCAGAACCAACATATTTCGCCAATCTTTCTCTGCTGTTGCGGCAAGAGAGCTGAATGCTTTACCGGAAGAAATAAAAGCATCATCATCATTCCGAAAGGCCTGTATTAATCATTTCCTAACGACCGAGATGGGGATATGACATGTACCATAGTTCACCATAATGACATTCGTATATTTGTTTTATTTATATTTTTAGTTTCTGTTTGTACATTAGTTTTATTTGTATATTTAGTTTCATGTTTGTACATTAGTTTTATTTGTATTTTTAGTTTTATGTTTGTACATTAGTTTTATTTGTATTTTTAGTTTCATGTTTGTACATTAGTTTTATTTGTATTTTTAGTTTTATGTTTGTACATTAGTTTTATTTGTATTTTTAGTTTTATGTTTGTACATTAGTTTTATTGTATTTTTAGTTTTATGTTTGTACATTAGTTTTATAATATATAGTATGATATAGTATCTTTGTGTTTTTTGGATAAGTTTTAATTTAATTTATAAGTATTTAAGTTTGACTTATAGTAGTAGTAACCAGTTTATAGTAAACATATTGTCTGTAAGAGAGGACCATTGGTCCTATGACAATAAATGCATCTATCTATCTATCTATCTATCTCTCTCTCTCTCTTTTATTTTCTAGTTTCTTGCTTGTGGAACACGGTAGAAAGCGAGAGAGAGAGAGAGAGAGAGAGAGAGAGAGAGAGAGAGAGAGAGAGAGAGAGAGAGAGAGAGAGAGAGAGACGAAATAGGCTATTTAGTATATCCAAAGTCCATGAGACAATACCTTTAGGAATGAAGAAATACATATACTAATATAATCCTATACAAAGAATACAAGGAATACAACCCAGTAAATATGGAATTATAATGAGAGATTCACATTATTTTTTAAATTGAACTCTGTACTCCAAGGTTTGCATTTATTCAATTACAGCCTTCAGATACGATCCACATCAATACCACACAATTGGTTTCGTGCTAGGGGTGAATCGTACTCCCGAAAGAAAGTTATGATGCCCTGATACATACTTTAGAAATGGCCTTGCTTGGCTTCATAAAAAGTTTCTATTTTTAAATGAACCACGTTTGATGACCTGAAGTATTAATCTGAATATTTAGGGAAAAATGTTACAGTGAGATACCTTGGTTGATCCTTGGATTAATTTAGCCATGGCCCACGCCATTCCTTCAGAGCTCAGCCAACAACCTCTAGACTATATTAAAAATATTGATCGCTACTTAACATCCTCCCCAGATAGGAACTAGCTATTCGTGACATAGCTAAGAGGCAAGGGATTCCAAGTCTCCGATAGTTAGGGGCTAAGTACATCTAAAGTTTCTGCCCAAGGCTAGTTTACTTACTCCAACTCGTTGGATCAGATAGTCTAGAGCTCTATCAATGCACTATTAGTCAAAATTATAAATTATCACGTACCATCAGCTGTGGAACTGTTAGTTCTGCATAAGTATATAGCAGACGTTGAGCTTATAGTAAATAAATATTAAAAAAGATGAATGGAATTTATTACAAAAAACGTTTGACAAGAACCTTGTCTTTAATATTCCCCAGTCGACAAGGCGGATCTCAGATACAAGAACCACAAGGAGAAAGGCATTCCTTCTATCTGGATTTTTTTCATTACTTCTTCCAATAAGCCCATATTTATCAGGCGTGCAATCCAAACCATTTTGAAAAGAATTTATCGTTTTTTAAAGTATAATTATGTTTGATCCAATGTAATTCATCCAATGAAAGGCACTGAACTCAAGCCAATTTGCGGCCATTGCAAATCGAAAAACTGGTCAGACTGGACTTGAGAAAAGTACTTTGAATTTAAAGTTATGTGTCAGTCATAGCAGATTTCCCTTAAGGGAAATCCGCTATTGAGGTCGTACTCATGACGCGATTTTCGAAATTTTTCTTCAATCGTCCATCGATCCTACCTAAGAGTTGACAAAAATTAGGCTCGTTCAAAACTATATATATATATATGTATGTATGTACACATACACACATACACACACACACACATACCTATCTATATATTTGTCTGTTGCCGCTCTAGCGTTCGGAATTATTGTTTAATCGTTACCAAAGTCGATATTTAGTCGTTTTATGTAAAAAAAAAAAAAAAAAAGATCTAGTTTGTTAACGGCTGAAATCAGACCAGAGGGAGGGGGCTTTAGACGGGGAGAATTTTGAAAATTCAAAATATCTCCGTTACTATACGTCGGATCGAAAAACTACATAAAATCAATCATATAGCCTATTAAATTTACTATTAATATTGTTATATGCATATATTGTTATATTTACCTTGAATATTAACAGAGATATTTGCATTTTTCAGTTTTCAGAAAACCCCCACTTCTTTTCTTGTTACAAAAGCAATACTCGGCTATGTAATAGACCACATCATTTGAAGCTTAAATGACAAATATTGTTTTCAAGAGACATTTATTATACTAAATACATGTAAATATGGTCTAGTGACCCCCCCCCCTTTTTAAGTTTTTAGATTACTTAAATTTGATTGATTGAGATAAAAAAATATTCTGATTCATTATAAATTACAGTACTGGATTAGTAAATAGTTTTCAATCAAATTAATACTTTATACTCAGATACATTACAGTCATTGTATTTCTTTTCGGTAAGAAGTTGGCAGAACTGTTTGTTTACATTTCAGATGCTTTCCGTCGGGAGGTTTCTTATTATCGTTTGAATATATTCACTTAATATTCACGGTTTTTTCGTGTTACCAGTACGTAGGTTAATATATTATTAGTCTTAATCTTAATTTATCTATTGTTAAACTTCACACGGGAAATCTGCTTAGTTTACTCAGCCCCTGCATGACGGACTTTTGATCGTATTTGTTAGTTCGAAAAATGTATTGCTCATTTAACATACCTTAGCAGTTTAGTCAAGCTCAGCATCAACGGGAGCTACAATCATTCTTATTTCTTTTACGAAGAAAATAAAACAATTTATCAGTAATATCATTTCATTTGGAATATCTCGTTCTATGACTTATTTAATGAATGTTACTTTATCTTAATAATATACTCTTGAAAATCGGGTAGAAGAACACGAACTAGTTTGGCAATAGATTAAATACTAAAATCAGTTGATAGCTTCTTTTTGATGGTCTTTCTTATAATTTGTATTATGTAAAGTCTTAGTGTTTTACAAAACCTCCCTTTTTTTTATATACTAGTAGAATCGAATATATAAATCAGTACCTTTTAATATCAGAAGTATCTGTGGAAACCAAATAGCGGAAATATATTCCCATTTCATAATGAATGTACTATAAAGCTCTGTGAGTATAGCATTTCACTTAACAAAATGCCAGAGGTGAAAAGTTTATTACCAGAAACCTCAAATTAAATTTTGAACCTGAATGACACGATTACCCCACCTCAAAATAATTCCAGTAGCCACTACTGATAAAGTAATTAATTATTCAGAACTTTAAATGGATTTACACAACATACATAAATAATTGAAAGGCAATAATTTAATTTAATTTGACTCATTTTCTCCTTCTCTCTCCTAATAATACACATTAGTTATTGATAAAATATCAAGCTAATTATTAAATTATTTTTAAAAATTATCATTTATATTATACTTCAGAAAGAAAATATTTCTGTCCCTGTATAAATAGAAAATAAACACGTAAATGCCAAATATTAAATATATATTTCATGTATATTATTATATACATATATTTTATTACGTTGACAGTCAAGTGTATTGAAGAGATACTAATCAAATTTTGTGGTTATATTACAGTTTCAGAGTGTCTACTTTCATCTAAGTTAATTTTCTGCCTATGCTAACAAGAATCTTAATTAATAACCAAAACACATGCTTCATGCCTCTCTAATATATGAATTACCTAAGAACTTAATTATTCCAACGAATTAAACTATGAAACCACTCCTGTTGAATTTATTACTTTGGTCTGAACTTAAAAATGTATTTCCTCAATGTTTTATTGAAAGGAATTAATGATTAAGGAATTTATATTATTTTTCATTCCCATCTCTTCTCATCAATATTAGTTAAATTCTCATCAAAATAGTTGTCAAACTCTTAAACGAATTATCCTCTTCGCTTTTCATCAGCAGGTGCATGTAGCATTTGCTAAACATAATCTATTTATCTTGAAATATGTAAATTACAAAATATAACTAGGATAGCTAAGAACATCAAATTACTTGGGTCTTGTGATTGAAATTTTGAGACCAACACAAAAAGAAAATATATCCTACATTTAAAACATTAAAGTATGCATAAGTATCACTTGTAACGAAGCATGAACTTAAAGTACGACCTTTGAGAAAACTGATTACTAACAGAAACTGGCGTTTGACTGCTAGCGAAAAATTTAATGGAAAATAATTGTGACAGAATGTTAATTTTTATACAACAATGGGAGTACACACTTTTTTTTAATTTATCTAACAATTCGGAGAGGGAAGTTAAAATTGAGAAAGGAACAAGACAAGTGTGTCCTCTATTGGCTTATATGTTCAGAATGCTTATATTGCTGGCAATAATGGAAAAGAAAGAAGGAATTGACCAACTCGTTCAGTCAGATTTACGGGTTATTACTTTGGTTCAAGTGGAAATGAATAAATACTGTAATGATGTCCTAGATTTATTTGCGCTGAAGATAAACACACGGAAAAAATTGTAAATAGTACTTCAAAAAGAATAAATGATAGAAAAATAGTATGACTATTAAATGAAGAAAACGACTCCCAGAACACGTTTATAAGTTACTAGTCAAGTGCAAAGTAATTTAAAAGCTTCGTTTGGATATGTACTTTGGAAACCATTTACTAAATATTTTATTGGAAGGTATTATTTTACTTGCCTCAGGTGACATGTACTGTTGTATAATAGTGTGGTATTAATATTATATCACTGGTTCTGGTCTCTAAAAATTCTAACGAAAAATTGAAGTTAATTCATGCGATTGAGAAATAAATACTTTTTAAATATATTCTTAAGCTATCCAAACACAGTAATCATTAAAAAAATCATATAACCACACGTAATATGTTTGAAGGAACTACTTAAAAAGAGATTGAAAATACTCATAAGTAATAATACTCATTGACAAAAAAGGAAATTAGCCAATCGAAAGATAAAGGAAACCATTGATAGGGACGTGAGGGATGTTATCAGTTTAAAATAATCGATACTAAATTATGACGTTATTTTATTCGGAAATCGAATTTCAACATTAGGCATAGATCCAGGTTATTGATTAATAAATATGCCGGCATCATAGCTTTTATCAGACACAGACTATGATGAAATTTTTTATTTGCAGTATTAATAGAAATAGTTTTATATTTAGATACAAAGTCCTGAAGAGGCAAAGGAAACGATGAATTTTAAAAAAATGCATCGATCAAAGTCTTTAAGTGAACAACTTGCTGCTTTTCCAACAAAGTGAAAATCCATTCCAGGTCACGTATAGCAACAATTCAAATCTATTTTAAGGTATTTACAAAAAATTAAAGAATTATATTTCTGGAAAAAGTAGAACTATTTTAAAATAAATTTCAGCTAATGACGCCAACAAAACCAAAACTCTGAATGGTGCTCGTTCCTTTTAATGATTATCGTGCGTGATACACAAGAAAATCAAAGTTGTCAAAATATTAATAAGTTTTACTGGCAGTCTCATTCTGTAGATAAATACATTTAGAGTAAGTATTAAATTCTTTGAACCTCCGTATTTTTATGCCGTTTATTTTTTTATCTCTTCTCCTCAAGATCAACGTTTACAAGTAATAATGTTAAACCCGATTAAACAGTTTTATGTTCCCTTCAGGTTTTGTTAGTGCTCAGTTTTAGTTTAGAGTGTAAATATATGAGCTTTTATGCTGCAATGCTGGTTATTAGTAAATTTATTACTATATCATCCTTTATTAGATTTAGCCCACCGTTCACCCCATCATCATATAAAATGTTTCATTATCGTTATTGAGTTATTTGGAAAAATACATGAATTTTATCACAAAGGTTAGTGTCCTTAAAAATAATAATAGTATAAAGGAGAAAATCTTCATTACATCCCCACAAGAAATGAAAATACAGTTCATATCTAGTTAATTCTACACACATACTACAAAACGGCTTCCGTTACAGAGAGCAAACTCCGATGTTATCCCATCGCTTAACAGGGTGTTCGGATGAGAGTGTGAAAGTAACAGTTACTTTTCACAGTGAACACTCACTTGAACGAGATAGTCACTCTCTTAGGAAATAACAGTTCTCGTTCTGGCTCATGACCCAGCCATTCCCGGGTCAAAACCGCACACTACTCCAAAAGGATCAAGGCACAGAGAGTTTTCACCCTAGAATAATTAGATTGACTTTGAACATTGGTGCTCAACAGTCTGAAATAGCCTTGAGTTCAATGGCTCACTTCCTAGTTTTGATATCCACTTATGTGTTTTCTATTTTGGTATAAACTTTTACAAGGATAATTATCGATATCATATACATCATTAAAATAAAACTAGGTTTAAAAATAAAACTGGTTTCAGTAAAGCAGTGCATTCCACAATTTGTTGACGTTTTTCGTAATATTTGGAAGAAAAGTCGAATAGAACATATATTAATGTGAACAATCACATTATTTTAACTTTATAAATGAGCAAAACATTTTATTCAGTTGAAAGCGAAAAACAAAAAAAAGTCCGTCACGCAGGAGCTGCGTAAACTAAGCAGATTACCACGTATTTGTATTTATCTCGAGTAGTAAAAGTTCAATGAGAACAATATGATATAATATGATTCATAATATAACACCTTCCTGTCAATATAACATGGGTAGGAGTGGGGGTTTACTTACCACTACAAAAGGCAAATATCTTGGTTAATAATCAAGAAAGAGAAAAAACGTACATAACAACATTTATTGGGCATTATATTTGCAATAGAATTGGTTATTTACAATTTTTCGATCTGACTTTATAGTAACGGAGATATTTCGAATTTTCGCCCCTCGAACCACCCCTGCAACTTTTCCGATTTCAGCCATTAACGAAGTTGATCTTTCTTTTTACATAAAACGATTATATACCGAGTTTGGTAACGATTAAACGAAAATTGTGACCGCTAGAGCGTTAACAGATATATATAACGGACCTCATTTTCGTCATTTCATGGGTAGGATCGATGGACATTTGAAGAAATTTTTCAATGATTACGACCTCAATAGCTGATTTCCCTTGAAATCTGCTGATGGAAAAATTCTTTCCTTTGCAAAGAACCTTGTGGAAAAAATTCTTATAACTTTTATGATAAACATTGAATTGGGTAGTAAGAGGAATTTGTTGTTCTTGTTCCATCTGTTATCCCCAATTCCTCGCACAGAAGTAATTTAATGTTTAACGACTTTAGACTTACGAATTTCTATATATGTTTATTATCTGGATTCGAAGGTATTGAGTATTCGATGGCCAAATGTGTTAAGGCTTGCGTTCATTTTCTACTACCCGCAGTAAGTTCGGTGCAAGACAAAGAGAGAATTTTAGATTCCCACGTTGTAACAACAACGAACTATTCTTGGAAATGTATTAAGTAGCGGAAGTCTAGGCAGTAAATAGACCTGACAGCTTCCACGAAGAACATTCGACTCACCTAGATCCTTTTATAATCGATAGTCATCTGATCATTGGTCTCAGTCCAAATAACTTTTAATAATTGAGCTTTACTTTTAGTAATAAATAAAAGCAAAAAAAAAAGTTGACCTCTAAATAATTAATAGAAATATTTAATTTTTTTTTATGTTTGATGTTCTTAACGCGAACATTATCACACTCAAAAATGACTCAAATGAGGTAGTGATATTTTAGGCGTGCTGAAATCAGATGAGTTCATCCAAAAGTCCATCACGCAGGGGCTGAGTAATTTACAAGTTTTCCCAAGCACTGGATACATTTTTAATAAGAATATTGCATTCTGCATTTAAATTCAATTGGTAAGGTGATACACTGGGTAACAGACTCTTGATGTCCTCTCACAATGTATTCTTTATTCCTAAATATAAAGATTAGGAGAAGAAGGGGGAGCGGGGGTTATTGAAAGGTGAAATTGTACTCTATTATTATGTATCAGAATAACTCGCTTATTATGTGAGTTTCGAGAAACTGTATAGAATAATAGTGCTTCAACAGATTAAAAAGATTGGTTCTTCAACGTTTATTGATACGATTCACAATTACGGAGGTATTTTTTTAATTTTCGAATTCCTACCTCCTCCTAATTATTGTCTGATGTCACCCATTAACGTCAATGAACTTTATTTTTGAATAAATGGTTAAATATTGATTATGGTATAGATCAAATGAAACATTTTTTTGTAAAGAACGTAAAATTTGAATTCATGGCGTTATCACTTAACATATTTCCATATATCTCACAAATCAAAACTTCAATGTAAACAATATTTGGCATTTAATCTCGGAATGAACTGGATAATTATATAACAGCTTATGTTTAATTAATAATATGTGTAGTGGTAGGGGACCAAAATTACTGGATCCAAAAACAACCGTTTAGAACCAATTGCATTGAAAATGTGCACATATGTATATATATATATATATATATATATATATATATATATATATATATATATGTAAGGGCGTGCGGTAAGCTTTTGCGGTAATAATAATACAAAATGTCGGGGCGGGGTAGCTTTTTATTCCCTAGTTTCGGCACCAAAATGTTTAGGCGGGAAGCTTTTTAAAGGCAAGAATAAGAGACCATTAGACTGAAATATTTACTATTTTTATGGAAAGATGAAGGGAAATAATACAAGTCACTATTTGAGTTCTCCAAAGAATCAAGTATATTGAATTGATTAAGCAACATATAATACACTTTATAGATATAGAGGTTGAAAAAGAAACAAAAGGAAACTTAACTTTATAAAATAATTTAGCGGCAAGCCAATAATATATATACAATAGAATGATCGATCGGTCCTATATTGTGTGAGTACTCATTTAATAATTTGCGTAGATAATGCTAGCATTATTAGAAGTAGGTACCTGCGGGAAACATATACTTTCCTCGAAGTGGAGTCTTCTTCCGGTGTTATTATCTGTGTTCCCTATAAGATTCTGTCTTCTAGCTGTTTGCGGTGATCCGTATATGATGGTAGCTTTGCGGGAGATGAAAGATTGACCATAACTGTAGTGGTAGAACCGTCCCTGGAGAGGCTGAGCGGTAATCTATGAAGCGGTGTACACACTTTACTGTAGCGGAGAAAACAACCCCGGAGTGGGCAAAGCCCCACTGGCCGTAGAAACGACCCCAGAGAGGGTCGATGCTCAACTGAACTGTTCTGCTTTGTAACTAGCCGATGTCTTCTTGAACTGCAACGTAGTTTCCTCTGTAGGCCACAGCCTTGGTGATCTGCATATGTGTGTGGCGGGTTTGTGAACTCAGCGAGCGCGGGAAATTCAAATTCAAATGACGACTGAACAATATATATATATATATATATATATATATATATACACTTCATATTTGTCGTATTAAAAGCTAATTTTCAGCAATGTGTTTGTTTATGTGGGTATTCTAGTTATTACAGAGAATGTAGAGTCTACATCCACTGAACTAATTCCTTCAGTATTAGTAAACAATTAGATAAAACTCAGATTAGATTTGTTTGTTGTGAAGTTGATTTACCTGTCGGACCTTTTCTAAACTGTAAGTAGTTTTTCGCACATTTAAACATCTTTAATTATTAACCAAACATTTTCTTTAATTAATAGACATGTTTTATTTTTATTTCGGTCCAGAATAATGGGTCTTTCAAACTTAGATGTAGCCCTAGCTGATGCCTTGGGCAGAGAAGGCCGGAGCTTACGTTACATTGCCGAAACGCTTGGGGAAGCGAAGTCTACCATTCACGATGCACTCCGGCGTTTCCGGGAAAAAGGTAGCTGCGAAAGGAGGCCAGGCAGTGGGCGACCAAGGGCAACAACGGCAGTAGACGATAGATTTATTACGCTGTCGGCATTGAGAGACCGACATTTAACGGCTCCTGAGGTTCGGGAAAGACTTGAAGTGACTAGAAATACACGTGCAAGAGAAGACACCGTACTTCCGAGACTAAGGGAGCAGAGAATCGTGTCAAGACGACCCGCGACCGGGTCCCAACTCCTGGAAAGGCATCGAAGAGAAAGGTGATTATTTGTCGATCGGTATTCTCATTGGACTCTGGAGCAATGGGGAACTATTTTATTCACGGATGAGTCTCGATTTGGTCTATACCACTCAGACGATCGAGACAGAGTGTGGAGACGACCAGGGGAGCGATTTGCTCAATGTACCATTCGTGAATCACGGCCTTTTGAAAGGAGATCAGTTATGGTTTGGGGTGGTATTAATTTCTACGCCCGGACTGAACTGATTTTCATAAATAATGGGGCTCTGTCTCCTCAGAAGAACATCAAGGAAGCCCTCCAAGAGGTCGTGATCCCATTTGCTCCATTTATTGGTGAACAATTCATTTTAATGGTGGATAATGCTCGTCACATACCACCAGAATTGTTATCGAATACTTGGAGCAAGTGGGAATCACAGTTCTGGACTGGCCTGCACAATCTCCCGATATGAATCCCATAGAGCATTTGTGGGATAATTTAGGGTGGCGTGTTAGACGTCATCATCCTCCTCCTAGTGACTTAAATCAGCTCCAAATTGAACTTCAAGAAGAATGAGATGCTATGCCGGGGAGTACGTCCAGAATTTAATTTCTTCGATGCCTAACAGGGTTAGAGCCCTTCGCCACAGCAGAGGGAGTAATACCCGCTATTAGAATTACAAAATTTGTTAGAAAATGTAATAAAAATGAAGAATATTTTTTTTTTAAATGTGTTAATTTATCTCTTTTTTTTTTGATTTTGTAATTTTTTGTAAATTATCAATAAAAATTATTCACTTTTGACAGATTTTGTTTAAATAACCTATAAATTAACCAATTATTTTAATTAAAAAGATTAATATACATACATATTAAGTATTTAACAAAATTATAAGACTAAATCTAAGTGTCCGTTTTCTTTTTTGCGGTTGATCCGACGAATAATAAAGGAGGATATTTTCGAATTTTCCTAATTACTCTCTAAATGGAGCCCTCATACATTGGTTGGAGTTGAGCCACTATTGATAAAGATCTTTAGTTTTACATAAAACGTTTAAATATCGAGTTTGGTAAGGGTTAAAAAAACTGCGACCAGTGGAACGTTAACAGACAGACAGACAGACACACACACACACACACACACATATATATATATATATATATATATATATATATATATATATATATATATATATATATATACAAAGCCTTCAAGAAAACCTCTTATACTTTTGAATTCTTAAACCTGAAAACCATACAAAATACTCTTCTTCATTACATTGTTCAAACTTACCCATAAATTTTTAAATAATAAAAATACTGAATTAATCTATTATAATAGAAATGGCCAAGGTAGGTTTTGATTAAAAGTTTTAGGATAATATAGACACCGAATATAGACCCAGAGTTACTGAATAGTTGTGTAAATAAATTATCCAAATCCAAATATCATATTAAAATATGAGTTTAATGACTTTCATAATATCATCACATTAAATATGTTTGGTACCATACCTTCACAGCCTCTGATGTAAAGTTTGATTATACTTATTTTTATTATTATGTTTGACAAGCAGTAAAGGAAGTTATTTGCCGTTAAGTTTTAATGGAGTGAATGGAAGTTGACGAGGAAGTAAAACCGGTAAAAGGAGTCCATCATAGATTTCCCCTGATATAACTTTTAAACATTATTTTAAGTTGTAGATTTATAGTTTTCGGTAGAGTTCGGATAACTTCAAATGCTCTAAACTGATTAACAATTAAGAAATGCCATAGATATAAGCCAAGGGTTTCCTTAGTACCTATCTCGAGAACTAATAAACTGGAAGTAACGAAAGTTTTAGGAAGATGAACTCCAATGATCTAAAACTGAGCTTCACGTTAAATTCAGTGTCCTGTTAAGTCTTGATGGATAGTTCTCCCCAAAAAGGAGAAGTTGTAAAACAAAAATTAATCTACGGTATCGACTTAAAAAAAGTCTTTCTTATAATTTGTATGCCCAAAAGTAAATGACCAGTAAAGAAGTAATGTATGTAAAAAGCTCAGATTGGAATTTCCCTCAGTAAAAATGCATTCAGATTGTTTTTATTTGCTAATTAAAAATAATCATTAAGCTATTAATGGTAATGTAATAAAACGAATATATGGTATATTTGGAAAACTAAAGATTCAGGAAGTTCACAACTGAAATATCTCTTCTCCTTCGTGTCCCCAATTAGTATTCAATGTTTTACTCAGAACTTCTCGTTTCAAAGCTCCGTACTATTTAATCAAAGTGCTAAGTTTTGTTTATGATTAGAATTTCAACTCTCCCAGAAATCTTAATATCAGTCGAGAGACCACGATTCCGTGGACCTAAGTTTATATATAGTATTTTAAATTTAAGTAGAAAAATCACAGATAAGAATGCACAATAGATTTTTTCTTTCAACCTTAATTCATTTTTATCGTAGGACCTTTTGATAGAGTCTCGCTAAGGAGACAGAACTCATCTATCTACATAAATATTTCATAAGAAATTGTCCCTCTGTCCTACAATAAAAATTCTACGCCCATTTCACACCAATGAAAACGATTTTTATTTAGAGCTGTCAACAATTTATAACACTTTTAGAAATATAAACTCTTCATAACTCCTCTCATAAATATATACACATAGCACTGCATTAGATGAAGGGACATGGAATTATTGTAAAGCGATGGAAATTGATAAATTAAATCATTCTGATCTTAAATTTCAACAGTATAGTACACTGATTCCAACAATTCAACAAGCTGACACTCAACTGGAAGTGTTAATTTTTTTACTATTTATGGCTCATGAAAATGCGTATAAAACTCGTTGGAATAATTCAAATACATTTTTCTCAAATAGCCCATTGAAGGCATTGTTATTGTTGCCAATTTTTTTATAATTTGCGGATAGTTTTCAGAGATAACGTTTACCTTGATTAAGGCTGTTTTGAAGTCTCCTCACGAAACTTTTCTTGAACACATCAACATATCCCTTGCCACAGCAATATATTGTTACGTTTTTATTACCAAAACCAGTAATAAACGTTTTTAATAAGAGTTCTTTTGGATTGCAAAATTAAATACTCGCAAGTTTCACAGTTTTTATCACTGCAAAATTTATTTCACAATGCACAATAAACTTGGTGATTATTCTTAATTACTACTCACAGTATACACTGATAGCGTTACTGTTCTTCAATGAGTCACAGTCCAATAATTCACTGAAAGACGGCACTGCACTGTCCTTTACTTCGCGGCACTGCACTGTCTTCTACTTCGCGGCACTGCACTGTCCTTTACTTCGCGGCACTGCACTGTCTTAAACACGGCACTAAACTGTTACTTACAGTCACGGCACAACACTGTTCTTCTTATAAAAACACTTTACCGCACTGTACTAAGTCGCACTGTAGCACTGATGTGAACATCAAGACAGGAGAGAATAAAACTGACTGCTCACGGCTGGCCCGAGCTCCTTTTTATAGGGAGGCGGCATACATCAAAGGGGAATGGTCTAGTTCATTCGACGTCTGACTGGGAGGTACTGGTCAGACCTAGAACATTCTTTCGGTCTCTTTGATCTACGTCACACTTTCCAAATACGCGACTCTCTCTCTCTCTCTGAAGGATTATTCATCTATTTAATTTTCACAACAATATATATATATAATTGCGCTGATGTTTTCGACCAGGTTGTATTTATATGTGGTGTGTTGTTCTTTTCGGAGTTTTGGTCAATGTTGGTGAAATGAATCTTAGTTTATGCCGATATTTCGAGAATCTTTATTTTCTCTTCTTCAGGGCAAGACTAAATATATTTACAGACTATTATACATTCTTATTGCACTATGACTAGGGTTACTATAACCCTAGTCATAGTGCAATTAGAATGTATAATAGTCTGTAAATATATTTAGTCTTGCCCTGAGGAAGAGAAAATAAAGATTCTCGAAATATCATAAAATATACTAAGATTCATTTCACCAACATTGACCAAAACTCCGAAAAGAACAACACAGCATATATATATATATATATATATGTGCTGTGTGTGTGTGTGTGTGTGTGTGTGTGTGTGTGTGTACTCTTTCTGGCTAATACCTTTCATTAGTCAGCTTATGGAGGTTACAGTCTACCGAGAGATGGCTATCTTACAACTCTAGCCTTGAATCGAATATTCTCCACTCTTGCCTTTACTGGTGTGAATGGAATTTTTCTCATCATGCCTTTATTGCTGGATGGTCTGATGCCGAAGGCAATGTGATACCACTGCACGTTCTTGAGACCTTCATATTCCTTTGTTCAGTCCCGTGAAAATCAGGTTTACCTGGGTGTAGCCTGTAAATGCTATATACATATATTCCTAGCTTCAAAACAGACTGTTTATCCAGAATAATTTATTTTATAATTAGATTGGAATGCACGCTACTCTGAAAGGATTTTTGGATAATAATTACATTACCTCTTACAAGAATACTTCAAAATCACTTTCTTATTAGTTAGAAAATTTAAAGTAAAGCGTTTTTGTTTCTTTAATTTTAGTAAAAATAAATGTATTAATTGTTAATTGGTGAATTACTGTTGTTATTTTGACTTCCTATTACTTGTTTAACAGAGAGAGAAATATATAGAGAGATACAAAGATTTGGTGTGAGAGAGAGAGAGAGTGAGAGAGAGAGGGAGAGAGAGTGAGAGGGGGGGGAGAAGAGACAGAGAGAAGAGAGAAGAGAGAGAGAGAGAAAGAAAGAGAGAGAGAGAGAGAGAGAGAGAGAGAGAGAGAGAGAGAGAGAGAGAGAGAGAGAGAGAGAGAGAGAGAAGAGAGAGAGAGGGAGAGGAGAGAGAGAGAGAGGGGGGGAGAAGAGAAAGAGAGAGAGAGAGAGAGAGAAAAGAGAGAGAGAGTGAAGAGAGAGAGAGAAGAGAGAGAGAGATAGAGAGAGAGAAGAGAGAGAGTGGGTGAGGGAGGGAAAGGGGGAGAGAGAGAGAGAGAGAGAGAGAGAGAGAGAGAGAGAGAGAGAGGACAGAGAGAGAGAGAGAGAGAGAGAGAGAGAGAGAGAGAGAGAGAGAGAGAGAGAGAGAGAGAGACAGAGACAGATAGAGAGAGAGAGAGAGAGATAGAGAGAGAGAGAGTGAGAGAGGAGAGAGAGATGGAGAGAGAGATAGAGAGAGAGGAGAGAGAGAGGAGAGAGAGATAGAGAGAGAGGAGAGAGAGAGAGGAGAGAGAGAGAGAGAGAGAGAGAGAGAGAGAGCTAATAATTTAGTTATTAAAGGTACTATTAATAATGCTCGCCAGTGACACTAGAATTCGTTTGGTTCAATGGGTTTTACTCCATTTTCCGTTCTTCACGCATATAAAAGGGCTCAGATGTGAAAGAATGTCGAATATTCCATTGTGGCGGATTAGAGGGTGAATGATGATTACTACTGGGGACACACGTTGTTGGTTCAAATCCCTTTAAAAGAAACCCATTTATTCGGATCTAGTAGCTTATCCTGAACCTTGTTTAAGCTATCTCTTGTTCCGAGATTCCCCTCTTGGCCGTTTTCAATTACAATTTTCCATTATGGAGCCTTTTATTCGCTCTCCAAGCCGCTTCCTTCATTAGGAGTCTCCCTTAACACTTTGACGAAACTTAAATCCCATTCAAAGACATCAATTCCATGAGTAATTGTGGTCCCTTAATAATTAGAAACTTATGATAAATATCATTCTGAAATCCTTTATTACGAAACGCTCTAGATCTTTGAATGCAAATTTCAAAGCTAACTTCATTATCTATTCACTTAATTATTATTAATGATTTAGTTGAAACTATAACTAAGCAACGGAAACATTCTACAAAATCTCTACTAGGGTCATCAAACGAAATTCTTAACACTAAGGCCATCAAGTTAGAGAAGTGCAGTAACTGATTTATAAAAATCTTTTAGATCTCGATTGCAGAGTTTAAAAAAGCCCGTCACGCACGGACTGGAAAAACTCAAATTTCAAATATGACACACACCTAACCTCATCTCAACAATTAGTCCCTATTTCTCCCTTAGTGAGAAGTCTATGTACACAGAAATTTAAATGTAATCAGTTACTTATAGTAAAAATTAGACGATTACAATTGGGGCTGAAAACAAATATAAATATAACTCGCTTAATATTCCATATAATAAAAACATGTATTTAACAACGATTGTTAAAAATTAGTTTTCCCACTTTTTCGATTCAAACCATATTGACTGAGATATTTCGAATCTCCCCCCCCCCCTCGCACTAACCCCTGCCCCTCTAGACCAATTTCAGACATTACCACATCTTTAGATTTCGATCAAACGGTGAAATATGGAGTGTGGTTAATTCTTAACTGGCACGACATTCACGGATAACACACGGACACCTCATGACTAGGACTGAACCACCATTATGTACACTCTGCAATACACAACTGACTACCAAACACTTACTTACAGACTGCAGACTAATAACTGACAAGAACTTACCCACCAACCTATCTGAACTACTACACGACGACAGCCCATACATTACAAAAGTCATGAAACACCTCAAAGACACACACATTTACAACCAGATATAACATTAAATAATATAATAATAATACATAAAACTGCAATAATATCCACTGGAGAAAAAAATAAATTACCGTATTTTTACATAACTCTGTAGATTTTTTAACCTTTTTTATTGGTTTTTATAAGGTGGCTTTACCTCTACTATTTTAGAATCATAACAAGAAAATGTGTGAATCGCTTAAATTGCGACACACCTAAATAAACTAAATAAATAAATAATTCTTAACTAGTGTGTGCAGGAATGAAGGTTTACTGAAGGCTAAAAAACTAAAAAATGTAATAGGTAAAAGAAAAATGGAGTCTTCCTGCAATAAACATCTACCAGAACTCACACAACTCGATATTGAAAAAATCCAAATATCTCGCTTAATATTGATCAATCGAATTTGTTTGTTAAAAGCAGAAGAACAAATTGTTATAATCAGGAGCATGTTTAGTTTTTTTAACTTTAATATTGTCGAAGCTCCCTCATTCATTCTGTGGAAACGAAGTGGCCAAATTAAGAAAATTTAAAATTATTTATGACCGTCCACTTATTGCTACTAAGGCTAATTCGGAACGGGTTATCTACAGGTTACCACTCTTTTCTAGCCTAGGTGGCACTAAAGATTTTATTTAATGAGTTCTGTCACTAAATAAATTCCTATTGCCCAGGCGAGAAATTTAACTCGCCACTCTAGGTTTACCATGTGATAATTAAGAAAAGATTGAAGTTGGAATCTTGAGTGGCTTCAAACTTATCATATTAATATTAAACATATCCTAATAATTGACATCCGACTAAAGTGTTTGTAGATTTATCGGAGTTTGCGTTAAATGTAAACCCATTTCCCAAAACGTCCTTCAAATAACGATCCAATGTATTCAGTAAATTACAAAACAAGTTCTGCTTAAATATATTATAGTAAAGTATAGTATAGTATAGTATGTATATATATATATATATATATATATATATATATATAAAGTATATCCTTTTTATTCACTTGGGGTATTGTAATCAGAATTTTTACGTAGGGAGTGATCACTGATCGTCGTTAGTCATCCCGAGGGGCTGTGAAGTGTATATACTCGTTACACAACCAATCATTCACAAGCTCTGCGACACAAGCGCACTCTAGTAGCAAACTTGTGGGATTGACCTTGTTCCTTGGCGTAGATCAAACCTGCAGCAATGTTTACCTTCAGGGTACTGACGGTAGTGGTATATTATATACCCATGTCTTAACCTGCACTGCCACCGGCACCTTGTATGTGGGGGGGAGTGTATATATATACAGAGTGATTACCGAGGAGAAACGCATGTTTTTCAAATAACGAGTACTCAGGCAATTCAGAGCAAAAAATGTATTTATGAGTGGAAAAACAGTGTACACAATATGCAATTTCAGAGTAAAATTACTTACAATTTAGCGTCTAAAAATTACATCTCTAAGGTGGTCGCGTTCTACTAGGATACAGTGTTAAAGGCGTTCTTTAAAACTTGCTACGAATTTTGCTAGCATATCTCTAGGATTGGCGAATCTCTGGAATGATTCAGTTGTGTTAACATTATGTATCTAACGCAATATCGCGTTAGGATCAGGGATAGCACCATGCCATGCAATGTTAAAATGTACACGAAAGTCTCGCTGAGTCTGAGTGGCTGATTCACCATTTGTGTAAAACCGTCGAATGACATTGTGCACCCACGTTGAGGAGTGGCTACAATGTGGAAGGCACCTAGCCGCGAGGCCTTAATCCTTCCACACCAATCCAACTACCTCGGGGTCACTGAGGACTCGCTACGATGGGCAAGTAGCGAGCCCTATGGAAGGGACGGTCCCCTACTACCCAGCTCCCACACGAGAGAAATAACTCCAGTACATGTACAGTTTTCCTGGCCTGTACGTCCTCGTGCTTTGAACACACGACCACCTACGTCTGCAACCGCAGTGAAGGCAGCCTCCACTCCGGACACCACCAGCCCGTAGTTCACATTGAGTAGCAGACCCTACCCATATTAACGGCAGGAGTGATCCCCTGCCCGGAACAGCAAAGCCGACTAAGGACCTACTGTTCCTACGGTTCCCCTACCCAGCAGCTACACAGCGGGGGCTTACTGCTGCCACTGGGAAGGGCCGGCCCCGTGCCGGAAAACCGTCGAATGACAAACGAGCGATGCTCAAGGTTCCACATCTTGGCTACAACTGAAACTGCATACTCCCCCCTTCACATCGCAACAACTTCTGGCCGCCGCCGAACGACATTCCTTGTATACTACGCAAGTCAAAAACATGAGTTTCCCAGAAATCACCATATATATATATGGCTACACAGCTTATGTGAACACACACACACACACAAATGACCCCAGTCATATTTACAAAATCTTTTAAATATAGATGAACTGAACCTTGTCATGCAATTAAAAGTAAGTTTAGTGTGATATTTTGTGAAGACCCGTTAATATTTTGTCCCATCTCAGTGCCTTATGAGGGAGCTGATCATTGGTAGCTCCTTATTGAAAGATTGCCCTTAAGTGAAATCTGCTGATGGGGTCGTAATCATAGCGCGACTTTCGAAAAATTCCTCAAATGGCCATAGATCCTACCTAGGAAATGACGAAAATGAGGTCCTTTAAAAATTTTATATATATATATATATATATATATATATATATATATATATTTATACATACTTGTCTGTTACCGTTCTAGTGCTCGCAATTCTTATTTGATTGTAACCAAACTCGATATATATGCGTTTCATACAAAACTAAAGGTCGAGTTCGTTAATGGCTGAAATCGAATAAGTGGGAATGGAGGGGGGAGGGAATTTCGGAAATTTCGAGATATCTCCGTTATTATACGTTGGGTCGAAAAATTGATAGAACCAAAATTTATTTTATTGCAAATAATAGTTATTAGCAGATTTAAAGGGGAGGATTTTCGAAAAAATTCGAAATACATATCTCTGTTACTATACGTCGGATCGAAAAATTGTATAAAATCAATCTTATTGAAAATTACATTTACTATAAATATTGTTCTATACATATTTTCGGTATAATGAATATTAACCGAGATATTTGTATTTTTTGTAATGAGTTCCGCTTTTAGTAAACCCCTACTCCTACTAGGGACATATTAATAATAAGCTGATATCTAATAAACCACCTCATTATTAGGTTAAATACAAAATATTGTTTTCAACAAAGCTTTATTTACGAGGTACAAACAAATACGTTCTGTTGACCCCCCCCCCTTTTTTCTTGGACTACAAAAATCTGAGTGATTGAGATAGAAATTATTTTGATTCATTTCGAATTACTCCACTAACTATAATAAATAGTTTCCAATAAAATTATTAATTTATATTTAGATATATTTCTCTGACATAACATTCTTCAGTGTTTTATGAGCTACACGCATTTTCAGTTGTATTATTATTACGACATTATTTATATATTTATTTGGTCTGCGCCCCACAGCGATGGTGATTGGTATAATTAGAATAATATATTTACTCCTTCATGTACTTACCATTGTTGTACTTTATTTTTATATTATGGAAAATATTTCTTATATATCTGATTGTTTCTCATATCCGTGTTTTGTCTAAATGAATATAATATTTATTATAAAATTTATAATAATTCATCGCCAAAGCTGTGATGCTCCAATAAATAAATAAATAATAATAAAAGTTAACGTGTTTTATGACATTAACCAGTGTAACTTATTCCATGGCTGGAGTAGATGATAGGTCAGAGGCCATATACCTTTAAAATAATTTATAGTACTAGCTCGGGATTCGAACTTGACACTTCTAGCAAGAGACCTAGTGCTTAGGAACAACTGGACGACCCGGCCCTCCATGGTCAATAGGTCTTTGTAAATACTATAAGGTATGGCTATTTTAGGAAAAATATTTTCTTTTTTAATGTTGTTCAAGTAATATGTAACTAGTTTCAGTTTTCTTGGGATTTTTATGTGTTCTATTCATCCCATTTAACCTTATTTATAGCAGATCACTAAAACATTTCAGTAACTCATTAATTATCACAATACTCTATGCCAATGGTCCAAATATGCTTTTAAATTAATTGTAAATATACATACGGATTAGTTATTTGAAGTATTCAGTTAGTATTTAAGTTGTAATATATCTGAACCGTTAGGAGTATATTCTTTATAGTCAAGAATTGAAGACTCAGCAATATTAGGATTATATCGTTATATTAATCTCGCTGGTGCTGCTCTTTCTCGACAGTGTCTTGCTTGACTTCCGGTCACTAGTACATGCTGATCTGTTTAATTCAGTATGTTGTATTTCTGACTTGATGTAATTAAATGTTAATTAATTGTAACTTATAACTAATCTCTAATTGTAATTCTGTATAATGTAATAGGAAGTTACTAAATATCCATTCTTTAATATATTTATTCACTTGTTGACCAATGACAAAGGTGATATAGATTACCAAAATATTTGCCAGAAAATTTAACCGCCCTATTTGACCAACACTCACGAAAACCACAACATAAAAGTAACAAGAAATAGCAATGAAAATGATGAAATAACAATTCGTGAAACTGTCATTAACAAGCAGATTTAGCGGAAAGTTTTCCTTGCAAAAGATAAATATAGAACAAAAATAAATATTATTTTGTGGGCAGTGTACATTGTAAAAACTCCACAATTTATAAACCATTATCCTCATTTCACCTCTTCTCAGAATTTTAATTTACTAATATATTTGGAGGAGGGTCAGACTAGATAGCAGAAACAACCAACACACAAGAATATTTTTAATTCAACTATTATAAAATGAATACTTACATTTATATATTTTTTAAACGTACGTTCTTTTACGTACATCTCTTTTAATGACAGTGAAGCCTACATACGATATATATATATATATATATATATATATATATATATATATATATATATATATATATATATAAATACAGACGCAACCCAAGTACTTCTGTAGGCGTAAGTAAGGTAATATTGTTGCCAATCTATTTTAAGTACGTGGGTTTTCCATGGAGGTTCTTTTAGGAAACTTTGAAGGTAATTCACCGTTACTTTACACTTTGGATGCATATTTTTTGGGGTTGGTTTAAATTGGTGTTATATTTGACTGTTAACGCTCTAGCGGTCGCAATTTTTGTTCGATCGTTACCAAACTCAAACTTTAATCGTTTTATGTAAAAAGGAAGATCAATTTCGTTAATGGCTGAAATCGGACTAGTGGGAGGGGGGGTTTAGAGGGGGGATTTTTGATAATTCGAAATATCTCCGTTGTTATGCGTCGGTTCGAAAAATTGTATACAATCAATCTTATTGAAAATTAAGTTTACTATAAATATTGTTCTATACATTTTTTCTGTATCTTGAATACTAACCGAGATATTTGCATGTGTATTATGTGAGTGGTCGGCAGAAGTCGGCCATATTCGGGACTCCGCCGAAAGCTAGTTTGGCCGTTTCCGTAACTGTTCGTCGCTCCTTAGAGATTCGTTACTACTTCCGTTATTAGTAGGCAGATTTCTCTATTGTAAAACTTCACGTCGGAAATCTGCTTAGTTTACGCAGCCCCTGCGTGACGGACTTTTATATAAATTGTATGTGTCACAGAGCACTGGTGGTTGGCTTTCTTATCCTTCCGTTGATGATGAACCCCCACCAGTCAGCCCAAATCTCGAGTTTCGAGTCATTTGTAGCTTATTCCTTATTACTAAGACTTCCTATTACGTATTAAAAATTTTCTATTAAGAAAATCATGATAAATAAATTTCATATGCTGTATAACATACATTCCATTTTCTTCAGAAAGCAATAGTCCTTGATGTGATTTATACCTTTTTCTGGAACTTTGGCTTTTCTCTCCCCCTAAGGTTATCTCTCTGACTCAATCTTTGGATTCCCTGTGAGAGAGAGAGAGAGAGACAGAGAGAGAGAGAGAGAGAGAGAGAGAGAGAGAGAGAGAGAGAGAGAGAGAGAGAGAGAGAGAGAGAGTGTGTGAGAGGAAGAGAAAGTGGGAGGAGAGGAGAAAAATTCAATCTTCATAATGATAGGCTGCTTTCTGAAGCATGTACCTTATATCACTAATACCATTTCCACTAGCATGCTCTTGGACTCACTCCTCCCTTTTATCGGGCTTGGCGGATCTTACCCTTTGCCCTTTTAGCCCTTCCTCCGATCGAACCAAAGGATATTTTGTTTCTGTGTTATAGAAAATATAAACCTTTGGTGGAGTAGAGCTATAAACCCAGGCACATCTAAGACGGACAGGCATGTGAACACAATGATTAGTTAATTACATTTTATTTATTAATATTACTATTTGCAATGGTCCTTTATTATTTTAATAAAGTGACTATTAATTTCCATTGGGAAGAGTAAAAAATATTAATCTAAAAATATTGAAATATAACGTAACATGCACAAATATGAACAGAACCCATGTTTTAGCAGATTTCCCTTAAGAGAAATCAGCTATTGAGGTCGTACACATGACGTGATTCTTGAAAAATTTCCACAAATATCCATCGATCATACCTAGGAGATGAGGAAATCATTTTCCACTCAAAATTATATATATACAAAGAGAGAGAGAGAGCGAGAGAGAGAGAGCGAGAGAGCCCCCGAGAGCGACAGACAGCGAGAGAGAGAGAGAGAGAGAGAGAGAGAGAGAGAGAGAAAGAGAAAAAGAGAGAGAGAGTGAGAGGGTGAGAAAAATAGACAGATATATATATATATATATATATATATATATATATATATATATATATATATATATATATATATATATATTCTGTTACTTCTGTTACAAGTTTTTTTTTTTTTTTTTTATATTTACCAAACTCAATATTTTATCAGTTTATGTAAAACTAAAGATCAAATTCGGTAACAACTTAAATCGTACCAGTGGAATGGAGGGTGGATTAGAGGGGGGATTTTGAATTATCTCCGTTATTATTCCTATAATGAAAAACTGTATAGAACCAATCTTATTACAAACTAGCTCAGATACCCGGCTTCGCCTGGGAATTCATTTGAGGCTGAATGGTGATGGTATTTTTTAGCAGGCTTTACATTGCACAATATTTTGACATTTACCCGTCCCAGTGTTTAGGATTGATGCACATCTTTGCCATGGATTTGCTAATAATATAATTATTTGTTCGATAAGGCTTCACAGTCCTCGATATTTTTATATTTCCCGTCTCTTATACATGTAAATATGGTAAATTTTTATTTCAGGTCTCCCTTTTAACCCCCCTCCCGTTCGAACCTAAAAATTTTAATATAACTTATAATCATGGGGAATTAATGCTAATTGAAATACCGAGTTTTCTTAAGTTCGGTTCAGCCGTTAGTGCCCGCTAAAGTTTTAACGTATAACTCATTTATACTTAGGTATACGACAAAAGCGTATATAACAAATGTTACTCGAAATAACAAAATAAACAACTTTTGTTATGTTCATATTTGTGGAAAAACCAATAGGAAACGAAATAACACTATTTTTAATTTCAGGCTTCTCTTATAACCCCCACTCCTGCCCGTCCATAGAAATGTTGGTATGGCTTATTATAATGAAGGTATCACTGCTAATACACATACCGAGTTTTATTTAGTTCGGTTTAGTCTTTTTTGGCAAATAATATTGTTGACTCCCGCTATAATTTTTAGCGTATAACGCATTTAAACTTCGGTATACGACAAAAGTGTATATAACAAAAGTTACTCTAAATAACAAAATAAACAACTTTTGTTATGTGCATATTTACCGAAAAACCAATAGAAAACGAAATATCGCTATTTTTAATTTCAGGCTTTCTGTATAACCCCCACTCCTGTTCGTTTCAGAGAAAATTAATATAGCCTAAAGTCTAAGTTGGGTTAGTAGTAATATACATACCAAGTTTCATAAAATTCGGTTCAGCCGTTTATGCGTGAAAAGGTAACAAACAAACAAACAAACAAACATACACGAAAGAAACGAAATGCAGATATGGTGTCTATGACATGTGAAACGAAAAGTTATCGTGAAATTTCGCGAACAAAATCAATGTACAGACAGAGGTTACAATTTTATATATATATAGATTAAATGTACTAGGTATATAAATTTTTATATACAATTATTCCCTACCTTGAATATTGACAGCGGTATTTACATTTTTTAGTTTTCAGCCTTCATCGAACCCCCACTCCATCTCGTTTCATATAAACAGTACTCTGTTCTATAACAAACCACTGTGTTTAAAGCTTAAATTCCAAACATTGTTTTCAAGAGACCTTTATTATACGAGATACGTGCAAATACGCTCTGTTGATCCCTCCCCCCCCCCCGTTAATAGTTCTTGGATTACTAAAATGTGAGCGATTGATATAAAAATTATTCTGATTTATTATAAATTACAGTAATAGATATTGTAAATATTTTTCAAGAAAATTAATATTTTATATACACATACATTTTAGTAATTGTTTTTCTTTCCGGTAAAGAATATTTCTAACTGTCTGTTCAGCTCTGAGGGTATGGCTAACCTGTAATTTTAAACAAAATTCATCTTTCTTTCCGTTGGGAGGTTATTAAAACTGACAAAATAGTTTCTCATCATCATTTGTATTTATTCAATTTAATATTCACGGTGGTGTTAAGTGTTACCGTCATGCAAATATATCAATTGTAAAAGTTCACATGGAAAATCCGTTTAGTTTAAGCTACAGGGACTCTCTTTGAGCGGGTATTCTCATAAGAGGAATTGGAAAGAATTTATTTATTTATATGCTTATCGATCTTGAATTATAAAAAAGGAGATTTATTCTTTTATCCTCAACACGGTTTTATGTACTTTCCATATGATACTCCCAGGAAAACTGGGCGATAGAGATACGAAGTACTCACTAGGCCTGTTTTCCTCAACAATGCTTTGTAGAGGAAAACAGGTGTACTGTGTACATACAGATTTTCTCCGCATGATGTTCATGTACTTCTCTTTCCCCGACAACATATAATTCCATTCGGTTACGACATGCTCTGATTTGCGAAGTGGGTCAGCTATGAGCAGAAAGTCATAATGCATATTAACAAACATATAACTGCAGGTTAGAGATTTAGGAGTTCAAAGGTTATCCTCTCATAGTGCCGAATAGAACAGAAGATATAATGAATTCGTAATATATTGAATACCAGGATGATCTCTTACCTCGAACCTACATCTTATGTTACCTAACCTCGCCTTCATAACTGGGTTATGATTATTGCATGGATTCAGTCCCAAGACGTTAAACCTCAAAATAATCCTTGGTTCCTGATTTATGGAACAAATATTTCTTCTAAAATTTCTCAGGATGTTTTGTCTCTCAGTATCGCTTTTACCAAGGTAGAGGGACGCAGTCAAAGACTAACAAAAGTATCAGAAGGGTTATTCCTAATGTAATGTAATCCTTTGGGTGTAACCAGTAAGTACGTCTCACGTCGTTTTCTATTTCATATGATGGGATATTGTTGTATACGATGTAATATTATTGTATACGATGTAATATTATTGTAAATGATGTAATATTATTGTATACGATGTAATATTATTGTATATGATGGAATATTGTTGTATATGATGTAATATTATTGTATATGATGTAATATTATTGTATACGATGTAATATTATTGTATATGATGGAATATTGTTGTATATGATGTAATATTATTGTATATGATGGAATATTGTTGTATACGATGTAATATTATTGTATATGATGTAATATTATTGTATATGATGGAATATTGTTGTATACGATGTAATATTATAGTATATGATGTAATATTATTGTATATGATGGAATATTGTTGTATACGATGTAATATTATTGTATATGATGGAATATTGTTTTATACGATGCAATATTATTGTATATGATGTAATATTATTGTATACGAACTACTATAATGTAATCAAAGAAATGTGTGTAGTATCCAAAGGATGGAGCACGCAAAATTTCAATAAACTCCCAAGTTAGAGGGATACTCTGCGTGAAAAAAAGGGAGGGATACTATTCGTGTTACTGTCGAGATCCTAAAAGTTTTCCAAAATATTATTTAGACGAAATCTAAAGGAGATATATCATCACCATGAAGAATTGACACAACTTATTTAAATGAAAAAGAAAAAAAAAACGATTTTTCAAAATTATTATACATACATACTTCAATTAATTTATACACACCATTGAATTGTGTTGTTATATACTATACAACTGTAATATGGCGAAAGAGGATTCTACGAAAAGTGAAAACTAAGCAAAACAAAGATATTCCAGAGCTGAAATATATTATCTTGGGTTTTCCTTTGAGGTCAGAAGCTTCTTTGTTTTCACTATGAATGATCCTAATGATTAGTCACTTCAAACCATTTTCCGAGTACCTATTGATCCTACTTCGAAGATAAGGAAAATATGGTCCGTTCATTTCACCACTTTGTCTCACAACACGCCCACATACTCAGACTACCTGTCTATAAACTGAAATTCGCCATTTGATATTTATTGAATTCGATGTAAGTTCCATATTCGTCGGAATCGAATTGGGAGTGGAACAGCATTGTGAAGTAAAACCGTCACAAATATTTGCCATTGGTTTTTGGGTTTTGGATGGGTATAATAACAGTAAATATTATTGCTTTTATATATCACCAACGCCGGACTGACAGCTCTGTGGGCCTCTCTTAGCAGAATTTTTCATACCAAATATAATACAAATTCTAATTAAATAATATATATATATATATATATATATATATATATATATATATACACTTTATTTAATAAGAATTGTATTAACCCACAACAATAATTAATTGTAGCATAATAAAATAATAGTAATATTGTAACTTTAATATAACATGAAAATAGATTTTTCACCATACTACGATGTAATCACCTGTTTTACACACCTAATTTGCGGTCCGAAAGCTACACTTCGCCGCCCTAGGGCCGAAAATGAATATTTCGCCCTAAGGCCACAAAATCAGCTGTTTATTATTTTAATTCATTCATTTCATTATATACATTATATTAGTTTGTTTTGCTCGTATTATTGTTTAGTTATTTAGTAATTATGGCTAATAATATATCAGAATCTATAAATAGAAGAGCAAAAGAAATCATGGCAGATTTGTTACCAGCAAAATCAAAAGATAGGTATGACGAAGAGTATACAAAGTTTTTGAACTGGTTAAAAATGGAAAATGTAAAACCTGGAAATGTGAATGATGAAGTTTTACTCGTATATCTCTCAGTCCTATCAAAGCAAAACAAACCCAGTACTTTATGGAGTGAGTACTCCATGATAAAAAGTTGTTTAAAAGTAAAAGAAAATATTCAACTCACCCAATTTCCAAAAAGTATTGCTTTTTTGAAACGGCAATCGGTTGGTTATCAGCCAAAAACTACGAGTAAAAGTGTGAATGTGTCAAACAAAAAACAAGTAATAGAATCTTCAAAGGGTATTATGTTTTCAAACAACCAAAATTGTACTTTTAACATTTCTATAAATCAAAAATAAACGAACTAACTTTTTTAGCATTTTGAAATATATCAGTTGTATTAAATGAAATACACAAATGTTCATCTCTCTTTATTAACTTACATAATAACATAACGTAAAACAATCCATACATTAAATCCCCCATAACCACAAGATAACCTTCTAACAAAGAGGTACACTTAACCAAAAGAAAATCTTGTTTTTGATTAATGTTATATCGTATTAATATTTATTGTAGTATGGTGAAAAATAGCGTTCGTGCCTCGGGCCAAAGTGCTTTTGCCGGCCCTCGAACTTTTCATGACCTCGACTACGTCTCGGTCAAAAAATATCTCGGGCCGGCAAACACCCACTTTCTGCCCTTGGTACGAAATATACTATAACAAAATACAACAACAATTGTGATAACATACAGCAATAACAAACGTAACATAGTAGAATAGTAACAACACACAACACTAATTAGTTGTAGCATAATAAAATAAAATAACTACAACATTGTAACTTTTATATAACTTGAATATATATTACATAATATAACAATAATTGTGATAACATATAGCAATAACAAATGTAACAGTGGAATAACAATATTGTTGCGAAAATCAAATACATGAAGAATTGGACAGAGATGTTCACGTGTTTGGGGAGTGTGGAGATCAAAGAGGTGCCGATAACTGGTCTAGCCCGTCCTAGTCCCTACCAGCCCTTCCTGGAAGAGTCTCGGCCTCGTCCTTTGATGTTTTACCGCTCCTCTATATAAGCGTGTACAACTCGGCCTACAGTCAGTTTATGCTCAGTGGTCATCTAGTGATGTTCAGCGCGACTTTGTGCAGTGCGATAAAGTGTTTTTATGTGAAGAACAGTATTGTGCCGTGACTGTAAGTAACATTATAGTGGCGTGTTTAAGACAGTGCAGTGCCGTCTTTTATGTGAAGTTCAGTGACCCTGAGTGAATTATTGGACTGTGTAATAACAAGAACAGTGACGCTATCAGTGCATACTGTGAATAGTAATTAAGAATACTCATGTGCATGGTTAAATAAATTGTACAGTGATAAAAACTGTGAAACTTGTGTGTGTTTAATTTTGCAATCCAAAAGAACTCATATTAACAACGTTTACTACTGGTTTTGTAATAAAACGTAACAATATCAGTTTTATTACTACATAAAAATAGATTTAATAAAAAATAATATAACAATAATTATAATAACACATATCAATAGTTGTAACATAATCTAATATCTACAGTATAATAATTATAATATAGTCCAACAAACAAAAACAATAAACTATAGTGATACAAAGGCATAAGGCAGAGACCAAGCTGAATATAACAAGTTTGGGTGGGTTATACTTAGTACTCCTAGTGTAAAAAGAGGTACAACAGTAATGTTCAATAGTTTTTAAGTATCTTTTGGTCTTGGTATGTAGAATTAACACAAACACTATCTGTTACACTCTAATAACAATGTGCAATATATAAGTAAAGTAGTACCTATACTTTTTAGCCCTGAAGAAGAGAAAATAAATATTCTCGAAATATTGGAATGTACTAAGATTTTTTCACCAACAATGACCAAAACTCCAACAGACAACACCAATATGTCAAATATATATATCAAATAATCCCTTATTAGCATATTTTTAATTGAAATTATTAATATAAGTAGCTAATGAGATTGAGTATATAAAATACGCATATATAATTCATACTAATATTTATTGTAGTATTAATAATAAATATTGCAAAAATTAATAAATCTAGATTTACCGGTAATAATAATTCAGGACATTAGTTGCTAACAAAACATTACCGCATTTGCTAATAGAAATATCTATCTGTAATGTATTTACAAATGCAAGTAAGTATTATTTGGAGTGTTAATTAATAATAAAAGGAATGGCTTTTTAAATTTAGGTTTTTCCTTTTTTACATTTGAGGTTCTGGGCCCAGTTATGGCTGAGGGCCCTCTGCATTTGCCGACCAGCCTGACTGGCCATTCCGGCGCTGTATATCACATAAAAAATTAATAAATTATAAAAATAATGTTTATTGTAAAAATAAAAAAATCGTCTAACCTAACCTAATCCTGTTACTAGCCACATTGTTTCCTATAATTGTTATTCTATTAATTTTCAACATTAAGAGAAATGGTTTTTTGTTTCACCGTCAAGGATTTCACTTCTTCTTATAAAGTGTTGATATAAAACTATTTTATCAGTGATTGTTTCTGTTACATATGATTATTGTTTTAAACTTGCTAACATATGATTATTGTTTTTATTTTGTTAACATATGGTTTCTGAGGTTATGTTATTATTAAGTTGCACTGCAAATAGTTCCCTGTTGTTTACATTTTGAATTAAAAAGGAATATTCATGTAAATAATATGTGCACTTATTTATGAAATTAATAGTTTCATCCTCCAGTTAAATTTCTTTCTTTTTTTTTTACTTAGCGAGGTCACTAAGAGAGAAATATAGAATGGCGAGTGAGATGAGCCCATTCTTGTGCTATTGCAGCCTGCCGTCGGATTTTTTTTAAGCTTACAGCATAAGAATATTATCAATATGCCTAAATCTTAGACTGTATCCCGAGGGATGAAATATTTCAATAGAAGTGATAAAATATTGGATGAGCCCAAGTGGAAGGGAATAGGATGAGGGAGGCATCCACTCAGAAACCACACTACCCACTCCACCTCTTTATTCTTGGGGATTTGAATTTCTACTCAGAAATGTGACAACTACAGTTTCCAATGTAGACATTAAGCAGAATAGGGGGAACCCAGCCGGAAACAGTTTTTAACATAAATCAACTTTCAGTCTTAAAAAGCTTCTAGGTAAATAGCCTCCACATAATTTTTAACTTAAACAATTCTTCACATATGAATAAAAACTTCATCCGCAAATATACGCTACATTTAATCGTGAAAAAAACTTGTCATTAAAAAAAACTGCTTTATGATGTTGGCCCAGATCTTTTATATACTAATTTTAAATAGATATTTATATTTTGAGAAATGAGATACCTGAAAATGTTTAAATCTTTTAGATATGTTAGTATTTGTGGAATATATTGGATGCCATTTTGTTCGGATTCACTAAGTTCATAATTAGCTCTCCGAGACATTTACACTACTCACCCAATAGCATTAAACATAAAATAAGAAATTTATAAACAACAAACATACCAAAATACAATTATCCTTTATTAGTTGCCAGGACACGAGGACCTTGGACTTAGCAGACCACCAGGCTAAACTAATTACTTATCAAACTCAAAACACTCAAACAAACTTACAATACAAATACATAGTAAGTCATATACGAAACCGAATACTAGATAAATGGCAATCAGAACGGTTAAAAGAAAACAACCAGCAGTATCAAAAGTACTATTAAGGAATGGCCATCATACCATAGGAGTTCTAGATGGGAGGAAGTAGTTCTTGCCAGACTCAGGATCGGCCACACATATCTGACACATAGGCACTTAATGACATGAACAGACAACTCTATTTGAAAATTATGCAACACGCACCTAACGATAAAACACATACTGACAGACTGCATCCGACGAAAAAACCTTCACATACTCTACAATATGACAGAACTACTAACTGACAGCAGCCAATGGATTCCACAGATACTAACATATCTAAAACAAATAAACATTTACAAATACACATAGAATAAAAATACAATCGGTCTAAAGCATGCTTAAGACCATTTGAAAGGGATAACTTTTATCATATTCTAATAGGAAAAGTACGGATATGAGAAAACCTCAAATGTTTAAGGAATATTTACCGTATTATATAAATAAAGTACAATGTCTATGCTTACTTGAAGGGATAAATATATTATTCTAAACAGAAATCACCCCCAATCACCTTTGATCTGGGGCATAAACCAAATAAATAATTGATGCATAGTTGATTATATAAGCTGGCAAAACCTTGTGTGTTGTCCATCGAAAAATTGAAGATCATATTAATTTATTTTTTATCAGCATGTCACTAAGTGACTGCTTCGTTTCGAAGGCGATCAAACAACATAATTTCGTAAAAGTAGCATGTATCCATTTATTTAAATTTAAAATATGAAGTGTCTGTTCTTACTTAGGTCAAATTATATTAACATTTTTATTATTGTTTAATGTATAGATATTTTAGGGTCATTCAGTAATGGAACAATTAATCGGGTAACAAAGATATTCATTGGTTTACCGTTGTCTTATGTATGATTATATCTAACAATGAAGATGTCAATAAGAGTGGGAAGAAATCCACTCTACGCTATAATTACAAAACGATGAACAAAGATGTTTATAGGAGTTTAGTAGAATTTTAGTTATGATCTCGCTATGGGATAATAAATGTGGGTACCATTTGGATATGTATGATAAAACCTAGTGAAAAATAATATTAAAAAAAAAACTATTAACGCAAACCCCATTTGACTATTAAAACGTCCTTGACCCAGGGGCTGCGTTAACTAAGCAGATTTGCATTTATCTCATGACGTAAAACTTCAAAGAGAACTATATTTGTCATTTAGGCTTCAATTAAAGTGGTTCATAATATAACAGCTTATTATTGAATATGGCATGAGTAAGAGTTGGGGTTTACTAAAGCCCAAAAAGTAAAACAAAAACGCAAATGTCTCGGTTAATATTAAAGATAATGAAATAATATACGTACCTATGTGTATAAAACATTACATTTGCAATAAAATTGGTTTTATACAATTTTTCGGCTCGATGAATAATAACGGAGATATGAATTTTCCGGGGGTGGGGACTTCCCTCTCCCTTCCCATTCCGATTTCAGCTGTTGGCGAACTTGATCTTTCTTTTTATATGACACACATATATCGAGTTTCGTAACGATAAAATAAAAATTGTGACCGCTAGAGCAGGTAACAGACAAATATATATATATATATATATATATATATATATATATAAAATATTGAAAGGACCTCATTTTCGTAATCTACTAGGTAAGATCAATGGACATTTGAAGACATTTTTCGAAAATCGCGTCATGAATACAACCTCGATTGCTGCTTTCCCTTGAGGGAAATCTGCTAAAAGGCCATTTACATCTCCGAAACGGTGCATATAATTAGCCAGAAATAAGCATGTTACTTTGACCTATCGTTTAATTAACAATTTTGTTTATTTAATATTAACAACACCACTTAGATAACAAGAACCCTGGGAGTTTAATAGTTTAAAACCAGGTATTGCAATAGCATTGAAAGTCTCCTACTACCCAGCTCCCACACGAGAGAACAGCTCCCACACATGTACCAGTTTACCTGGCCTGTATGTCCTCATGCTTTGAACACACGACCACTACGTCTATGACCGGCAGTGAAGTATATAGCATTGAAACATATGACAAGAAACTGGTGCTGGCGTTTCTTTTATAGATCGTTTGTATGAGTTATAAACGTTAAATTGTTTTGGTTGGTGGGTTTGGCCCCCTCCAACATCGATGAGTGCCAATCTTGTACATCATTTCAAGAGCTATAATTGTTTTTTCATATGTATTAATCTATTTTTATTTAACTGCAAGTAGGCAGCAATAGTTTAACCATAATTAAAAAAGACAATTATACCTATAATCAATTAACAGTACAATTCAAGCATTAAAAAGATTAATTTAATTATTTCGTGCTTCTGAGCGAAACATAAATTCGTGAAAACAAAAATGTCTCTGGTAAGAATGGGGAGTTGGGGAGAGAATTAAAATTAAATAAATTGAAAAATAAGGAAGTGAACTGGTCACGCTCTGAGAGAGTGGATTGAAGAAGGGAAAAGAAGAAAAAATTAAATTGCTTTCTTCAGATGATGAACTTTTGGTCTAACAAGGCAGGAAAGGATTAGTAAAAGAGGAAAAGGTAGGATTTTCTTAGAAATGGCCGGCGTCTAGGGTACTCTGGTTAATCAGAAGTAGTGGATTCCTTGAAACTGCCAAGGAGGCTTAGTAGATAAAAATGGTCTGGGCAGGACAGGATACCAGGATACTCTAAAGTAAATGTCTATACATAGAGAATGCAAGATCAGTGGGGGGCGGGGGGTTTTTTAAAGCATTGAGGTTGTGAAGTACAGAAGAAAAGACTAAGTTGGGATGGTCTGGTTCAGTATACTAATAATTAAGTAGAAAACAGATGGAAACACTCAAGGTGTGAAATTCCATGTTCATAAATTTTAAATACCATTCGCCAAGTCATATAACTTTACACTACACGAATGCCATTAGCAAAAACGGACATATAGTTAACCACCAGTTACTTCCATATCCTCCTTGGCGTATTCAAAATTTTACAATAGACACATCTTTAAGAAAGTTTAAAAAATCCAACTCAACATCACAACACATGTACAGTGACTATTTGAGGTCAGTATTGGGTGACTACTTTTACTGTTCATCACATATTGACGAAGGGACAAATTAGACATCCCACATGACTTACAGGAACTTTTCACAGATAACTGTAATTATATAGACTCAGTCATTAAACATCTAAAAGACATTAATATATAGAACACACTAAAATCTACAATTTCTACACACTACTCTTCACTTTTTTCCTACATTTTTTTTTTTGGTTTCCCTTTTCCTTTTTTCTTTTTCATTTTTTATTTTTTCTCTTTTCCTTATTTTTTTTTCTTTTATTCATTTTTTTTGGTTTTCTCTTTTCCTTATTTTATTTTCTTTCTCCCGTCGATTCTTACATTTTCATTTACATTATTTTCACCACCCTGATATTTCCGTATACAATATTGTTTGTTTCATATAAAACTAGTATGCCACTGAACCGTATCAAAAACCACCGTATGCCATAGTTCACTTCTCTTCCGGTTTTTCCTATTAGCATATTTCCCCTAAGGGAAATCAGCTATTGAGGTCGTACTCATGACGCGGATTTCGAAAAATTTCTTCAAATGTCCATCAACCCTACCCAGGAGACGACGAAAATGAGGTCAGTTCAAAATTATATATATATATATATATATATATATATATATATATATACATATATTTGTCTGTTAACGGTCTAGCGGTCGCAATTTCTGTTTGATCGTTACCAAACTCGATATTTATACGTTTTATGCAAAAAGACAGATCAAGTTTGTTAATGGCTGAAATCGGACCAGTAGGAGGGGGGGGGGGTTTAGAGGAGAGGATTTTCGAAAACTCAAAATATCTCCGTTACCATAGGTCGGATCAAAAAAATTGTATAGAACTAATCTTATTGCAAATTAACTTTACTATAAATATTGTTTCTCTACATTTATTCTCTATCTTGAATCTTAACCGAGATATTTGCATTTTTATAAAGTGTAACGGACGAGTGAGTTTCCCGCCAAAAGCTAGTTCGGCCGTAACTGTTGGGCTCTCGTATGGAGATTGTATAACTTCATGTGGGAAATCTGCTTAGTTTACGCAGCTCCTGCGTGGCTGACTTTTTTCTTTTTTTTCTATTGGCTTTTTTGTGCACAAGTAATTAGTAAATCACCGGCGTTGCGGAACTTATTAAAATAAATAAATAAAAATATAATGTTAACACATATAGAGCATTTATTGTGAAGTGTCAATTACAAAAGAATGAGGTCCTGCGGGAGGAGAAAACAGAAAATGAAAAACGAATTTCTCCATATCATCTCATGCAAGTGAAAAAAAAATATAACAAAAATAGTCAGACTCTAATACCCAGGTCCTTATTTAAATTTATAGAGAAGAAAGAAGAACAAATAAAAGGGGATATTGATAGACGCTGGAATTGGGAGAAAAGCGTTACAGATAAACGGAAGTTAAGAACCAAGAGAAATTTGCCATATATCTCAAACTTAGCGAGTGAAGCAAAAGAGAACAAAGTTACCGCCATTGCCATGTGCCACAGCTCTGGATCGGCTGCGAAACAAGGTCAACATAAGGTTAAGAGTTATCGGAGTTAACTTATTTCGGAACCTACAAATACCTACAATGTGACCAAGAATATTGACCGACAAATGGGGTGGGCATTACAAACCAGCGGAATCAAACCGATCTGGCATGTTACTTAAGGAAGGATTTTACAATACTGATTTTAATATACTTGGTATAAGAAATGTGTATAATTATATGACAATAGCATTGTTCCATCTTCAATTAAACAGACGAAAGGAACCATACATTCTCTACCTTTCAAGAGGCCCCCTCATGGTGCTGCCATCTATGTGTCAGTTTTGGGTACTACCAAGAGCAAACACCAGCTGTTAGCAGAGAACAAAAGCAGAAGAAAAAAAAAGAGACGAGAAGTCAGTCTACCTTTTCTTGAGAGAGCACACTCGTTCATAAAAGAAGTATTTTATTTATTGTTATTATGCCCCAACAACATGGCTAATTAATTAGCATTCAAGCCGAGGCGGCTGGTAAGGGAGAAGATATGGATGAAGAGAGAAATGGTAGAAATAAGAAAAAAAGGGGAATGAATAACCATCAGAAGGAAAACCACACAAAAGGAAACCAGTCACAATAGCCCAACATATCTACAAGATCACTATTCAATATTGTAACTTTTAATCCTTGTATACTATATGTATTATTAAGCAACATTTATCAATAGACTCATTTGTTCTATCACATATAACCACATTTATACAGTCCACCCTCATGAAAACCAGCATTTCCATATCCCCCCCCCCGCCAGTGAGAAGGTAATATTCATTTCCAAATGAGTTACCCCATCACATTTAACTAGCATCATCAGTGAACATGAATGGGGTAAAGTGAGAATTTCACTTTGTAATATATACAATATGATGATCAATAATTGATTTGAAACAATAATTATATTGTATGTATATATTGGGTTGAAAAATACGTTCGCAGCGTTTTTTACTGGTGATTTCATTAAAAGCTTCAGAGTCTAGTAAATATTTTTAATCAATTATGTATGAACCATTTTGATCTCTTGCATGTTGCCATCTTCCAAATTTTTGATTCTGTCCTACAAGAACTTCTCAGATTTTTGCTCAATGAACTATTCCATGTGCGTTTTGCAGTCTTCGAGCGAACTATAGTGTGAGTTTTGAAGGGCTCGAAATAAGTGAAAATCTGTTGGGGCAAGGTCTGGGGGATCACATCCCAGCCGAACCGTCAGTGTAGGGGATTTTCCTTTTCGGTATTAAAAAATCAAAACAAATGAATTTTTTTTTCTCTTCCACTTTGAGCAAGCATAACACTTGAAGGTAAGGAATCACGGTTGAAACAGGTACATAAAAACACCTTAGGTAATCTTTTTTTTAGAATGTATAAACATTATTGAGTAAATAAACATGAGTTTATAAACACAGAGAGGATTAAATTGAAGTATTATTAAACGCTACGATTTTACAACTTATTACTATTTCTTATTAGACTATGATTTTTCCACCATATTCTTATGAAAATTCTTTATTTCTAGACATTTTGGGTTGGCTGGTGAAAATTCATTATCAACGGAAGGTTATAAAAGTGAAAAAGCCTGGCGTTACCTACTGGATAGCACTGCACATCACTGAACATGGAACAGCTTGCCCCGAAATTTATTCTTCCTGTAATAAAAGGATTTTCAAGAGAGGAAGTGTGATATTTTATATTGTTCCGTTGGTCCTTTATGTAATTTTATTTTTAATAGTTTTGTTAATTGGTCCTATCATTCCTTTGAGGCTAAAAAAAACACCAGACACTCATTTTTTTTCAGTAGTTGCTTTCACTATGACTTACCGAAGTAGGCTGAAATACGACACTTATACCAGCGATTCCAACTCCTTATAAGATAAGAGATTAGATCATCTTTTCCTCTTCCAGACCATTCTGCTTAGTTTGATCAGATGGTTTCCTAAAGTAGAATAAACTAATATATGTGACTAACATATGAAGAAGTCGGTTAATGATACTTTGAATTCTGCTTAAGTACTAAGTATCTATGGTATATAGCCAACCTTTATTATGTGCTGTGAGGAAGGTCCTGGCTGCTGGGATATTGTGGATACAGTGGGCTGAGCTGTTTGGCTGTCCTGAGACTGGGGAGGTGGCGAGTTCTGTCTTGCCGCTGCGCAGATAGCTGACAGGCGGCAGGCATAATAGTACATCGCCATACTGCCCCCGCCTGTCTTCACATTACACTACCATTAACACATACCTGCAACAAACCATTTGATTATTTTATTTTTAACAATTTTGATTATTTTATTTTATTAAGAATACTACTGTTTGAAGTTGGTAATGTGATATGTACAATTCAATCGTCCTCCATCACTCTCAAACAAAGCTACACCCCCTTCACCACAATGAGAGGAGCAGCCTCTCCCTACCTGGCAAGGAAGTCAAAAGCTAAGAAGGAATGGCACTATAGAAGATAATAGCCACTGCTATCAATTCACTCAACACTTCCATAGATCTCTGGGTCTTGGTTTCTTGAGGCGCCATGGAGGAGAATATGGATGGGTGGTACTGAAAAGGGCTAGGACTTCTGGATTAGGATGATTGGATAGTCTGGTGCGGAATTTTCTGAATCTTCAGGGAATTAGGCCTTTACAAATGGGATATTAGGAGTTTTATGGAGGGTGTGGTTTGTAATATAATATGGAGCATCTACTATGGTGCGCAGGAGTTTTGATTGGAAAGTCTGGATGCGTATGAAGTTCGAAGGTTTTTCTGTATTCCACTCTTCTATTGCGTATGTCTACATTGGTTTAAGTAGTAACTTATATATTGTTAGTTTCTTTTCTGTAGACAAGTGAGATCTTCTATTTAGCAGTCCGTAAAGTTGTCCGAATCGTCTGTTAAGTTCCTGTCTTTTAGTTATTGTGAGGGATTTCCAAGTACGTCTGGTGTCCACATTTAGTCCAAGGTAGCGTACACAATCGGCTGGTAGTAAAGGAATATTGTTGAAATGAACAGGACAGGAACTTCGCCGAAGGGAAAAAGTGATATGGTGAGATTTAATTTCGAGCAACAAACCAACCAAGTAAATGTCTATGCTTCCTGATTGGCAGATTCATCAGTTACACATTAAACTAAGCGCTATACAAGAGATTAAAACAAGTATGTAAGTATCATTGTGGCATCTCAGGGAAGCTTTTAACGCTGTGCCTAAAAAAGTAGGGTTCCTAGCACTGCAGAAATATCTTATAGGACATCGGTCAATAAGAATCAGTCCCGCCAAAACCTTAAAGCCTCATACTTTAAAATCGATTATTTAAGATAACGTATTTTATAATATATTATTAAGGTATTTAATTTACTTTTTGAAGCAGTTGACAAGGGATAAGGGGGGGGGGAGGGGTCTCATAAACATCTAGACCTGGCGGGACCTTTCTTGCGGAACACTTTTAGCAGATTTCCCTTAAGGGAAATCAGCTATTGAGGTTGTACTCATGACGGAATTTTCGAAATTTTCCTTAAATGTCCATCGATCCTACCTAGTAGATGACGAAAATGAGGTCCGTTCAAAACTGTATGTATATATATTTGTCTGTTACCGCTCTAGCGGTCGCAATTTTTGTTTGATCGTTACCAAACTCGATATTTAGTCGTTTTATGTAAAAAGAAAGATCAAGTTCGTTAACGGCTGAAATCAGACCAGTGGGAGGGGGGTTTAGAGGGGAGGATTTTCGATAATTCGAAATATCTCCGTTACTATACGTCGCATCGAAAAATTGTACAGAATCAGTCTTATTGCAAATTAAATTTACTATAAATATTTTCATATACATTTATTCCCTATCTTGAATATAAACCGAGATATTTGCATTTATATTAAATTTGGGCCGATAACGGATTTTTGAATTTTCCCGCCAAAAGCTAGTTCGGCCCTTCGCCGTAACTGGGCGGCTCTCGAATGGAGATTTCTCTATTGTATAACTTCACGAGGGAAATCTGCTTAGTTTACGCAGCCCCTGCGTGACGGACTTTTTTGTTAGCTGCTGATGCCCATTCAGGTTGGGTGGAAATTGTAAAACTAAACTCAACAACTTCAGCGGTCATTATTAAACATATAAAGGCTTGGATTTCTCATTTTGGTAAACCCAAGACCTTAGTTACCGATAACGATACGTATGTCAAATCTAATCAATTTTATACAGTTTTGCAGACATTTTGGAATCACACGCGTGACGGCTCCAGATTATCATCCACAATCGAATAGGGGCAATGAAAAGTAGCCTGAAAAAGATGAATTCGGAAAATGTGTCGGATATATCTTAAGATTAAAATTTAAATGATATTCTTTTCAAATACCGGGTAACACCTCACTTGTCAACAGGTCGTTCTCCAGCTGAAATATTTATGGGGAGGAGACTCAGGTATCAGATGGATTTTCTATGCCTGGAACAAAAAGAAGCATACAAGAATATGAAAGAGAACAGCAGGAAATCGGTGGAAGAAAGTAGACCAAATGCCGTAAAATATTTCAGGCCGAAGGATTTAGTCTACACGCTAGACTAGGGAAGGCCTTCTGGAAGCCCGGGGTGATCCTGATTATACTCGGACAGAACACTGGGCTGGTTGAAGTACAAGGAAGACACAAAAAGAAACACGCGGATCAGCTGAGGAGAAGGAAGGTACTGGTAGAAAAAGGGGATCATCTGAAGGGGGTATATCAGATGTTTTGTAGTTCATATGTTTGGAAGATCATATGTTTTGTAGAAGATGTGTTATTCAGGGTTAAAAATGTATGAAAATAACGAGGTTAATATAAGAGTTTGTGATTAAAAGTCCGTCACGCAGGGGCTGCGTAAACTAAGCAGGTTTCCTATGTGAAGTTTAGCAATAGAGAAATCTGCATACTGGTAACACCACCATAAGTAAATACAAACGGTAATGAGAAATCTTTCAGCTAATTTTAATAAACTCCCAACTGAAACGGCTTCTGAATTGTAAGAATAATTTATATTTTAATAACTCAAATTTTAGTAGTCCAAGAACTAAAGAAGGGGGGGGGGGGCGGATGAACAGAACGTATTTGCATAAATCTCACAAAGTAACGAAGGTTAGGTAAGGTTAGAAACTACAGGTTAGGTTAGAAGCTTCCGCCAGAGCCGACTTCCGAAAACGGCCGAACTAACCCGAACAACACCCGACCACAGATTTCATAAAAATGCAAATATCTCGGTTAATATTCAAGATAGAGAAAAAGTAACGAAAAAATATAACGATATTTATAGTAACTTTAATTTGCAATAAGATTTGTTCTATACAATTTTTCGATCCGATGCATAATAACGGAGATATTTCGAATTTTCGAAAATCCCCCCTCCCTCTGGTACGATTTCAGCCATTAACGAACTTGATCTGTCTTTTTACATAAAACGGTTAAATATCGAGTTTCGTAACGATCAAACAAAAATTGCGACCGCTAGAGCGTTAACAGACAAATATATATATATATATATATATATATATATAATTTTGAACGGATCTCATTTTCGTCAACTCCTGGGTAGGATCGATGGACATTTGAAGAAATTTTTCGAAACTCGCGTCATAAGTACGACCTCAATAGCTGATTTCCCTCAAGGGAAATCTGCTAAAAGTAGAGTGACTGAGCTAATAGAAATAAGTTGTTTATAAACATAAAACTTAAATGTATTTGTTGCAAAGGAATGGAAAATAAGACGGTATATAAGCCGTGAAACATATAGGACACTTTCTAAGAAAGTCATTAAAAAAAAAAAAAAAAGTCCGTCACGCAGGGGCTGTGTAAACTAAGCAGATTTCCCACGTGAAGTTTTATAATAAGGAAATTTCAGAATAGAGAGTCAAACAGTTACAGGAAGGGCCCGAACTAGCTCTTGACGGAAACTCACGACTAGACCCGAAGTTAGCCGATCTCATCTCAGAAGCTGAAAACAGAAATATGCAAATATCTCGGTTAATATTCAAAATACAGAAGAAATGTATAAATCATTATTTATAGTAAATTTAATTTGCAATAAGATTGCTTCTATATAAATTTTCGACCCGACGTATAGTAAAGGAGATATTTCGAATTTTCGAAAATCCCTCCTCCCACTAGTCCGATTTCAGCCATTAACGAACTTGATCTGTCTTTTTTCATAAAACGTTTAAATATCGAGTTTGGTAACGATCAAACAAAAATTGCGACCGCTGGAGCGTTAACAGACATATATATGTATATATATATATATATATATATATATATATATATATATATATATTTATAATTTTGAACGGACCTCATTTTCGTCATCTCCTGGGTAGGATGGATGGACATTTGAAGAAAATTTTCAAAAATCGCGTCATGAGTACGACCTCAATAGCTGATTTCCCTGAAGGGAAATCTGCTAAAAGTCCAATTACTACTAATACAAAACTAATTATTACTTTATAGTTTTCTCCTTTGAAATATAACGAGTTGCAAGTTAGGATAACTCTGTCAGTGGCTTTCGTTGAGACGTCTAGCCCAATTGGAAGTTGACTAATTTTTTCCAACAGATTTATAAAATACTCAAGCGCACGACTGTTGAGTGAGGCGGGATTGTAGATTTCAGCGCCTGATCCTTGTTATTGGTAGAGAAATAGGAGGACATGTTGCATTTGGTGGTTTTTTTTAGAAGCAAAACGGAAGTTATGGAAGTGAGAAAAACTGATCTTCAAATGATTTGTGATGCTGTCTGACTACAAGGGAACATTTGTATAGTGCAGTATTAAATTTTGTAAAGAATAAAATAACGCTTTTTTTTTTCTTTGTTATTACCTAAATTCTAGATTCCCCTAAGGGAAATCAGCTATTGAGGTCGTACTCATGACGCGATTTTTGAAAAATTTCTTCAAATGTCCATCGATCCTACCCAGGAGATGACGAAAATGAGGTCCGTTCAAAACTATATATATATAAACAAACAAACAAATTAAGCTGCCCTCTTTCTGAGGGTACCTTTGTGGTCAGCCTCCTAATCTGCCAGTTTTGGTAATATTATTAATTTTTTAATTTTATTTTGTATATTGAAATTTGGATAATTGAATGGAGGAACTTTGGGAGGTACCTCAGGTGAGATTGCAGCTTAATATTTCAGATTTATTTTTTATATAAATGGTGGTTCACAATTTTTATAGATGACTTTAGGATAAGGGTGGACAAGTCCTTCAGGTCATCTTTGTTCAGCCCATATTCAATTAAGGTCTTGACGGTTTTTTGATGGAGGACTCCTCTTGAACCAAACAGAAGCCCCATAACTGTCCAGTCTTGGATGTGGTATTTTTCAGAGAAATACAGGCAACATGGCTCGTATATTCCTTTCTTCTCTTGATCCACCTCGTCTGCTTGATTTTGGTTCGTCTCAAACCGGACAGTGGGATCCAAAATTAATCCTTTCTTTTCATTTTTCATAATCACTACAATGTCTGCTCTTCTTGGAGTACCGTCTGCGGAATTACAGGTCACCTCTTCGAATATATCCCAATTTGGGTGCTTCTTTTCCAAGAGTTGAGCAATTTGAGCCCGGACCTTATGATGTCGTGAGTTGCGCATCTGGTCGCCCCATTGGCAGGAACCTAGGACATGGGGAAGGGTTTCAATCTCACTGCAATGCCTACAGTGGGCGTTTCCTAGGTTCCTTCCTGGGACAGAGCGAACTGGCACTAAGTTCACATTCATCTTCACCGCCGTTGTCCATTCAGATGAAGAGAGCCCTTTTTTGTCAGAAATCCACGAATTACTGGCCTGCCAGTCGTTAAACGTTTCTACGCCTTTTCCTTTAGCTGGTAAAGAGCACCACTCGCTAAAGGATCTTTGGCGTAGGTCTTTTCGCAAGTTTCTGACGCTGAGATATTCGTTTTTCTCTTTTGTGATATTAAGGGCTTTTAAGCAGTCCGATATTTCAGTAGTGCAATCTCTCGTTTGAAGTACGTATGGGTTCATGTCTTTGATAATGGCCATACATACATTTATATGTTGCAAGAAAGCCTCCCAATATGACTTAAACAATCCCAAACCTCTAACTTTTCGTGATGAATAAAACATACTGTTAGGAGTATCTGATGGCAAGCTTAATATTTCTTTTACACAGCTCCTAATTATTTTATCTATTTTCGATAAAAAGGGAGGTTTGAGATCTTTTATTGGTGCGCACTGAAGAGGGTAGATCATTATTGGCCATATATATTGGTTTAATATATTTAACTTTTGGTCAGGCTTGAGCAAACTGGAGGATGACAGCTTGTTTAGTTCTTCAACCAGCGTGCTTGTGAGTTTCTCAGTATCGAGACAGATTTCTTGCTGAAATGTAACTCCCAGATATTTTATTTTGTCATTTTGGCCGATACTGAAAATTGTTTGCCCGTCCATAGTTGTAATTTCTCGCTGTACCAATTTTCCTTTTTCAATTATTATTGCTGTGCTCTTTTTTGCATTCACCTTTAGGCCAATCTTTTGAAAACAGTCAATTGCCTGCTCGATCAAGTGTTCGGCTGAAGTTTTATCTTTTGCGATAAGAGCAACATCATCGGCAAATCCGCAGCATGAGAGATTTGGTAAATTGTCAATCAATTGGTATCCATAGGCATTGCATATATCTTTTTCACCGAGCTCTTGGAATACGAAATCTATCGCCATGTTGAAGAGAAAGGGCGATAGTGGATCCCCCTGGCCGACACCTTTCATCATAGGGATTGGTTCAGTTTTCTTGTTCTTGGGCAGTGAAAAAGTTATTTGATTTCCTTCTAATAGGCTGGTTACAAGTTTTTTCACTTTAATTGGAATTGGGTAAGTTGATAGGGTTCTTTTTATATGTGCGTGTCCTACATTATCAAATGCTTTAGATACGTCCAGAAAAATTACGCAACAGTCTTTTTTGCTTTGCTTAGCATTTTGGATGCATGCATTAATTAATGACGAATTGACAAATGTTCCAGGGCATGCAACAAATCCTCTCTGATGAGTAGAGAGTTCGACGTGCGGTTTCAATTTCCTATCTATTGCTCTGACAATTACTCTTCTGAGTATGGAGTAAATAGTGATAGGACGATAATTGGAAACATCATGTTTATCACCAGATTTGAATATTAGTATGGTTCTTCCTAGTTTGAATGAGTCCGGGACAAAGCTCCATTTTAGCATGTAGTTTGTTATGTGTGCCATAACCTTGTAACATTTTAGGTCTCGGATTGTTCGTACAAAGATTCCATCTGGTCCAGGAGCCGAATCTAGTGAAATACCTTTTGTTGCAGCCTCTAGGTCATTCTCATTAAAATCGATGTCTTCTGTTACGTCAAGACATTCTTTATAGTCGTCTAACTGACAGTTATTTTCCGATCCGAAGATATGTTCGAAATGGTTTTTTATGTCTAAACTGTCTAGGTTAGATGTTGTTGACTCTTCTGGATTATCAAAAATCTTTTGAACGACTTTCTTTCGCCTGTAATAATAGTAATGTTGGGCTAGTTCAAAATTATATCTGTTCCTACGGCGTTCTGACTCCCTTTTGCGTTTCTTTATTGGGTCACGTTCTCTGCGGTAGGTATATCCATCTAAATTGTTCTTACCCCTTTTCCTGGCTTCATAATATTTTGTGGCCGGATGAACAGGTGCTTTACCACTCATTTGTTCACCATGCAGAAAGTTCGTGAAGTCATTTATAGCATCGTTAAACGCAGTGTCGTTTCTGTCGTTTATTAATAAGTTAATAAAGTTGTATTCCCAATTTTGGAGACAATTTTGCAGGTTAATACCATCTGTTTCATCATCGGAAAAATTAGCATTATGGTTTTCAGGTGACGGATTAATATGGCTGATTCTGTAGGCATCTGGATGAGCCTTACTCACGTGAATTTGGACATTTTTGCACTCCTTCCCACAGATTCCACATTTTATAACAATTTTGTCTTCATTTCCTTTATGACTTCTCGACAAGTGGCGGTTAATTCCCCGTTTTGTTAAAACTTTTTGGCATAGGTGACACTCGACGAGATCGCTAGCCGTATTATTTGAATTGCTCAGATGTTGTATATCTACTGAATTATTCATTGAAATTTTACTTACTTTAAGACATAATTAGATAGTAGTCTTTGATAAAGTAATCGAACATTGGTGAAGGGACATCACTTCTCTTAGTTTATGTGAAATATTTACTTTTTCTTCCCTTCTAATGAGTGGTTTCTTTAAAAATTTCAAGAACAAATTTTTTGAGCTTTCAATGCTTTTCGTGCCAGCTGGTATATATATATATATATATATATATATATCTATCTATCTATCTATCTATATATATTTGTCTGTTAACACTCTAGCGGCCGCAATTTTTGTTTAATCGTCAACAAACTCGGTATTTAATCGTTTTGCGTAAAAAGGAAGATCAAGTTCGTTAACGGCTGAAATCGCACCAGTGGGAGGGGAGGGTTTAGAGGGGGGATTTTCAAAAATTCAAAATATCTCCGTTATTATGAATCGGATCGAAAAATTGTATAGAACCAATCTTATTGCAAATTAAATTTAATATAAATATTGTTATATACATTTATTCACTATCTTGAATATTAACCGAGATATTGGCATTTTTATGAATTATGTGGTGGGGTATAGTTCGGATTAGGTCGGCCATTTCCGTCGGCTCAGGTGGGAGGCTTCTTCCTACCTTACCTGTTGTTTCTAACCTTACCTTACCTTCGTTACTTTGCGAGATTTATGCAAATACGTTCTGTTCATCCGCCCCCCACCCTTCTTTAGTTCTTGGACTACTAAAATTTGAGTTATTAAAATATAAATTATTATTACAATTCAGAAGCCGTTTCAGTTGGGAATTTATTTTAATTAACTGAAAGATTTCTCATTACCATTTATATTTAATCACGGTGGTATTGTGTTACCAGTATGCAGATTTCTCTATTGTAAAACTTCACATGGGAAATCTGCTTAGTTTACGCAGCCCCTGCGTGACGGACTTTTTTTCTTTACACACAGCAATCACGAAAAGTGAGTATGTGAGTAGTTATAAACAGAAAACTAATTCTAAGTGTATGTTTACAGTTCATGATGACCTATGGCAAAATGGTGGTAATCTTCATTATACATAAAACAGCACTTACTTCCCACGTCCCCTCTGAAAAAAGGGAATTCTTCCGATTTCGTGACTACTGATAAATTAATGGTCCTGATACTATTACGATCCTAATTGCCTGAATACTAGACAAATGTAAACAAATGCATTATGTATAAGGGGTAAGAATAGCTCATCGAAGATGTATCGACTCCAGCCCCAGGCTTTGAATATCGATTTGTTAATGGTCTTTGTCATCTTTCCGGCAACTGAATAGCCAGCTCGTCACTAAAGATCGCTCTCATATAATCAGACTAAGCCCTGACGTCATCAATCATCCCTTTAGTGATCTATCAGACGTTAGTCATTATTCATGACTTAGAAGATGACGATGTTTTTCTACCCCCTTCCATATTACCTATCCTTAAACTATAGTTATTGACCAATTAGTATTTATTACTCTTAATATAAAAAAAAATGGCAGTAATGTTTCCTATTAAATTGGGAATTCTTTTATTACAGACTCCCCAATGTCAAATAATATTAGCAGATTTCCCTTAATGGAAATCAGCTCTTCAGATCGTTGACATGACGAGATTTTTGAAAAATGTCTTCAAATATCCATCGATCCCACCAAGTAGATGACGAAAATGAGGTACAATCCACATTATATCTATCTATCATTCTCTCTTTTGTTGCAATGTTTGTTTCATGGTTACCAAACACCATATTTAACGTTTGATGTAAAAAGAAAGATCAAGTTCCATAATGGCTGAAATAGGACCAAATAGGGGTGGGTTTAATGAGAGGGAAAACATTAACCTAAAAATATTAAAATATAATACACATATTCATAAATGTGAACTGAAACCATCTTTATCAGATTTCCCTTATAGCAAATCACCTATTGAGGTCATACCATGACGCGATTTTTAAGAAATGTTCTTCAAATGTTCAATCGATCCAATCCCGGAGATAACGAAAATGAGACCCGTTCAAAACTGTATATATATATATATATATATATATATATATATATATATATATATATATATATATATATATATACTAGCTAAGGTACCCGGCTTTGCTCGGGAATTCATTTGAGGTTTAATGGTGGTGGTATTTCTTTAGGCAAGCCTTTACTTTCCACAATATTTTAACATTTACTGATGTATACCCGTCGTCGTTGCTGTGGATTTGTTAATAATAAAATTATTTGTTATTTAAGAGTTCACTGTCCTCAATAGTTTTATATTTCCCGTCTCATGTGCATGTAGTTGTTGTTTTTTTGATATATAATTCATAATCATAGAAAGTATTCTGTCCCCCAAACTATGTTTGAATTAAACTTCCTTTCCCTTGAAACGGTACAAAGACCAACAGTGACTGAAAACCGAACAGAAAATGTAATATACTGCGAATTTTTATTTTAGGCTTCTCTTATAAACCCCCCCCCCTCTCCCGTTTGAACCTAAAATATTTAATATAGCTTATAATCGTTTAAGAATTAATGCTAATTCACATGCCGAGATTTGTTAAGTTCCGTTCAATCGTTGGTGCCAAATACAATTGTCGGCTACCGTTTTAGTTTCCAGTGTATATCTCGTTTATACTTGGTATATGACAAAAGTGAATATAACAAAAGTTACTCTAAATAACAAAATAAACAACTTTTGTCATGTACATAATTGCCCAAAAACCAATAGGAAACAAAATATTTCTATTTTTAATTTCAGGCCTCCCCTACAACCCCCACTCCTGCCTCTAGAAATAATGGTACCACTTATTATCATGAAGAAGTTAGTGCTAATTCACATACCGAGTTTTCTTTAGTTCGGTTGAGTCTTTGGAACCAAATAAAATTGTTGATTCCCGTTAAAGTTTTTAGCGTATAACTCATTTATACTTCCGTATACGGAAAAAGTGTATATAACAAATGTTACTCTAAATAACAAAATAAACAACTTTTGTTGTGTGCATATTTCCCAAAAAACCAAAGAAAACGAAATATCGCTATTTTTAATTTCATGTCTCCCCTACCACCCCCACTCCTGCCCATCTCTAGAAAAGTTGATATTGCTTATCATAATTAAGGCGTCGATGCTAATACACATACCGAGTTTTATTTAGTTCGGTTGAGTCTTTTATGCCAAATAAAATTGTTCGCTTCCGCTAAAGGTTTTAGGTCTCGTTTATAATTCGGTATACTAAAAAAGTGTATATAACAAAAGTTACTCTAAATAACAAAATAAACAACTTTTGTTACATGAATATTTGCCAAAAAACCAATAGGAAACGAAATATCGATATTTTTAATTTCAGGCCTCTCTTATAACCCCCACTCCTGCCCGTCCCTAGAAATGTTAGTATGCCTTATTTTAAGGAAATGGTTAGTATTAATTCACATAGCGAGTTTGGTCCCACTCCTGTTCGTCTCAGAGAATATTAATATAGCCTAAAGTCTAAGTTGGGTTAGTAGCAATATACATACCATGTTTCATAAAATTCGGTTCAGCCATTTATGCGTGAAAAGGTAACAAACAAAGAAACACACACCAAAGAAACAAAATGCAGTTATGGTGTCTATGACATGTGAAACGAAAAGTTATCGTGAAATTTCGAGAAAAAAATCAATGTACAGACAGAGGTTACAATTTTATATATATATATATATATATATATATATATATATATATATATATATATATATATAAACAAACAAAACAAGCTCCCCTCCTTCTGGAGGGTTCCCCTCAGTGACAGCCTCCTAATCCGCCCAACTGGGTAATGCTAAAAAAAATATCACTTTTTTTTTTTAATATTTCTTTTTAAAACAAGAAATATATATATAAGGTCCGGGACAAAAAGACAGCCCACCCTATATTTTTTTTTCTTAATCAATAGGGGTTAAGGATTAAAGGATTAAGGATTCATTAAGAATTAAGGTTTCATTAAGGATTAAGGATCCATTAAGGATTAAGGAGGTAGGAAAAACAGCTTGTGAGAATTAATATTATTACTTGATCTGGGGTAAGACAAAAAGATAGCACACCTATTGTTTCTTTACAAAGAAAACCAAATCCCTCTGAGTAGACAAGGCTAATCCAGTTCTGTTTATTCTTTTGAGTTGTTAACATTATTTTAGTGAGATGGGACGAGCAAAATCATTATCACCAGGTGAAAAAAATATCATTCAGCGAATGAAAAATCGAGGGTTTTGTATTTTCGATATTTCAAAAAATACCGGTAGGAGTAGAAAAGTGATTTTAAATTCTTTGAAGTCTCCAGAAAGCGATGAGACGAAGAAATCTCCTGGAAGGCCGCCGGCTTTAACAACACGGCAAAAACGAGCAATTTTAAGGGTTGCATCCAACTCATCATTAACGGCCCGTCAAATTGCGGCTAGAGCTGGTGTAGTGACGAATTTGAAAAACGTCCAGAGGATCATTCGTGCAGCTCCTCACATCAAAAGAAAGAAAATGAAAGGTATGCCACCTCTAAGCATGGCGCATAAAGAAAGGCGTAAGGAGTTTGCCCGTGAACATGTCCAATGGAAAGACGAGTGGAAAGAAATCTTGTTCACCGACGAAAAAAAATTCAACCTCGACGGTCCTGATGGCTAGGCTCACTATTACCATGATCTACGGAAAGAAGAAAAAATGTTTTCCAAGAGGCAAATGGGAGGAGGCAGCGTCATGATATGGGGACGCATTGGCTATGATCACAAAACTGATATCGTGTTTATTTCTGGTAGAATGAACAGTCAGCAATATGTTATATTGTTAGAAAACCAACTACAAAAATATTTTGAACTTGTTCCTAAAGAAAACGTAATTTTTCAACAAGATAATGCTCCAGTTCATACGGCGAAAGTTGCAAAAGAATTTTTTAGAAAAGGAAGGATCAGAATTATAGATTGGCCGGCTTGTTCCCCAGACTTTAGTATCATCGAAAATGTATGGGGACATATTGAAGAATTAAAAAAAACAATTCAGGAGGAGTGGACCAAACTACCTCAAGAGTTGATTCGTCGCCATTTTAACTCACTTTCAAATCGTATGATTGCTGCATTAGAAAAAGGTGGTGCGTATACAGGATATTGAATTTTCATTTGTATTCTTTTAATGTATTTTTAATAAAGGATTTTATTATTATTGTTCACTGTGCTATCTTTTTGTCTTACCCCAAATCAAGTATTATTTATTAATTCATACAAATTATTTTTTCCGACTCCTATTAGATTGATCATCGGTTCAAATTTGAGCAGAATACACTACATATTAATAAATACAAATTATATCAATAGTTAAAAATGATTAAGAGAAATAATATAGGGTGGGTTATCTTTTTGTCCCGGACCTTATATATATATATATATATATATATATATATATATATATATATATATATATCTGCTATCGCTTTAGCAGTCACAATTTTTATTTGATCGTTACCAAACTCGATATTTAAACGTATTATAAAAACAACTGAATATTAAGTTCGGTAACGGCTAAAATATGACCAATGGGAGGGGGGATTGGAACATGGAATTTCGAAAAATCTTAAAATCCCCATTATTATGCGTCCGATCGACCTATTGTATATCTCTAATCTTATTGGCAATAGACAGTTCAATAAATGTTGTTATGTACGTTTTTTTCACTATCTTCATTATTAGCAGTGATATTCCCATTTTTCATCGCCCTTCAGTAAACCCCTACTCTAACTCATGTCATATTAACAATGTGCTGCTATATTATGAAACAATTTATTTGAAGCCTAAATACCAAATATTGTTCTCATTGAACATTTACTTTTTGAGATAAATGCAAATAAGTAGCGCATATAGGAAATCTAGATAGTTTACAACTTAACCCCTGCGTGACAGACTTTTTTTTTTATAAATGTTATTATTTATTTATACGTACACTTTGCTTCTAGTTTATCCATTCTTCCACTGTTATTATTATTCTAAGATATTTTTTTAAGTAGATATGTTTATATCCATTTATTTCTTAAAAGATATGCGAATTACGGGTGCAAGAGGGCAATGCTTGTGTGAGTTTGACATATGAATGGGTGTCTGGATGAAGTGCATATGTTACCATGTTCTGATTTTTTTTTTTATGGAAAGAGGTTAAATTTAATGTCGGAAGAGACAGTTTTAATACATTTTAGTGCCTAAAACTTCCATTTGATGTCATTAAAAAAATTGTGATGAGAATGAACTATAGAGTGGCAGAAAGGCATTCCTCAATGATAAATATTGGTCTCCCTAAAACCACACAGCATAATTTTTTTGATGAATAATATAAATTTATGTATTTCTGAAACTTAAAGCGGAATTTCAGCTCAATGTAAAAAAATAGAAGGATAAAAATTCCCAAGGAATGAATAAAACGAATGCGGCACAGGCTTCGTGATACCAGTATTACTTTGGGCTCAAAAACAGGAGAAAAAAAAGGACTCCTGAGTATTTGAAAAATCAGTTACTTAATACACAAAAATATATTTCTTTTTGATAGAAGAACATAAAACTTTAAAAGTCCGTCACGCAGGGGCTCCGTTAACTAAGCAGATTTCCCACGTGCGTTACGTTTTTGCATTTATCTCAAAAATTAAAAGTTCAATGAGAACAATATTAGGTATTTAAGCCTCAAATAAAGTGCTTCATAACATAATAGAATATTGTTAATATGAGATGAGTAGGAGAGGGGCTTTACTGAAGACCGAAAACTAAAAAATGCAAATATCTCAGTTAATAATCAAGATAGTGAAACAATGTACATAACAACATTAATAGAACATTAAATTTGCTATACACTTTTTGGATCCGACGCATGATAACGGAGATATTAAGAATTTTCAATATTCTCCCCCTCTAAACTCCCCCTCCCCCTAGTCCGATTTCAGCCGTTAACGAACTTGATCTGCCTTTCTGTGTAACATGATTATATATTAAGTTTGGTAACGATAAGACAAAAATTGCGACCGCTAGAGTGGTAATAGACAAATATATACTCGTAGATAGATATATAGATATACATATACAGTTTTGAACAAACCTCATTTCCGACATCTCCTGGGCAGGATCGATAGACATTTGAAGAAAATTTTTGAAAATCGCGTCATGAGTACGACCTCAATAGCTGATTTCCCTTAAGGGAAATCTGCTAAAAATATAAACAGTGGTAGAAGGACAGTTAGAAATTTCGATTTTCCCTAATCTAAACCGCCTCCTCATCCGGGTCCAGTTTCATCGTTAACGAACTTTATTTTCGCGAGAGGCTTATATATCGAGTTTGTTAACGATCAAACAACATTTCGACCGACTGTGTGTGTGTGTGTGTGTGTGTGTGTGTGTGTATAAAATTGTCTACGGACCACATTTTCACTTCCTAGGTAGGATCGATGAACGGCAATAGCCGATTTCCCATTGGATGTAAGAGGAAGTAGATGAAAAAAAAATCATATTTAAGTAATTCTGCTACTAACATAAAGCTTTCAACAGTAAAAACAGTTCTTTACACTGTTCTCTAAACATTTTAATACTAACCCAACAGTTTCATTCTTCTTCCATAAAATATTCTTTTTTTCATCGGGTGTTGTTAGAGAGTTTCTCGGGAAAGGAGGTGTAGGCTGGTTCGTGTTGCTGGAAACCACAGTAAATTGCCGGGATGAGTTTGCTGAAATCTTAATGAATGGAGCCCATACAAATGTTTGATATTTCGTAACGTTAGAGCCTCGAGAGTCTCGTATTAACCTCGGCTAAAATATCCAGTTCAACTTTATGTTTGCTCCGACGTACACTCTTCTTTATTGCGGTTTAATTGTGAACTCCATGGAATGTAATTTTCTCTTTTGGAGATGGCCACTACTAACTGGGCTCTTCAAATTCTAAAGGGCTAACTCAATTACATCGGATTAAAACCTCATAAGTTCAATACTCGAGGGAATTGTAGTGGAAACTGAGAATTAATTGCCCGAAACCATGGTCCGTAATCATACGTCATGCATCACCATCTGTTAAAGCAGTACTTCAATGATAAGTCGATTAACCCTCCTCCCCTACCCACTGGGTCGTGGGCGACCCAGAGCTGCTTTGTCGGCGCTTGTACGCACCTGTGCAAGGTGGGTAGAGGGGAGGGGGTCAATTACCCTCCAAGTAAGTCCTCTGGAAGCTGTACTAGCGATAAGGTAAGTGTGGTTGCTTTTCTAACCTTTATTCTAGTATTTTTCTAGAAAAATCTGCAAGTGTGGGTCGCATACGACCAAGGGGTAGCTTATGTGTCATGAATATTCTAAACTGTTTTCTTCTGTCTGGTCTAATTATTTTGTTTTCTTCTGCAGTAAAGATGGCCGAACGACGCCTTTTAATTACTGATGATGAAATTCGAGAGGAATTGCCCCGGCAGATGGAGGAAGAAGACGGTTTAGACCCAAGCGGCGAGTCTAGTGAACCTGGCGACGAAATTATCGCCAATGATGACGATGTAGCTGACGATGAAGAATATACTTCCGACCAGGGAGATGATGTTTTACCTTTTTCCCCTGGAGAAGAAAATGATGAAGTAAATTTTGTACTCGGGAAGGATCTGGAAACTATTTGGGCTAACAAACCTATAAGCACTAAGTACTCCAGAACTCCCAAAAAAACATAATTACTCATTTGCCAGGCCCAAAAGGGGAAGCTAAAGAGAGTTATTACTACCATCTCAATATGTTCTGAGCCTTAATGAACAAGTTACCAAATACTAGCAAATATCGGTCGCAATTTCTGAAAACGCTAGCCATCGCTCTCGTCACTCCGCACCTAGAACAACGGATGTCCAAGCCCATTCCAGGAGGTCTAAAATTGGCAATAACCAATTTTTTAAAAAAGGAAATGGTAGAACCAGGGCCTACAAAATCTTCAGAAACTTCAAAACGAGCTAGGTGCAGTTTCTGTCCCTGGAACAAGGATCGAATAAGCAATTCCAGCTGTCAGCTTTGCCAAAAATCTATTTGTGGTGAACACAAAATGAGTATTTGTCCATCTTGTTTAACCAAAGCGGGATTGAATATTTCAAAATCACCAATATAATATTTAAAATATGAAGGATTAAATTGCCTTGTAACATAGTGTAATGTAATATTTCTTGTAATGTATTATTTACCTGTTCATTAATTTTGTTTTTACAATTTGTTATTTATTTTTTACCTTTGTTTGCCTTTTCAAGATTAAAAATGATGTTTCTATACTTCATAAGTTTTGTACATTTCATTTTAAATCCTAAATGATTTATTTTTATATGACAAGATGAATTTCAGGTCCATGGGTCGTACACGACCCAGGAGTAGTATATGTGTCATAGAATACAAGGGTAGGGGAGGAGGGTTAAGAAAGATGTTATTAGCGAGTGCTAGATTTAACATATAACGTCAGCATAATATTTAAATATAACATCCTTCATTTAAAACAATAATACACTACATATGTGAGATTCGATTTTTTTTTTATTTATTTATTTAAATGAGTCCCGAAACACTGGCGATTCACTCAGGGAATAGGAGTGAACTATGAAACACGATGATTTCTGAAACAGTTCATTGGCATACCAGTCTATATGTAGGAAAAGATATTGTGTATGGAAACATACACGGGTAATAAAGACATACCGACTTGTAGACATCCCAACGATACTTTGACTGTACATCACATATTGACTGACTGTCGACAAAGAGATAACATAGACATTCCACATGACATACAGTAACGTTTGGCCGATAACAGTTATTGCATAGACGAAATCATTAAACATCTAAGAAACATTAATATAAACAAAACATTATAGTCTACAATTTTTACACGCTCCACTTCTCTTCTACATTAGCAGGGCTAATTGTTTTTATTTATTTATTCTTTTTTTTTTTTTTTTGTTTTTCGCTTTTTTCATCCTCCTATACTTATTATTCCAATTATATTATTTTCAATAGCCAGATTTAAAAATGATAATTAGAAATCATTATTTTTAATTCTTTAGGAAAGGAAAAATAGTCACGAAAAGTTTTTGAATTTCACACACAAAAATCGTCAAGAACGTTTTGAAGGGGGTCTGCGGTATGGATTTTAGATGGAGTGGTAAAAATAGTGTACCCCCAAACTGAATAATTTATTTTGGGTAATTACATGAGTCAGCAAGTCATGTACTCCTGGAAGATGTTACCCATTTCCTGATATCTGGTTGAAATTTTATTGAAAACCTGCTACCTTGTGTTCCACTCTTGGCTCTTGGTAATCTTCGAACAAGAAGTCTTTTGGAGATGCTCAGTCGATTGTTGCACTGTTATTAGAATTTTGAGTATTATTCTTCATCTTTTTCCGCATTGATTTTAATATTTTTATTCCATGACATGATTGATGAAAACAATTGATAATTGTAAACGCATAAAAAAGTTATAGGTATTAAATAAATTTATAAGTAATTTAATTTATATAGTTTAGAGATTTTAAGTTTTTATCTTTATGACCCGTCCTTACCGTTTTTAATTTTATTAGTTGACTATTTTTTAAAATTTTCTATATGTTTTATCCTGGATGTGGTTTGTTTTTTTTTTTATTTTTTTGAAACAGTATTTACACTGTTGGCGAGGCTATGTCTGTTATTTAGTCTCAAGGTTTTTGTTTGTATATGTGTGTAGTATCCAAAGGATGGAGCACACAACATTTAAATAAATTCCCACGTTAGAGGGATACTCTGCGTGGAAAACAGGAAAAAAAAGGTTTTTGTTTATCAGCAGGCACTAACGATGGAGCGCTGACTCTGTAAGCGCACATTGCAGAAATTAAAACAATAGTACAAGGCCTTTTTATTGATATACCTCATCTAGAATCCGTCATGCTATTTGGATCTCTCGCATTAGAATATACTTTTTATGAAATGAACTCAAAGTAGAATAAGATATATTTGAGCACTTTTCCCTGCTGTTTATTTTGAATTAAGATGCAGTTTTAACAACTGTATTATTGTGTGTGTGTGTGTGTGTGTGCGTGTGTGTGTGTGTGTGTGTGTATGTGTGTGTGTGTGTGTGACGTGTTCAAATTTGAATGATATATGCTTGTTTTTATGAATAGTTGTTGTTTCAAAGTTACAAAATTTTCTTTTCACTTATTTAATTACTACTTTTTTTTATATAAAATATAATTCGAAGTTGTGTTTCTTGTTTCTTTTAGTGTTTTGTGTCCGTCTGGAGTTTTGTTCTTTATGTTATTTTGTGTGTTCCATTTTTGTTATTTGGTTTACTTGTTTTTGTCCCCCCATCTCCCATCTTTAAGAAGAACCAAGTCCCCACAGTTGCTGAGCTCTGCATAATAAATAAAAAAAAAAAACTGTATTATTTAATGGAGAACTCACTAAATAAAATCAAATTTTCCAAGAAATGGTAATAACCTGTGGGTAACCCATCTTAATTCGCCATAGTAGCATAAAGTGGATAGATAAATAAAATTTGAAATATTATCACATGTAGGAACAGGGTAAGAAACGAGCAAACCCAAAACATTGACTCACAGAATCTTTGTATGGTTTAATGAAATTATAGTCTCCAGTTTTAGCTTGGTCTGAAATTACAAGTATGGTAATATGTTTAGACTTGTGACATTTATCTTCAGGAAAACATTACTCTGGAGCGTGTGAGAGAGAAACAGAGTGTGTGTGTGTGTGAGAGAGAGAGAGAGAGTGAGAGAGAGTGACAGTCTATACTAGAAGGTATTTGGAGCGGAGGTAAGCCACGATTAGACCATGTGTGATGTAAATGCGGGATTTGGTTCAATCACTGAGCCCGCTTGAGTCGCTATCAGTTATTAGCTGTCAATTTGATAACAGCTACATCTACCGTCATTATCAGCTATTCCAGATATTATGGGGGCTACCTACTCGCCGAGCGCCCAGCCCAGATGTCAGGCTCGTGTTTCCAAAGCGTTATTAATTCCTCCAAACTGACATCCACTTCCACTGTTTAAATATATGGATAAAACGCCAGTTTATTTGCTCTTAAACAGGTACTTAACATCCGAAGGGTAGAAATTCACATCAAAAAATGACTTGTTAAGCTCCTCTATTCTTAAACAAAAAGTCCGTCATACAGGATCTGCGTAAACTAAGCAGATTACTCACGTGATGGTATAACACTCTTGTGTTCTCATCTCATCACTTATTCTCTATTTCTTTGTAAAAAAAAACGATGAAAAAAGGTTGTGGGGGGGGTATTTTAAGCTCATAAAGTATTTCCCCTAGTCTGATTTCACCCATTAACGAATTTGACCTTTAGTTTTACATATAACGTTTAAATATCAAGTTTGGTAATGATCAAACAAAAATTACGAACACTACCAGACACACACACACACACACACACACAAATATACATATATATATATATATATATATATATATATATATATATATATATATATATATATATATATATTTTGTAGATCAGATGTTTAGTAGTTCATGTGTTTGGAGAGATAAGATATGTTGTACGTTGATAAATTTATAAGAACATGGTGTTAATATAAAGTTTGTGGTTACAAGTAGAAAGTGTCTATTTTTATAGATCTAATCTTTTTGTCGAAAGTTATTTGTTACAAATGTTATTATATACATTTCCTCCCTAACTTATTTATTATGTAAGATATTTGTATTTTTTATAGTTTTGCGCATATAGTAAACCCCCTGTTTCCTAATAATGTTATATTAAAAATAAGCTGACATATCATGAAATATGTATTCGAAGATTAAATGCCAAATATTGTTTTCATTCAACTTTTATTATGAGATACATTTAGATTCGTATTGTGTTGACGTCGTCAATTTACATTTTGTGTTGTTCACTCGAAAATATTTATTTGATCTATACGATACTCGACATTTAATCGTTCCATTTAACACTAAAGTTTATATTTATTAATGGCTGAAATTGGACATGGAATAGAAGTGGGGGGAGGGTTAGAGAGGAGTTCGATATTAAAAATATCTCCGGCAATATTGACCTGACCGAAAAAGTTTTAGAACCAATCTTTTTAAGCTATTGATGTTCTTCAATTATAGTTCTATATATTTTTCGTAGCTCATGTATTAATTTAGCTATTGGAGCTTTCTTGTTTTCAGGTTTCAGTAAACCCTCACTTCTACTCGTCGGATTTTTATTTAGAAGTAAAAATTATCTTCTCTAAACCGGCTCCAGCAGTCTTCTCGTCCACTCTTCAATGTACAAATTTTCGGTAGCCCTACATTCCTCAGACTCACCATTGTCACTGTTGTTCCGGATTGGTGGAGAGGAAATTA
>CM032231.1:55060000-55067500 GCA_019009955.1 Riptortus pedestris | reverse complement strand
GAACATGGTGTTAATATAAAGTTTGTGGTTACAAGTAGAAAGTGTCTATTCTATTACAATTAAGTTATTTCCAAAAATAACAATATATATGTAGAGTTTGATGTAGTTTTGAACGAACCTCTCTTGAGTAGGATGGACGGGCATGACAATTTTAAACACTCGGCGCAAGTACAACCTCAATAGCTGATTTCCCTTAAGGGATGCTAATAAATACAATATTTGGTTGCGATTCATTTATAATTATTTTATTTGAAAATGATATACGGTATCTCCGTTCCAATAAGTCGGATAAAAAAAATCTCATGGAACATAATTTATATATCATTTTGTGATAAACAAAAAAGGGTTCAATACAAATTTTAATATCTCTAATAAATACGAAAAAAATTCAAATTATTTATTTCCACCCCCTCGATACCCCCTTCCTCGCCGTCACTCTCAGTAAGGAGACTACACCAAATTTAAAAAAGGCCACTTCTCCCTGAGAACACCCTGAATCCACATAGTAAAAACCTAAGTACTTCAACGTGAGGTTATAAAAGGTCACCACCTCCACTCTCTTGGATTAAGAGTGGAAGCAGGTGACATTTTGGGACCTCCGATGATGATGGACCTACACCATTCTAGCCCTAACCCCTACTAAGTGTATCAATTACAGCGAACAAATAAATTTAAGAACAAAATTAGAATTGATTTTAAAAAGAAATAAACATTTTCCAACTCGAACGAATCCATCGCGGCACTTCACGAGAAAAAAACCTCAAAAGACCTTTTCCTGGAAGGAGGGAGAGCAAATTATATACAATGTGATGTCACGCTGTGCCATTTCCTCTTTAACGTCAATGCACGTGGTTTGAAATCACTTGAGACATTGATTCGGAATGCATACATTTCTCGAGAAAAGACTGAAGTTCGTTCTGAGTAGATTTAACAAACCTACAACTAGAGAAATAAAGTCCGTCACGCAGGGGTGGCGTTAACTAAGCAGATTTCCCACGTGAAGTTTTACAATAGAGAAATCTGCATACTGGTAACACAACACCACCCTGATTAGATAATGAGAAATCATTCAGTTTATTAAAATAAATTCCCAACTGAAACGGCTTCTGAATTGTAAAAATAATTTATATTTTACTAAGTCAAATTATAGTAGTACAAGAACTAAAGAAGGGGGGGAGGGGGGTGGCGGATGAACAGAACATATTTGCATAAATTTCACAAAGTAAGAAAGGTAAGGTTAGGAACGACAGGTTAGAAGAAGCTTCCGCCTGAGCCGAGAAATGACGAAGATGGCCGACGTAATCCGAAGTATACCCGACCACCGACTTCATAAAAATGCAAATATCTCGGTTAATATTCAAGATATAGAATAAATGTATACAACAATATTTATAGTAAATTTAATTTTCAATAAGATTGGTTCTATACAACTTTTCAATCCGATGCATAATAACGGAGATATTTTGAATTTTCAAAAATCCCCCCTCTAAACCCCCCCTCTCCCTCTGTTCCGATTTCAGCCATTAACAAACTTGATCTGTCTTTTTACATAAAACGGTTAAATATCGAGTTTCCGTAATGATCAAACAAAAATTGTGAACGCTAGAGCGGTAACAGACAAATATACACACATATATATATATATATATATATATATATATATATATATATATATATATATATATATATATATAGAGTTTTGAGCGGACGTCATTTTCGTCATCTACTAGGATCGATGGACATTTGAAGAAAAATTACGAAAATTCCGTCATGAGTACAACCTCAATAGCTGATTTCACTTAAGGGAAATCTGCTAAAAAGAAAGTAGTTCAGGCACAAGTTATGATGGCCTAGAGTAAAGAGATGTGCAAAGCATTCGGAACACTAGCCAAATCCTGTTCTGTTATAATTTGGAGCCATAATTGAAGCCCGATAGCACTTCTTCAAACCATACACTCAGACTTAAATATACACTTCATTAATGCTGTTTCTCAATCTGCTTTCTGAATTCCTTATCAAACATTCTGACCTATTAAGTCTGTATTTAGTGGCTTTTAAATTAAATGCAGAATTTAGAAAGATCACTAGATAATAGAATGAAAAGGATCAATAAAAAGGCCAGGACTTTTAAAAAAGAAAAATTTCGAAAATTCCGTCATGAGTACAACCTCAATAGCTGATTTCCCTTAAGGGAAATCTGCTAAAAACAGTAGAGGACTTGGCCTTTTTATTGATCATTATCAATTGGTTCTTCTACCATCCAGCATATTCCAGAGATAGATTATAGAATGTTCGTGATGTGTATCATTTCATACTAAAATAAAATAGATTATTTTTTTCGTTGTATATTTGTTATTGCATAATGGCAACTGGTAAATGGCATTATCAGACGATATACCCTTCTGAATTTGTTGTTGTTGTTGTTATTAGCAGATTTCCCTTAGGGGAAATCAGATATTGAGGTTAAACTCATATGCGAGTTTTGAAAAATTTCCTCAAAGGTCCATCGATCCTACCCTGGAGATGACGAAAATGAGGTCCGTTCAATATATATATATATATATATATATATATATATATATATATATATATATATTTGTCTCTTCAACGGTCGACATTTTTGTTTGATCGTTTTATGTAAAGAAAAAGATCAAGTTCGTTAATGGCTGAAATCGGACCAGTGGGAAGGGGGGGGTTTAGAGAAGGGATTTTTGAAAATTCGTAATATCTCCGTTATTATGCGTCGGATCGAAAAATTGGAAAGAATCAATCATATTGCAAATTAAAATTTACTATAAATATTGTTCTATACATTTTTTCTGTATCTTGAATATTAACCGAGATATATGCATTTGTATTGTGTGTGTGGTAGGCAGGAGTCGGCTATGTTCGGAACTTTCCGGCGAGAGCTAGTGCGGCCGTTTTCGTAACTATTCGTCCCTTGTGAATAGGTTTAGAGAGCCGTTACTACTACTGTCAGTATTAGGCAGATTTCTATATTGTATAACTTCACGTGGGAAATTTGCTTAGTTTACGCGTGACGGACTTTTTACATTCTCAACAGCGAGTGTTTAGAACATGCAGGTATCCTTGGCAGCTCACCAAAAGAAATTTATTCCGTTGCGTTCAAAATGAAAATACCGTTTCAAACTGTTGAAACCAGACATGTTCCTGTTTTTTTTTGTTTGTTTTTTTTTTTGTAATTTCCAATGACGCCATTTTATTAGGGACGAGGTTGAAGGTGTATATAAGTTTATAGTTTCAGTAATCGTACTAGCTAATACCTGCTATTGACTCATTAGGGCTGTTTTCTATCTATAAATACTCGAGTAGTCAGGTTCCGCCAGTAGACATTGTGCTATTGTCATAACTGTCGGTAGATTCTGTCATTATTGTCTGATCGTCGAGTACAAGTTGCGCTATCGCTTAATAGCACCATCCTCGAGCCCGCAGAAGAAAAATTCAAAACGGTCTTGAGGATGGTGCCATCGCATCGAAAGTGCTTTTACTTGGCGGTACGGTGGATGGCTCTACCGCTAGCTATGACAATAATCGAAAGCCTACATTACAATAGAGTATAATATTTGCATCTTGCAAAATGTATCGGAAAAACTATGCTTCTCAGTGGCATAAATCCCTCGATAGCCAAGATTTCAGAATCCTCTTGTTGAGACTTGACGTAGCCATGTGTACGGCCTGTAAACATTACAACAAGATACTTTGACGATGAACTTCAAAGACGCTGGTATTCAACCAAGTGGCAAACAAGGATGAAACCTATCGAGTATAAGTTATAATGGGCTTATAGATTAATTTCACTCCTTTAAGGAGCTTCGCTGAGAACGCAATAGATTAGGAATGTGTCACAGGGCTTTAATGATAAACGAACTACTTGTAAAACCTAAACAATGAATATATCGTATTATATATATATATATATATATATATATATATTAATTTACACTTAATATTTACATATTATATACAAGGAAAATAAACATTGAAAATACAGTTCCTGGAAGATACCATACCGTGTGTTGTTATGTTGATGTTTTTTGAAAACTTTTTTTTTTTAAATTTTAATAGACTTGTTTAAAAGATAATTTTGTTGACTACAACTTTTATGCCGCAACATTTTTTAATGAAATGTGCCTTTTCTGAAATAAATATTTATGCATTTTACGGCTAAAGGGTGAGTCAAACCGAAAAATTCACCATTATAAAATCGTTTTAGAATTTGATTTTCCAAAAGAATCTGCAATAAAAAGTAGGGTGTTCCATTTGAAATTACAATATTGTGGTCGCTGGAGAATTACTGGAAAAGGTTATGAGGTTGAATATGTATTGAAAGGGTTTTGCAGGGGTCCCAATTATGGAACGGGGACTTGGGACACTCTGTATATATATATATATATATATATATATATATATATATATATATATATATATATATATATATATATTCATCCATATAAGCAAAAATATGTGGATTTAAGCTAAAAACTTGGGATTTAAGACAACTACTGTTCTTACTGTGTTCTTATCTTATTAATGCACTCTAACAAACAGATTACAAGTCCTGCTTAATAAATCATCAAGTCTACTGACACTCTCCCATTCAGCATATTATGGATTCTTCTAAAGTAGATCTCAAGCTAAAGTTTATCAACAAGAGTTCATACAATAGTAAACTATTCAAAAACTTCGCTCGTGTGAGCATAAATTATGCTCACTCCTTACAGAAAATCAATAAGCTGCCAGAATGACTTTTACTAGACCAAAAAACCTGTTTTACTTTCCTTTTTATATGTTATTATTTTCGAGACAGCGGTGCACCGCAAGGTTCAATCTAGAAAGTTGAAATGGTAATATGGATTTTTAAACCCCCTAATGGTTTGTCCAATCCTCTGGTAATTGAGTACGAAGTAATTCCAGTGGTGTCAGTCATTTTATATACTATATTTCACTGATTTTCCAACCGGCAACTTTAGTAGCTGTTTTCCTGCAATGGAGTTGAAAGCATCATATAAAAAAGTTTTAAAACTAAAAATGATGCCACGTTTTCGAAAACAGGCTTTCTCCATTAAATATTTAATACCTTAGTAGTATTTAGTCTCTAAATGAAATACGTTTATGTTGATCCTCCACAAAAATAAAAAATCTGCTAAAATTGACATGTTTCCACAATTTCATAATTTGAGGAATTTAATTAATTAAGTATAATTTAAAAGCATAACTTGCGTATTAAGGTGGGGTGTTCATACTAAAAATCAATGAAGCCACCCACTCCTCAACGAGCAGCTGATTACGGTGACATAACGAGTTTGAAGCTGTTATGTAAAACAGATGGGGTTCCCCTCCGGACTCCGCAACCTCTTCGCCCTCTCTCTCACTCTCTCTTCTTCTTCCCTCATTTAAAAAGAAGGAAATTTATGAGTAACTTCCCGTAGTCTACTTTTTCTTCAAAATTTTCAATAACCAGGTGCTTCAAAGCAAGATGTATTTATCTTAACCCTATGGATGAATACATTCATTGTAGGCTCAAAGATAAATCTGAAGTCCGTAATTTTCCGATGTCATGAAACTTGAAATCAAATACAGATTTGACTAATTAAGAATAAAGAAGTTTTAAAGTTCGGCACTTAGGAGCTGGTAGATGCCTCAAAATCGCGAGGAGGGTTGAAGCCATCCTACTTATTAATATTTCATGTTCTTTTGTAGATCTCCACTGGCTCTCGCTTGTCTAAATTTCTTCTCCACCAATCCGGAACAACAGTGACAATGGTGAGTCTGAGGAATGTAGGGCTACCGAAAATTTGCACGTTGAAGGATGACGAGAGTACTGCTGGAGCAGAGAGCCGGTTTAGAGAAGATAATTTTTACTTCTAAATAAAAATCCGACGAGTAGAAGTGGAAGTTTACTGAAACCTGAAAACAAGAAAGCTCCAATAGCTAAATTAATACATGAGCTACGAAAAATATATAGAACTTTAATTGAAGAACATCAATAGCTTAAAAAGATCCCTTCTAAAAACTTTTTCGGTCAGGTCAATATTGCTGGAGATATTTTTAATATCAAGCTCCCCCCCCCCACTTCTATTCCATGTCCGATTTCAGCCATTAATAAATATAAACTTTAGTGTTAAATGGAACGATAAAATGTCGAGTATCGTATAGATCAAATAAATATTTTCGAGTTAACAACACAAAATGTAAATTGACGGCGTCATCACAATGCGAATTTCAATGTAACTCATAATAAAAATTGAATGAAAACAATATTTGGCATTTAATCTTGGAATACATATTTCATGATATATCAGCTTATTTTTAATATAACATTATTAGGAAATGGAGGTTTACTATATGCGCAAAACTATAAAAAATGCAAATATCTCACATAATAAACAAGTTAGGGAGGAAATGTATATAATAACATTTGTAACAAATAACTTTCGCCAAAAAGATTAGTTCTACAATAATGTTCGTTCAGACGTAATATAACGGAGACATTTCGAATTTTCGGAATTTCCCCTCTAACCACCCTCCTTTCACTGTTCTGATTTTAGGCAATAACAAACTATCTTTATTTCGACATAAATATCGACTTCATTCATAACGATCCAACAATTCTCATAGCTACAGAATTAACTGGTGCCAATACATATGAGTGTGTGTGTTTAATTTTGACTGATTCTATATTGTCATTCCCTGTGTAGGATCAACGGACATTTCGAGACATTTTTGAAAACCTAGTCATGAGTACAACCTCATTAGCAGATTTCCCTTAAAAAAAAAAAGCATTTGGCCTCCGCACGAGCACATGGTTTCATGTGGATTCTTTGTTATCTTGGTCCTGCCAGTATCCGCAGAAGATTTGGATCTATGGTTTCTTAGATAGTTTAAAGCTGATTGTTATACGAAAAACTCTTCCTCGACTTTGGTGTTCCAAGGAATTAATTTAAAAGATTCATTCAAATAAACAGTTAGGATTGGAAATTTGTATTCAACTGCGAGTTCTAAGATTAATTCATATAGTTTTATGGAAAGTTCTGATTAAAAAAGTTACTGACAAAAATAGCAAGGATGTGTTAGTTTAATTACTAGAACTTCATATAATTACGTATAAAACATCGTATTTAATTTGATTCTAAAATTGGAAAATTTTTACATTTATACTAAAAGGAAAGATAATTATCAACTTTAATAAAAAAAGAATAAAAGCGAGTAGCACTAACTAAAGTAAAGTTCGGCGTACAGTCACCACAGAGAAAGTTTGAAACTACAAACTTTTGCCGCAAGCAAGTAAGCCAAGTTTATTCAAAACAGAACTACATGAAAATCAGTTTTTGTTCAGGTAATTTTTTAATAAATTCATAGTATTCCATTCAGGTTCGCCCTGGTGATGCCTTAAGTGAGATTCATTAATATATATATATATATATATATATATATATATATATATATATATATATATATATTTACATATACACATATATA
>CM032231.1:54815000-55057500 GCA_019009955.1 Riptortus pedestris | reverse complement strand
ATATATATATATATATATATATATATATATATCCATCAGAGGGAGGGGGGTTTAGAGGGGGGATTTTCGAAAATCCAAAATTTCTCCGTTATTATGCATCGGATCGAACAATTGTATAGAACCAATCTTATTGCAAATTAAATTTACTATAAATATTGTTATATACACTTATTCTCTATCTTGAATATTAACCGAGATATTTGCATTTTTATGAAGCCTGTGGTCGGGTGTTGTTCGGGTTAGTTCGGCCGTTTTCGTAAGTCGGCTCTGGCGGAAGCTTCTAACCTAACCTGTAGTTCCTAATCTTCGTTACTTTGTAAGATTTATGCAAATACGTTCTGTTCATCCGCCCCTCCCCCTTCTTTAGTTCTTGGACTACTAAACTTTGAGTTATTAAAATATAAATTCTTCTTACAATTCAGAAGCCGTTTCAGTTGAGAGTTTTTAAAATTAACTGAAAGATTTCTCATTACCGTTTGTATTTACTTATGGTGATGTTGTGTTACCAGTATACAGATTTCTCTATTGCTAAACTTCACATAGGAAATCTGCTTAGTTTACGCAGCCCCTGCGTGACGGACTTTTGGTATTATTGATCCTGATCAATTGGTTCCTCTTACATCCAGAATACTCCAGAGATATCACTAACTAAGATAATTCATTTAGTTAATGACTGAAATCGGACTTTGGAATAGGGGGGTTTAGAGGACGTGGAATTCAAAAATCCAAATTATCTCTCATATTTTGAGTCGTATCAAAAGATGTTATAAAACCAAACTTCTTAAACTATTCATGCTTGCAATTATCGTTCGATACATTTTATGTAAAACCAAAATTTAGTGACCACCTCGAAATTTAGTCTTTTCAGCAGTAAACCCACTGCTTAGTTATCGCAGCCCCTGCTTGACGGACTATTTAACTATAATGATTAGTCTAGATGATTTAGTCTGCTTGTGGCATAAATCTTTGCCAGTTGCAAGTATGACTCATCTGCCATTCCACGAAAATGATGACTGCTGATGATTTGAGGGTTCGTCAAATAAAACCTCAAGTCGCCAGACAACAGAAAACGAAACCGCCAAACTTTTTCAGGTGCCTAAGAGGTCAAGAATCGAGTAAGGCGTAATATAGAAATTGATTGAAGAAAACTTGTTTTTATCTAGATAATGATATTGATAAAAGTTAACCATCAGGGTCATTGTAGACTGTGATGCCGTCGAATTCGAAGAGCTCTTACCAGCTTGTTCAAATTGAGATATGGCATACATTTATATTCAGATTTTATTACCTGGATTCCCTTGTGGGGCTACAAATATATATATATATATATATATATATATATATATATATATATATATATATAAGTATATTTAATATGCAAGGCAAGTTTTTTTATAGCCAGTGTTAATTGTTATATATTTTATATAATTATTTAACACGCAATTGAAGCGCATATAATTGGTAACGAGAGCTCTGTTGGCGCTCACATCTTTGGATCGATACATATTCCATATTTAACGTTATATTAAAGAGAAACGGAACGCTAATGCTGAATTGTGGTATCCAAATTACTATTTTCGTATGTCTCGAAGCACATTATGATCTTTTTGTGGGAAATCTACAGAGTTTTTTCACCAACTGTCAGAAGATATACCATGATCCGTAGTCCATCCGTCCATGATATGTGGTTATTTTATCACCAAACGTCAGGGGATGAAGAGTTTCCGAAAATTAATGGGGAAAAAATTGGACAAGCAGCTGCAACATTTAAATATTATAATTCAAAAGGCACAACAGGAAATATTATGTTGTGAAATTGGGTCACTGCGTTTAGTAAGTGGATCTCCCTTTGTGTAATATGATTCAGAGAGGTAGATTTCCTGAAGTGTTAGGTATATTAGGTTGGTAATAGAAGTGAATACCTATCCTCTGGATCTGATGAGCTTGGGTATATCTGAGAGAGGTAGGAGAAATTGGATTTTAAGGAAAGGATATGTTCGTCAAATATTATTTGATTCATAGGGGCAGAGAGAGAGTGAGAGAGAGAGAGAAGATAGAGAGAGAGAAGGAGGGAGGGAGGATCAATGAACAGACGTTGAGATATCATATTTCAGAGAGAGGTGTCTGCTGATTAGGAGGCGAAATATCGCTAAGTCTTGGCTAATCTCCAAGCTGCCTCCTCCCAGCTGATAAGACCGCTAGTAATCTTGAAGGGATAGTATATTGGCTGAATAGGAAATCCACCTGGATCCACAGGCGTTGCCTCCTTGATTACATTGAACAGGTGAAGATTCTTTGATCACTCTGAAGCACGTAAAGATTAGTTGAATATTGGGTCGCAGCTGAAGATTACTCTATATCTATATATAGCAAGCTCTCTGTAGGAGCATGATTATAAGCTACGTGGAGCTCGGAAGTGTCAAGTGGCTTGATCAGATTAAAAATGTGTAATGAATCTGACATTGCATTACATAAACCCATAACAAATGACCATATATTTTATATTCTGAATAAACCCAGCAAAGAGCACATTAAGATTATTATTTATGAATAATTAAATGTCTAGTTTTTGCCTTTAACATTGCAGTAGTCACACGTCATCTGAGAGAAGACTTGGAGTGACTTTTTGAACTGGGTAGAGGATAGAACCTGCAAGCCCCCACCTAATGCTACCTTCCCCTCATGTCTAGAGCCTTCCACCAGTACTGTGCATGACCTTGAGGCATCTGTGAGATCCCGCGCGACTACCTTTGTAAGTAGTGCAGTGGCAGATTTACAGGGAGCTTAAAAGTATAAAAATAGGGAAATAAATTCAAGCATCTTCCCTTATAGGAAGGAGGGCACCCTGGTTTCCTATGACCCAAAAAGTAAGTCCAAAATTAAAAAAGTATTGGCTATATCAAGTGTGCATTTTGATGGAGAAATAAAGGAGAGAACAGGAGAAAAGAAAAAGCCTTCCATTATAACACATTATAATCAAACCAAAGTAGGTGTGGACATATTGGATGAAGTTTATTCACTTTATAATGTATCGAGAAATACCAGAAGGTGGCCTATGGTAGTATTTTTTTTCTTCTGAATTTTGCGGGAATCAATTCTCAAGTAATTTATTTAGGAGTTGGCCAATTTCATTTTATAAACCTACCTAACTATGTTATTTTACTTTATAAACCTGGCTATATAATCTGTATATATAACATATATATTTATCAATTTTATATTGTGTAAGCCAAGATAATGTGTGAATTTTTTTTTCTCATATTATATAATCATAAATCATGTATATTCTTCATATAATGTATCAATTATAATTTTTATACAAATATTAGTACAGGCTTAATTAAAACTAACCGTCTTACAATAATACTTAAAGAAAGGTGGTATGCCATCTGAGAGATGACGTGCGCCCACTCTTGTACTGATGAGAAGGGCGACTACTGCAGTGCTTAAGAGTTTTATTCAATTTGGAGTTAAGTCACCATGTTTTCTCGTATTTTAGTAGATAACGACGATGGTTTTTAATAATAACATTCACAGTTCTTGACGTCGATACACTAATTAATATTACGGATGAATTTCGACAATGATTTCCCATTAAATAACTTTTTGAGCATATATTGATCGGCGGGGACGAAGGGCAACATCGGCTCAGCCTATAAAAGGGCGAAGTATTAGAAGCAGTCATATCTCAGATACTCTCGACAGGAGACCTCGGTCCAGGACACCTCACTAATCCTTCAGCCTGCTTCAGCCAGACTACTTCACGTCTGCACTATCTCTCAAGGCAGAGTCTGATAGGGAGCATCTATAAAAACATCTATGTGCTTTAATTGTAATACAGCTTAAGTAGAGATAAGTGTCCCACTTCATATAATTGAAAGGTGCCTCATCATTTTAATTTATATTTATTATTGGCGAATATTTAATTATAAATAAATGTATATATATATATATATATATATATATATATATATATTGTATTTTAACTAGAGTCGATTGTTGGTGAACCCTTCCTATATTCTTGTTAGTGATTTGGTTGTGGGGTTTATCATCGCATACAGCTTCCACTGCCTATTGCAGCGGCCAGAGCGCAACAAATCGAAGGTTGGCCTAATAAATAACTCTATAATGAAAAAATATATATAATATATATAACACACTCCATTTCTTCCACACTGTTCTAAGGCTAAATGTTGTAGCAATTTCCCTTATGTCACTCATCAGTCATTGATATTGTTCTCATGACACGATTTTCGATAAATTTGTATTGGTATTCGTAGATCATAACCTGGTAGATGACGAAAATGAACTCTCCACAAGTTTGTTTTATTTCAACGCTAAGCGCTTTCAGAGACTCTCAATCTTCAGAACACTCAATCAAACAACATCAATAATATTTACATACACTATAAATAAAAGTCTTTCGCGCAGGGGGTGGGTAAACTAAGCAGATTTCCCACGTGAAGTTTAACAATAGATAAATCTATATACTCGTAAGACAACACCACCGTCAATATTAAGTAAATAAATACAAACGGGAAGCGTCTGAAATGAAAACAAACAGCTCTGCCAAGGTCTCACCGGAAGGAAAAACAATTACTGAAATATATCAGAATATAACATATTAATTTTGTAGAAAACTATTTACTATATCCAGTGCTGTAATTAATAATGAATCAGAATAATTTTTATCTGAGTCAATCAAATTTTAGTTGTCCAAGAACTTAAGACGGGGGTCACGAGTACATATTTGCATGTATCTCGTATAATAAAGATCTCTTAAAAACAATATTTGTTATTTAAGCTTTGATTAAAGTGGATTATTATGTATCAGTATATATATATATATATATATATATATATATATATATATATAAATATATATATATATTTGTCTGTTAACGCTCTAGCGGTAGCAATTTTTGTTTGATCGTTACCAAACTTCATATTTAAGCGTTTTATGGATTTATGGAAAAAGAAATATCAAGTTCGTTAATGGCTGATATTGGATTAGAGGGAGGGGGGGTTTAGAGGAGGGATTTTCGAAAATTCAAAATATCTCCGTCATTATGCATCGGATCGAAAAATTGTATAGAACCAATGTTATTGCAAATTTACTATAAATATTGATATATACATTTATTCTCTATCTTGAATATTAACCGAGATATTTGAATTTGTATTGTGTGTGTGGTCGGCAGGAGTCGGCTATCCGCCAAGAGCTAGTTCGGCCGTTTACGTAATTATTCGTCCCTCGTGAATAGGTCTAGAGATACCTTGCTACTACCACTGTTGTTATTAAGCTATTGTAAAACTTCACGTGGGAAATTTAGTTTACGCAGCCCCTGCGTGACGGACTTTTATTTATTAGTTACATGAACAGAGATGATTTTTATAATATTAAGGCATCAGCGGGTAGAACTGTCTTTCAAGTTCAATCCGATCCACATAAAGCCTCATTATCAGTGTTTTGCCAGAGAGTAGTGGCGGTGGCAGGCTCTGATAGATAATCACAAAGGACCCTTCTCAGCTGATTGTGTTATCTTAAGCCTGCTATAAACATCTCAAGAACAGCTGCTTAATGACTTCTTTCCGCCTAAAGGGGAAGTATAAGGGGTGGGTGGAGATGAGGCCTACCTAAACTGATGAGCTTTAACTTCACAACTCCAGCCCTCTCCTTCTTTAGTCTGATCGCGGCTGACGAACGTTCTTTGATAAATAATAATAGTAATTTCAACACTTTTTGCTATAGAATTTCGATTATTATACACAAATCTGTTTTATTAACACGATCCTTTATATTGTACTCTGAATATATTATATTTAATGCCAATATAATAATAAAAGCCTCACTAGAAACTACCCGTTTCACATTGGGGATTATAAAAAGTACGGTTTACAATCGATAATTCTACACACTGACACGGTCATGATAAATCTTTCAGTCAATTTACAAGTTAATAATCTCATCAATGGAAAGCGTCTGAATTGTAAACAAACAGGTCAGCCCACCTTGCAAAACTGAATAGATAGGTAAACAAATTCTAGACTGGAAAGAAAACAATTAATGAAATATATCTGAATATAAAATATTAATTTTATTGAAAAATATTTACTACTAGTGCTGTATTTTGTAATGAATCAAAATAGGTTTTATCTCAATTACTCAAATTTTAGTAATCCAAGGAAAAACAAGAGGGGAGGAAATCAAAAGAACGTATTTGCATACATCTCACAAAGTAAAAGTTCAATGAAAATAATATTTGGTAGTTAACCTTGTAATGAAGTGGTCCATGATATCACAGCTTATTATGAATCTGACATGATTAGGAGTTGGGGTTTACTGACAGCCGAAAACTACAAATTCCAATGATCTCTTTTAATATACATGATACAGAAAATACGTATAGAAAAACATTTATAGATCATTCAATAAGCAATACGATTCGTTCTATACAATGTTTCGATCTGACATATAGTAACGGACATATTTTGAATTTTCAAATGGTGAATTCCAAAATGGTAGCCAGAAATCCCATATTCTCTTGACTATCACTACAGAAACACACACAAAAAAAACGGCACATGGCAAAAATACTGCCCAATACCACTAAAATTCCACTTATGTTAGCTACAAAACATATAAAAACAATAATGAAGAAATTTGTGACACTCTAGTTAGAGACGGATTAAATATGCATGTGAAAAATGAAATGTTCTATAAATCTTATTATATTAATTTATTCTCTATCTTGAGTATTAACCGAGATATTTGCATTTTTCAGTTTTCAACCTCCAGCAAACCCCCACTTCTACTCATGTTACATAAACAATACTCTGTTACATAATAATTCACTTTAATCGAAGCTTAAAGAACAAATATTGTTTTTAAGAGATCTTTATTATACGAGATACATGCAAATATGTTCAATGTGCAAATAATTTTGAACGGACCTCATTTTCGTCATCTCCTAGGTAGGATTGATGGACATTTGAGAAAAATTTTCAAAACTTGCGTCATAAGTACGACCACAATAGCTGATTTCCCTTAAGGGAAATCTGCTAAAAGAACTCAAGCCTTCCTTTTCTCTGTTTATTTGTTTATTTTATATCTTGGTTTTTATAAGATTTTCCTTAAGGCAAATCAGCTATTGAAGTTGTACTCATGAAGCGTTATTCGAAAAATTTCTTCAAGCGTCAATCGATCCATGGATGAGGAAAATGAGGTCTATTCGAAATTGTATATATATATTTGTCTGTTACCGCTCTAGTGGTCGTTATTTTATTTTAATCGCCCCCAAACTCGATTTTAATTGTTTTATGAAAAAAGAAAGATGAACGTCGTTAATTGCTGAAATCCGACCAGTGGGAGGGAGGGTTAATAAGAGTGGAGGAATTTCAAAAATTCTTAATATATCCGTTATCATGTATCGGATCGAAAAAATGTTAAGAACCAACCTTATTGCAAATGTAGTGTTCTATAAATGTTATGTACGAATTTTTACTATCTTAACCGAGATATTTGCATTTTATAGCTTTTGACCTTCAGTAAACCCCACCCTCCGACTCATGTCATAATAACAATAAGCTGTTATATTATGAAGCTCGTTATTAGAAGCATAAATACCAAATATTGTTCTCATTGAACTTTTACTTTTGGAGAAAAATGCAAATAAGTGGCACACGTGGGAATTATGATTAGTTTACCCCTCCGTGACGAATTTTAATTTTTTTTTTAATGTACCAAATTTATGAAAGTATTTGTATACACATGTCTTTCGTTTTTAGGTAATACTAAAATTATTTCCAAATTTTTAAATTTTTCCTATGCAATAGCTCAATCAATTATTATACATGTATATTGACTTTCAATTGAATGCAGAACAATCCAATTAAAACCACATAACGAATGATTCAATCTGATCAAAATACATGGATAGTGCAGCGCCTAAACACCTTCAACCATCAAAGGTCCATCTGTCATTCAAGCAGGTTCCCAGATATTTCACGACGTTAAACCCCAAGTTGATATTTAAATAGGAAAGAATTTAGTTGTATGTTAAAAAGAATACGCGCTCTGGAGGTCAGTAACTGAAAGAATTTTAAAAACGCCCGAAAAACATATTAATTGTACGAAGTAATTTGTGTTATGATGAAAAAAGAGGGGTCGGAGGAAACAATGCAGCATACGTTGAAGGATATATTACGGATGTTTGCAAATCGAGAATTCCATTGTAAAATTTTTGAAAAATTGCCTCAGTTCCATTCAAACCCCTCTGAATGACGTGAGTTTATTAATAAACCATATATACGTATCGTCAAAAATCGGTGTGACTTGAATTCTATAGCAAAATAACAATAGGCCTAAAACCATTTGAATAAAACGCATTATTTCCAGTTCAGAGTGTGCAAATTGCGAAATAAATAATTAATGGAGAAACAACCATCGAGCAATGGTTTACCCCTAGTTGCTGGTATTCAAGAGCCAAGATTCATTCCTTCAAATTATTCATTAGCAATAGGAGTTATTGATTAATGCACAAGTTATTGTGTTGAAGTCTGGTCTGTAATTATAGTTCACAAACCTGAGGCTGTGGCATGTGCTACGTCCTCTGTCTTGGGTCTTTAATTACACTTATTGCTATAAATATTATTGCTTATTGCCGTAAATATTATTGCTTATTGCTATAAATATTATTGCTTATTGTTATAAATATTATTGCTAATTGCTATAAATATTATTGCTTATTGCTATAAATATTATTGCTTATTGCTATAAATATTATTGCTTATTGCTATAAATATTATTGCTTATTGCTATAAATATTATTGCTTATTGCTATAAATATTATTGCTTATTGCTATAAATATTATTGCTTATTGCTATAAATATTATTGCTTATTGCTATAAATACTACTGCTTATTTCAATAAATATTATTGCTTATTGCTATAAATATTATTGCTTATTGCTATAAATATTATTGCTTATTGCTATAAATACTACTGCTTATTTCAATAAATATTATTGCTTATTGCTATAAATATTATTGCTTATTGCTATAAATATTATTGATTATTGCTATAAATATTATTGCTTATTGCTATAAATACTACTGCTTATTTCAATAAATATTATTGCTTATTGCTATAAATATTACTGCTGGGTCATTCCACATCAATTCAACCACACCATGACACCCATCATTTCAGATATTGGTGAATTTTATTTTGGGTGTTATATTCATTGATTTGAGAAACCATACCAAACATTTTTGATATATCTTTAACGGTTTGGATTTTACGGCCTCTTAAAGTTTTGTGATTTTCGTGTTATAATAATCATGGAAATCTTTTTTTGTTTTGGTTTTAATGCATGTGATCTACCACCTAAAGTAATAATATGAATGGTTATTTGACTCCTTCATTGTTTATTCCAAGTTTAAAAATAAATATTTATAAAAAATTCAGAAATTTTTATGAATTAAAAGAAAATGATAAATAAAGGTAACTACAAAGGTAGTTACATTACACAGGTTTTTCTAAATGAAATACCGCTTACATTATAGAAGTCATCAGTCTAAAATGTACTTTGATATGTACAATCCATACCCTAAAATTGCTATTTTGGTCGAAGCCCAAGGATACCACTGGACCTCAAATTCTTGCACTATACATCCTGTCCTCATGTACTGCAAAGCTGTAACTGAGAAAAATCTTGTCCTGCTCCTTTGTATTATATCTGACGACCTCAAACACGATGTAAGTATGGTACGATGTAAGCAATCCAAAAATCTGCTATTGCGATATTGAAAGAAAACCGCCCACACTTTAAAATAGATCATTACTTCACTGATGGGTGTGCTGCTCAGTGCTAAAATTAATACAATTTCATAAATCTATGTCTACACGAGAAGGATTTTGAAGTTCGGCCCGGGTGTGATGGAATTGAGGGTACAGTCAATCGATTAACTCGGAAGGAAAGTTTGAAAAGATCCTTAGAAAACGAAATAATATCAGTGACTGAACTGTTTGACTTTGCAAAACCAGAATAAAAGAAGTCCGTTTTTTCCTCATATCTAAAGAAAAAGTTGAATTCTTGCTTTGGAAGGTCACTTCAAAGACGTTCAAACTCTTCCAGGGACAAGATCATTTCATAACATTCAGCCAATAGACGACTCAGGAACCATTGAGGCTGGAAGATTTCCCATTGAAAAAAAAGCAGCTCTCACGTTTAATTAAATTAACAATCAACCACACTGTAAGTAACCTTGGAAGATTAAGCCCAGAATGTACGTGAATATGACAGATTGTGGTACTTTGACATGGTGAACGAGGTAAACACCGAAGAACAAGATATCACTGTACAGTTCCTTCATCCCCATGGACCTTGAGTATCATTTTCTTGGCCTAAAAAGGAGAATATATGTGCCTTACCCATTCTTCATATTATTATGACTGTGGAATCTCCAAAAACAATGACAGGAAGAACATACATACCAGTTTTCACAACAATTTATTTTAAATGTAGAAACAAAATTAAACGATATTTTAAAATTGTAAAGAAGATTGGGCAAAACAACCATTTTAGGGGTAAATATTGTACATATCAAAGTACATTTTAGACTGATGAATCCTATAATGTAAGCGGTATTTCATTTAGAATAAACCTGTGTAATGTAACTACCTTTGTAGTTACCTTTATTTATCATTTTCTTTTAATTCATAAAAATTTCTGAATTTTTTATAAATATTTATTTTTAAACTTGGAATAAACAATGAAGGAGTCAAATAACCATTCATATTATTACTTTAGGTGGTAGATCACATGCATTAAAACCAAAACAAAAAAAGATTTCTATGATTATCCTTTTCCCTTTTGGAGATATTCAATTTTACGTGAAACTATGTATTTGCTTTCAGAAAAACTCAAATTGACACTTTGTAATGTTTTTCTGGTCACAAATACTTACTTGGTACTTTTGTTTATTTTTTTATTGTTTTTAAATATATTTATGAACACACACAAAAAAATCATCAAAATTGGTTCATAAATAAGAAAGTTATAAATTATTTTTGAATTCAGAACAAATTAATTTTACTGCTCCCTATCGATAAACAACACGAAAATCACAAAACTTTAAGAGGCCGTAAAATCCAAACCGTTAAAGATATATAAAAAATATTTGGTATGGTTTCTCAAATCAATGAATAGAACACCTAAAATAAGTTTCAACAAAATCTGAAATGATGGGTGTCAAAATATTTTTTTTTGGATGATTTGACATGGAATGACCATGCTTATTGCTATAAATATTATTGCTTATTGCTATAAACAACCATTACCAGGAACAATACACCATTTGCATTCTATTTCAATAATTGCAATAGATTTTGGAAAACCTTTGCCAGCCACTTGCTGAATAAAGCTGCTTAGAGGATAACTATATGTGTATATATAATTTTGAACAGACCTAATCTCCTGGGAACGGAAAATCGAATCATAAGTACAACCTCAATAGCAGATTTCCTTTGACGGATATCTGCTAATATATATATATATATATATATATATATATATATATATATATATATATATATATATATTTGCGTGTGTGTCTGTTAACGCTCTGGAAGTCGCAATGTTTGTTTCATCGTTACCAAACACGATATTTAATCGTTTTATGGATAATGTAAGATCGAGTTCGTTAATGGCAGAAATCGGCCTTGTGGGTGGGAGAGGTGGAGAGGGGGAGGGGAACTGTGAAATATCTCCATTGCTATGAGTCAGATAATTTTACATAACCAATCTTATTCCAAATAAAAAAGTCCGTCACGCAGGGGCTGCGTAAACTAAGCAGATTTCCCCTGTGAAGTTTTACAATAGAGAAATCTGCATACTGGTAACACAATACCACCGTGATTAGATAATGAGAAATCTTTCAGTTAATTAAAATAAATACTTAACCAACTGAAACGGCTTCTGAATTGTAAGAGAATAATTTATTTTTAAATAACTAAATTTTAGTAGTCCAAGAACTAAAGAAGGGGGGGGGGCGGGGGGCGGATGAACAAAACTTAGTTGCATAAATCTCACAAAGTAAGGAAGGTAAGGTAAGGTTAAAAACGCCAGGTTAGAAGAAGCTTCCGCCTGAGCCGAGAAATGACGAAGATGATAATCCGAACTATACCCCACCACAGACTTCATAAAAATGCAAATATCTTGGTTAATATTCAAGATAGAGAATAAATGAATATAATAATATTTATAGTACATTTAAGTTGCAATAATATTGGTACAATGTTCCTATCTGTTCCGATGTATAGTAACGGAAATATTTTTAATTTTCGAAAATCCCCCCTTTTTTTTGTTGTTTTTTAAAACCCCCCCTCCCTCTGGTCCGATTTCAGCCATTAACGAACTTGATCTGTCTTTTAACATAAAACGGTTAAATATCGAGTTTCGTAACGATCAAACAAAAATTGCGACTGCTAGAGCGTTAACAGACAAATATATATATATATATATATAAATATATATATATATATTATATATATATATATATATATATATAATATATAGATATAGATATATATAATATAATTTTGAACGGACCTCATTTTCGTCATCTCCTGGGTAGGATCGATGGACATTTGAAGAAAAGTTTCGAAAATCGCGTCATGAGTACGACCTCAATAGCTGATTTCCCTTAAGGGAAATCTGCTAATTAACAATGAATGTTGTAATATACAGTTTTTCTCTATCTCAAATATTAACCGTGATAATTGCATTTTTTTTTAATTTTCGGTATTTAATAAACCCCCTTTTTGTCATTACACGTCATGGATAAGCTAGCATATCATGAACTGTCTTATTTTAAGCTTAAATACCTAATATTGTATTCAGCAAAATGTTTCTAGATGAGATACATGCAAATACATATTGATGCTCCTCTTCACGCCGTCTTTTGTCCTTGGATAACAATAAATATAGAGATTCAGAAAAATATTATTCCACTTCATTATAAATTGCAGCACTAGATTTTGTAAATAGTTTGCAAAAAAAAAAATAATATCCTAAATTCAGATATATATCAGTAACAGTTTTTCTTTCGGTCATGAGTACCTCTATCTTTTAGTTCTGAGAAATTGACTGACTTGTTTGTTTACAGTTCAGACGCTTTCTGTTATGGAGGTCATTAAAATGCAAATTGACTTAATGATTACACATTGTCATTTGCATTTATTCATTTAATATTCATTGTGGGGTTAATTGTAAAATCATGTTGATTAATCTATTGTAAAACTTCACCTGAGAAATCTGCTTAATTTACGCAGCCCCTGCGTGACGGACTTTTCAATAGTTTTTAGGCAATTCAGTCTGAATTGACACACTAGTGGACAAAACCATTGAGCACGAGCCTGGTTTTTTGTTGATGTAACAGTGTTGATTGATATAAGGCCGGAGGAAAGCACCGCACTTGTTTAATTAACAGCTTAAATTTCCCAACGGTAGGACCAGTGCTGCAATGGTGTATAATCCAAAGCAACTAGAGACATTCAGTCTGGCAATAAAGTTCTGCAGGCCTGCCAACTAATTCCTCTATTGGAAGATTTTCCAGATAGGCTTTAAGCGTAAATTTTCCTGCTGGTGTTATGCATTCCGAGATCTAACCAAAAAACACACAGCAAACGCGATTACATCCGACATCCTGAACTCATAAAATAAAAAATCCCAAATAAATGAAGCAATGATCAAAATTAGAAGGAGTTAGTTAAAATAAATCTACAAAAAGCACGATCCCAGCAAAATTGCTCACTCCGTGGATTTACTAGTCCATTTAAAAAGTTCAATATTTTGAATGAAATTCTCCAACAAGAATTTAATAGCTGCAATTTTTAAATTTTAACATTTTAGAGGTGTTTTTGCAAGCCCTCCGGTATTACCGGCTAACGCCATTGCAATTTTATGGGGTGCTGGTTTGGTTATCATAATGGAGGAAATAGAATTTGATTTCTGGAGGACCTTGAAATCAACAAGTGGGTTCATTACTATAATAATGGTATATTACATATTTTATACATGATTTAGTGGCGATGGTCTATAGCAGGACATTTATGGTGTGTTATGGTCTGATGATAGAATTACAGCTGATACACAGTGGGGTACAGCTGATTGTGATGCTCGGATTTATCTTGCTTTAACCTTGATACCTTCATCCTGTTCTCCCGCCAGGAGATGCTAGAAGTGGACGTGATAGGGGAAAAAAGTCCGTCGCTCTGCGTAAACTAAGCAGATTTCCAACGTGAAGTTCTACTATAGAGAAATCTGCACACTAGAAACACTTAAGCCACCGTGATTAAACACAAACGGTAATGAGAAATCATTCGGTTAATTTTAATAAGCTCCCAACGGAAGAACTAAGGTCTGCCAACCACTCAGAGCTGAACAGACAGATAGACAAATTATTCAAAGAAAAGCAATTAATGAAATATTCCCGAATAAAACATATTAACGTTATTGCAACTATTTAGTATACCTAGCACAGTAATTTATAATACATCAGAATAAGTTTTATCGCAATCACTAAAATTTTAGTATTCCAAGAACTAAAGGTGGGGGGAAGGGCGTATCAACAGAAAGTATTTGCATATATCTCACAAAATAGAAGCTTACACGAGTCTCTAAACCTATTTTACGAGAGACAAACAGTTACGGAAACGGCCGAGCTAGCTTGCGGCGGAAACTCACGAATAGAACCGTCAATAGCCGATCTCATCTCGTCCGTCATCCACACACACTTAATAAAAACTCAATATCTCGGTTAATATTCAAGACCAGAATAAATGTATGTAACAATATTTATAGTAAATTTAATTTGCAATAAGATTCGTTCTATAATTTTGAATTTTTGAAAATCCCCACCTCTTAACCCCCCTCCCACTGGCCCGAATTCAGCCATTAATGAAAATAATCATTCTTTTTTGCATAAAACGTGTACATATCAAGTTTGGTAACGATCAAACAAAAATCACGACCACTAGAGCGTTTACAGACATGACGCAACTTTCAAAATTTGTCTTAAAATTTCCATCGATCCTACCTAGTAGATGACGAAAATGAGGACCGTTCAAAACTATATATATATATATATGTCTGTTACCGCTCTAGCGGTTGCAAATTTTGTTTGATCGTAACTAAACTCGATATTTATTGGTTTTATGTATAAAGAAAGATAAAGTTCGTTAACGGCAGAAATTGGACCATGGGGAGGGAGGGGGGGGGTTAGAGGAGAATTTGAAATATCTCCTTTATTATAAGTCGGATCAAAAAAGCGTATAGAATGGATGGAATTATTGAAAATTAAATGATATAAATATTGTTTACTACATTTATTCTCTATCTTGAATATTAACCGAAATAATATTTTTTAGCTTTCAGCCTTCAGTAAACTCCCCACTTCTACTCGTGTTACATAAACAATACTCTGTCATATAATAAACCACATTATTCGAAGCTAAATACCAAACAGTTTTTTGCAGAGACCTTTATTATACGAGATACATGCAAATATGCTCTTGTGACCCCCCCCCCTCCCCGTCTTAAATTCTTGGACTACTAAAACTTGATTGATTGAGATAAAAAAAATTCTGATACATTATAAATTACAGTACTGCATAATGCACATAGTTATCAATAAAACTAATGTGTTATATTCTGATGTGTTTTAGTTATTGAATTTCTTTCCGATATGCCGTTGGCAGACTTGGTTATTTTGAGACGCTTCCCGTCGAGAGGGTAAAGATTTCTTATTACCGTTTGTATTTATTTACTTAATATTCACGGTGGTGTTGTGTTAGCAGTATGAAGGTTTATCTAGTATTAAGCTTCATGAGAGAAATCTGTTTTGCAACGCAGCCCCTGCGTAGCGGAATTTTATTTAATTGGTTCTCTACAAATGTTCTGTATCTCAAATATGTTATAGAAATTATGTCTTTTTGTCGTCCACTAAACCACTCTCCCTTTCAAAATATTTTCTCCCTTCACGAATTCTAGTTCAAAAAGTATAAAAAGGCAATATAACGTAAATTCCAAGTACAATTGACTTCATGTACAATGGTTATCTGGTTAATGGATATTGAAATCTATGAAACGATAAACTGTGAGTTAACCCGACCCCAGATCTATCTTTTACCGTAAGCCCCAAGGTAATAAATAGTTAATTTCGCAAATGGACTTTTCGTAGTTAATTCAGCTTCCGAACTGGAATCACCCGCCTGACACATGTTCATTTAATTACAAAGGTAAATCTGTTTGAACACATCCACTGAAAACACCAAACACACTAGCTCATGCATTCCAATGGTATTCCCTCTATAGGGATCTACTCCCAAACCACAACCATCATCCATTATGGAAGACAACACTATCTAACTCCTCGAATATAATCCCGCTATTAATGTCATTTTAATAGAGGATTTACTCCTCAGGAAATCAAAAAATAAATAATTTACTATATATTATCTTCAAAAGATATTGCTTCATAGTTAGTTAATATTTATTTTCAATAAAGACCATTTCATCATCATAAAATTAGAAAAACGAAAATGTATTGGAATTTGTGCGTGTTACAATTTGTTTTATTGTTTACTTAATTTTGGGAATTTATTTGTATATAAAGTTACTGTAATTGATTAGTTCCAGCCTGGAACAAGTAATACAATAAAAAAAGTCACCATGTTACTTTTAGCAGATTACAGTTAGCAGATCAGCTCGGCAGATGGAGTCCTATGGCTAGGAGTGGGGGCTGTAAGGAGGCCTAAAATTAAAAATAGCCATTTTTCGTTTCCTATTGGTTTTTCGGGAAATATGCACAGAATAAAAGTTGTTTATTTTGTTATTTAGAGTAGCCTTTGTTATACTTACTTTTGTCGTATAACAAAGTATAAACGATATATAGTAAAGTATACTATCTGTCTGCTTAAAAATATTCTGTTTTAAACATAATATTATTAAATTAAATATCCTAATCGCTTGAAATACCATACAGGACAACGTCTGTCGGGTCCGCTAGTATACATATATACCAATATATGTACGCTCTAGGTATCGCAATTTCTGTTTGATCGTTACCAAACTCGATATTTAATTGTTTTATGTAAAAAGAAAGATCGAGTTAGTTAATGACAGAAATCGGACTAGTGGGTGGCGTAGCTTGAGAGGGGGGATTATTGAAAGTTCGAAATATCTCCTTTATTATGCGTCGGATCGAAAACTTGTAAAGAATCAATCTTAAGGAAAATTAAATTTGGTATAAATATTGTTATATACATTTATTCTTTATCTTGAATATTAACCGAATTATTTGCATTTGTATTAAGTGTGTGCGGATAACTGAGATGAGATCTGCTGAAGTCAGTTCTATTCGGGAATTACTAACTGTTCAGCCCTTGTGAAATTGGTTTAGAGACTCTTAACTACTACTGTTATTATTAGGCAGATTTCTCTATTGTAAAACTTCACGTGGGAAATCTGCTTACTTTACGCAGACCCTGGATGACGGACTTTTATTTCAACGTCATGTAGCATTAGGCCCACAAGCCACAAAGAAAGCCAGAAATTACTTAGATTAAGTCAGTTTGACATATAGGTTCCATTTAGTCGTGGTTTGTCATTCGATGAAATAATCTGCGTCTACAACTTCAATACGAGATTTTAATATACTTATGTTCTAATTATAAGGTAGAATGTGTGTGTAATCTATTATAAACGTGAAAACAGTGTGGCAGCCAAGAAATGGTCAATAGATAAGAACCCAAATCGATTATAATTTTTATGTAAGGATTATCCCTATTTTGATAAATACGTCGCATTTGCAATTTTATATTTACATCAGAATGATTTTCAAAGTTTATGACGAAACAAGTTTACATTATGGTAGTTAACTCGTCTTAAAAAGTAGCATCATGTGATTTCTGCTAAACTTACTTGGCATTTTAAACTTCTCCACCCCGCCTCCACCCTAAAACACATACCAGATCACTGTGGATATTGGAAGTAAATGAATATGGCAGCGCTTTTAAAATTATCATGTAATAAGCAAACCGATTTTATTTGCATAGGTGTATTTTATATAGAGGGTCATGTAAAAATATAGATCCTGCAAAACATTGTGAAAATAAATTGACGGGTGAGTAAGACGACATAAACTAATTTTTGAAAAAAACAAAAAAAACAAGGCTTGATAAAAGCTTTTCCATGCGCTGGCAGCCCGTTCCTCAGAAACTCACATCTTTCTAAGAATAAAATATCTGGTATTACGGCGCCTGCAATCTTCAGAAATATTTTCTAGTAAATGTACCAATGGATCAATAAAAAGGCGATTTCTTCTATTGCTATTTACTATACTATCACAAAATGTCTATATTGAACACCAAAAATTCAGAAGAGAAACCCTCCTAAATATTTACACCTGAGGAACTAGGGTGAAAATGCTCAGAAGAGAGAGAGAGAGAGAGAGAGAGAGAGAGAGAGAGAGAGAGAGAGAGAGAGAGAGAGAGAGAGAGAGAAGAAAGAAGAAGAAATACAATTTATTTGGACCAATACTTAAGTATTATACACAAAGTGTTATTATACAAGATTTGTTATAAAATTATTATATTTTTGTACAATCTTGGACGTAGTCGTTCTTCAGTGGTTTTACCTAAATTACAATGGGTGGCTCCACTTGACATGGGAAGGCAGCCATGATATTTCCTTACCAGTTGTTGAATGTGAACTGAAGTAGGAGCAACCTCCAATCCCCTATGGATTTGGCTGTTCCTAACAAACCAGGGAGCATTTGCCGCTATCCGAAGTCTTTGCTCTAGATGGACTGTAGTTTCTTCTTGTGTGTGTTGCTGATGCGTATGTTAATAAAGGGAGAAGGGAGAGAAAATATATAATATATATAATTTTGAACAGACCTTATTTTCGACAACTCCTGGGAAGGATCGATGGACATTTGAAGAAAGTTCTCGAAACTCGAATCATAAGTACGACCTCAATAATGATTTCCCTAAGGGAAATCTGCAAAAACGAAAGAAAGAAAGTTTACAAATATAGAAGAGGTGTGGTAGGTCCTCATACCTGGTTAGAGTCTTAGAGTGGTAGAAGCTAAGCAATTTGTAATATATTATAGTTTTTTTTTTACCTAGAGAATTAGTTTGACGATTTTAAATTAGGTAGTTTTATGTAATAGTATTTTGAACAATTATGTCCTGACTTTTTACTTTTAGTAAATTTTGTTTTTATCCTTGTTACATTTGTATGTAATATTTATATATTTTTGTTGTTAAATGAATGCACATTGTTGCTTGTTATGTTTTCTGTACATTGTTGCCATGGTATGAGTGTAAGAATAAAATTTTACTGGTTTTGTTTTGTCAACAAGCAAGCACTGATGGCAAGGACAACTTGAACTTTGAAAGCGCACTTTGCATAGTAAATACTTTCAGAGGACAAGGTCTTTTTATTGATTCTTAACTTATTTAGTTCGTTATTGAAAGTTCAAAGACGCTAATCGATAATTTGGAGGTCAAACTGCCCTATAAGTGATATTAATGAGATTTCTATAGACACAATTTTCCATTGTATTAAAAACAATATGTTGGCAATAACAGTAGTTAAAATGATGCCAAATATTTTCTCGTTTGACAAATAATAAACGTGAGTATACAGAGACCATCCATACCACAGGAAAGTTAATAAAATTTTATGAAAGAAGTTTTCCAGAAACCTGTGGAACATTGTTCTTTCTCATAAGAACGAGGCAATATGTTAGCTTCTAGATACACTTTAGATACCTTTATTTTCCAAGTCCTTATTTTACGCAGGAAATAAATAATGAACTTAAGCTCTGCACATGGTTCATAATCTTGTAAGCAATTAGGTAATCCGTAATGATGAAATTTATAGATTTGGTTAATTTTTTTCTCAAATACTGAATCATTTGTATTTATATTCTTGGAAAATACTTTAAACATGCATTAATAGTGTCTGAATATAACTGTTATTAAGTGCATTGACAAAGTTAACTTACAAGCATAAGGGTCCCATTTTTAGAAGATTTCCCTGGAGGGAAATCAGCTATTGAGGTCGTACTCATGGCACGATTTTTGAAACATTTCTTCAAATGCCCATCGTTCCTACCCAGGAGATGACGAAAATGAGGCCCGTTCAATATTATATATATATATATATATATATATATTAGACCGGTTTCCTCTTTTGACTTTTTGGTCTTTAATATAGACATTATGATAGTATAGTAAATAGCTATAGAAGAAATCGCCTTTTTAATGATCCATTGGTAAATTTGTTAGAAAATATTTCTGAAGATTGCAGGAGCCGTAATACCATATATTTTATTCTTAGAAAGATGTGAGTTTCTGAGGTACGGGCTGCCAGCGCATGGAAAAGCTTTTATCAAGCCTCGTTTTTTTTTCAAAAATTAGTTTATGTTATATATATATATATATATATATATATATATATATTTGTCTGTTACCGCTCTAGCGGTCGCAATTTTTGTTTAATCGTTAACAAACTCGATATTTAAACGTATTATGTAAAAAGACAGATCAAGTTCGATAATGGGTAAAATCGGACCAGTAGGAGGGGGGTTTAGAGGTGATGATTTTCGAAAATTCGAAATATCTCCGTTACTATACGTCGTATCGAAAAAGTGTATAGAATCAATCTTATTGCAAATTAACTTTACTATAAATGTTTGCATGTTTATTAAATGTGGGCGGATAACGGACGAGAGGGAGTTTCCCGCCAAAAGATAGTTCGCCCGTTCTCGTAACTGTTCGGCTCTCGTGAAATTTCTCCATTGTAAAACTTCAATTGGAAAATCTGCTTAGTTTACGCAGCCCCTGCGTGACGGACTTTTCTCCTGCACACGATTACTGACAGCACAATATAATACACACATATGTACGTCTAGGGAAATGCGCACTCTTAGAAAAACTCCTTAATGAATTTCCTAGTGAATACCAAATTATACCATGAGCCTAAAGCGCATCCTTCAATGTGAGCAATCTTAATAAGGATATTTTTCAGAAAATTAGAAGGTATGCAATTATCAAGTATTTTTTAAATTTGAATTCCAATCATATGGATTTCTACCAATCTCCATGTTTATCCGCGTCTCAGAAGCACAAAACAATCATTTTGAGAGCCAAAGGACAGTACCTCGCCACAACACAGTGTAATAAACATCCACGAGTAGAAGAAGAATGCTATTATTTACAGCAGTATTTGCCATATCATTATCATAATCTTATCTACTTGTTATTCTTTTATCTCTCGCCAATTCCTGAATTCCAAACAGCGTTCCAAGGTCTTACTTCTTGGAAAAGGAAAATTTCATTTAAGATAAAACTATTTTTATTATTTCCCTGTAATTAGATTAGTTTCGTAAGGATCGCTCCTTTTGGCCTATCAGCCCCACCTTTTTGCTCTTTATTTATCTCTTTTTTTTCAATCTGAGGCCATCTTTTCTAAAGCATATTTCGTCTTGCCAAAGGATTTTTCTTTTTTACTATTTCGTATTTTTTATTTTTCCTCTAAGCTTTCTCCCTTGAGGGAAATCAACTGTTGAGGTTGTACTCAAGACGGGATTATCTAACAATTTATATATATATATATATATATATATATATATATATTTGTCTGTTAATGCTCTATCTGTCACAATTTTTGTTTGATCGTTAACAAAATCGATATTAGTCGTTTAATGTAAAAAAAAAAAAGATCAAGTTCGTTAATGACAGTTATCGGGCCGGAGGTTTAGAGGGGGGAGGGATATTCGAAATATCTCTGTTACTATACGTCGTATGTATAGTAACAGAGATTTGTCATACTTAATGACAAAGATTGACAGACCTACTTGCTCAACTTGTAACATTCGTCCCCCCTCGTTTTTTTGTTCTTAAAATTTTATTAATTGAGATAAAAATTATTCTGATCCATTATAAGTTCCAGTACTAGATACAGTAAATAGTTTTCAATAAAATTTATTTGTTATATTCAGATATATTTCAGTAATTATTTTTCTGAGTAGATCTAGAAACAGATATGTTCCACTTCTAGATTAAAGACCAACGGTATAACTCACGACTGGTCGTGGAAGTCGAGAATCAAACTCAATCCATGATTTTTCTGAACCACAGCTAGGTCATAGATCAGTTTCGTCATCTGTAAGGGATCGAGGAAGTTCTGTTCAAAGCTGTAATAATACAAGACAGTCCCCAAGGACCAACAGGGGGTTTATTAAGAAATCCTGTCAAAACATATGATTAATTTTTAGAACCAGTATAAATCATCATTTTAATCCTTATATATATGAGAACTTCCTCCCGTCTAGTACTCCTACGACTCGATGGCCACTCCTTAATAGTACTTTTGAAACTCCTAGCTTTCTTAAAACGAAGGTCAAAATTATGGAATTTGTATTACGAGTAAACCAATAACAAAAAAAATAATTTTGAGGTATTGGCTCAGCTATCTTTATTATCTTTTTTGCAATAGTAGACGTTTCGCCCTCCTAGGCATTATTAATATATTATTTTTAAATTATTTTATTGTAAAAATTTGAAATACCAATTAAACTTCAGTTCTCAATTTGATTTATGATGTATTTGTAAATGTAATCTAGGATTTGTATTACTTTTATGTATAAATGATTGCAGTTAATTATGGCATAGCATTTATTTAGGTTTATAGAACCTACCTTGGTAAAGGTAAGATATTGTTTGACAAATTAGCATTGGGTTTAATGCTGTGTTTGAACTTTTTATTCTCCTGTGGAGAATTAAGGTTGTACTGACTAAGAGGAATAATTGTTAAGGTTTGTTAGTAGTCTTAGCATCTAAGAAAATTATTGATTACCTTTATGGATGAGATACAAAAATGTACAGAGTTACCTTATATGTTTTTGGCATTGTTAATGCCCAGGAAAGCGAGACGGCTGCTATTGAAAAAAAGAAAATAAAGATAGCAGATTTGAGACCTTAAGATCATTTTTTTCCTGAAATACTTTAATTAGTCTCAGTAAGGATTAGATGCGCTTATAACAAAGGTACGGACGAATATATGATTTGATTATATAAAGCAGTAACATAAGTAAATTTATGTTTTCACTAGCTCAGATACCCGGCTTCGCCCGGGAATTTATTTGAGGCTGAATGGTGATGGTATTTTTTTGGCAAGGCTTTACTTTGCACAATATTTTGGCATTTACCCGTCCCAGTGTTTAGGGATAATACTCGTCGTTTTTGTGGATTTGTTAATAATAAAATTAATTTTTTATGTATTACTTCACTGTCCTCCATATTGGCATATTTCCCGTTTCCTGTCCATTATGCATAGATTTGAATTATTAAGGACAAAACGATAACATACATTTGAATTAATTTTTCAAAAGAATTGCTGAGCAAATTTTTCTAAATAAGAAAATAAACAACTTTTGTTATGTGCATATTTGCCGAAACCCCAATAGTAAACGAAATATCACTATATTTAGTTTCAGGCCTCCCTTATAACCCCCACTCCTGCCCGTCCCTAAAAATGTTAGTATGACTTATTATAAGGAAGGCGTTAGTGCTAATTCACATACCGAGTTTGGTTTAGTTCGGTTGAGTTTTTTGTGCCAAATAAAATTGTTGACTTCCGCAGTAGTTTTTAACGTATAACTCATTTATTCTTAGGTATACGACAAAAGTGTATATAACAAACGTTACTCCAAATAACAAAGTAAACAACTTTTGTTATGTGCATAATTGCCGAAAATGCATTAGGGAACGAAATTTGCTATTTTTAATTTCAGCCTTCCCTTATAACCCCCACTCCTGTTCATCTCAGAGAATATTAACATAGCCTAAAGTCTAAGTTGGGTTAGTAGTAATATGCATACCAAGTTCCATAAAATTCGGTTCTGCAGTTTATGCGTGAAAAGGTAACAAACAAACAAATAAACAAACAGACACCAAAGAAACAAAATGCAGTTATGGTGTCTATGACATGAAATTTCGCGAAAAAAATCAATGTACAGACAGAGGTTACAATTTTATATATATATAAAGAGAGAGAGAGAGAGAGATTACAATTTACTCTCATGAAAAAAATCTTTATAAAGAAAGATTTAACTGTGATATACTTAATTCTCACTGCCTCATCTAGCTTGGTTCAAAGAAAACATTCTCATTATTGACGAATGAGGAAGTGAATACTCATACTAACAGAATACAAAGACAGATATTAAAAATCTTTGAAGATTCATTACGTGCCGACAAATGGCACGAAATTAAACAGAACAAGCATTATATTTCTTCATGTATCTGATTATCAGTCATTAGATAATTCAATTACCTCCAATATTCGCCATTTATATATATCTAGTGTACATGTATGCATGATACTCTCAAATACATTGAATTCCAACTATAGGTATTAGCGGGGCCGAATGAATGTACTAGATATTAGCGATATTACCTTATTCATGTTGAATAGAAATTCTAACTTCCAATTAATACAATTGATCAATATTTTGTATTGTTCTATTTGACGGACTGTACATTATAAATACGTGTGATATTTTGGTTTTCAGAACCCCATTTATTGAGAAACTAACTTTTTAAATTTATTCTCGACACTAATTATAATATTTATTTTTTTTTGAGGGTCAATGGTTTACTATTATATAATGTATATCAAAATTTAAAAAAGTCCGTCACTCAGGGGCTGGGTAAACTAAGCAGATTTCCTACGTAAAGTTATGCAATAGAGAAATCTCCATACGAGTGCCGATCAGTTACGGAAACGGCCGAACTAGCTTTCGGTGGGAACCATAGCTCGTCCGTTACACTTAATAAAAATGCAAATATCTCGGTTAATATTCAAGATAGAGAATAAATGTATATAACAATATTTATAGCGCTTTCAGAGCATACGCTCCATCATCAGTGCCGGATGAGAGCTTGTTCTGTCACAACGAATAAAGAATAGTGAAGGAACGAGGCGTTTTTTCTTACCTGAGATAATAATTCCTTCACCATCCAGCACCACAAAAAGTCCGTCACGCAGGGGATGCGTAAACTAAGCAGATTTCCCACGTGAAGTTTTACAATAGAGAAATCTGCCTAATAACAACTGTAGTAGTAAAAACCTCTAAACCTAAAACATTATTTAGGGCGTAATAACCCAGTAGTTTCTAGCCCCAAAAAACAGTTAACCATACCTCTAAACCTATTCACGAAGGACGAATAGTTATGGAAATGGCCACCAGAGCTCTCGGCAAATCCCCCCCCTCTAAACCCCCCCTCCCACTGGTCCGATTTCAGCCGTTAACGAACTTGATCTTCCTTTTTACATGAAACGATTAAATACCGAGTTTGGTGACGATTAAACAAAAATTGCGACCGCTAGAGTGTTAACAGACAAATAATTTTTTTTAACGGTCTAAGCTAATGGCATTATGCTCCTTAAATAAATATCAGTACGAATCCACCCCCCGCCCCTCCGCCTAGGCAATACTCAGACTGAACATGATAAACACGTATACTAACATTTTTTTTAACGATCTTATATAAATTATAGCAGAAGACGAATATTTTTATAAGCAAAAAAAAAGTCCGGCATGCTGCAAGCTAAGCAGATTTCCCAAGTTATGGTATGACAGACTATTGATCTATTCTCTTCATATATTCTATAATTCTAAGTAAAAATCCGTTAGAAGTGGTTTTTATGAAGACTAAAAACAAGAAAGTACGGCTAACTTAAAAATATTTGAGTTACAAAAAACAAAATGTGTAGAACAAGAATTATAGAGCAACGCAAAGTTGTTCTAGTTTAACAAGATTTATTTTAAACATTCGCCGATCCAGTTCATAATAATGGAGATATATTTTTTTAAATATTGGGGGTGGGGCTATACCAAGTTCAATTTCAACCATTGGCGAAAACAATCTTGAGTGTTGAGTAAAACAATTAAATATCGAGTAGGATGTGGATAAAATAAACATTTTCGAGTTAAGAATGTAAAATATGAATTGATGACGTCCTAACACAAGATACATATACTAGATATTTATCTCATCTAGTAAATATCTGTTGAAAGCAATGTTTGGTATTTAAGCTTTGAATAAAGCAGTTGATGGTATAATAGATTATTGATAATATAGTATAGTAAGAGTGGGGGTCTACTGAAGACTGAAAACAAAAAAAAAAATGCAAATATGTCAGTTCATATTTCAAGGCAGAGAAATAAAGTATATAACAATATTTATAAGTGACAAATTGTTAAATAAGATGGTTTTTTATTTTTTTCAATTTTTCCACCCGAATTATAATAACGGAAATATTTAAAATTTTCGACATTCCTGCCCTCTAAACCCTTCCCCACTTGTCTCATTTCAGCCATTAACGATCTTCATCTTTAGTCTTGCATAAAATGTTAAAATACAGAGCTTAGTAACGATCATCAAAAGTGACGGCTAGACTATTAACAGACATATATATATATATATATATATATATATATATATATATATATATATATATATATATATACATATATATATGTATATGTATATACACACACACACACACACATGTTTTGTTTTTTTTAACTGTCCGCATTTTTGTTAATCCTGGGAAGGATCGATAGGCATTTGAAATAACTTTTTGGAATATTACGTCATGAGCACGATCTCAATAGCTGATTTCTGTTTAAGAGAAACCTGCTAATAAGTGTACTTCAAAGTAATTAATAACTAAATAAGAAACGTAGAAATGAAAAGAAAAATAAATCCTTTCCATCTTAATAAATAATCCTTGGAGCATATTTCCCTTAGGGGAAATCAGATATTGATGTAGTAATCATGAAGCGATTTTCGAAAATATACTTCAAATGTCCATCGATCCTACCCAGGATATGACGAAAATGAGGTCCGTTCAAAACTATATATATATATATATATATATATATATATATATATATATATATATAGACATATATATATAGACATATATATAGACACACACACATATATATATATATATATATATATAGATATAGTTTTGAACGGACCTCATTTTCGTCATCTCCTGGGTAGGATCGATGGACATTTGAAGAAATTTTTCGAAAATCGCGTCATGAGTACGACCTCAATAGCTGATTTCCCTTAGGGGAAATCTGTTATTGAGATCATGACGCAATATTCGAAATAGTTTTTTCAAATGCCCATCGATCCTTTCCAGGATTAACCAAAATGCGGACAGATAAAAAAAACAAAACATGTGTGTGTGTGTGTGTGTGTGTGTGTGTGTGTGTGTGTGTGTGTATACACCATAACTTGGGAAATCTGCTTAGCTTGCAGCATGCCGGACTTTTTTTTTTGCTTATAAAAATATTCGTCTTCTGCTATAATTTATATAAGATCGTTAAAAAAAATGTTAGTATACGTGTTTATCAGGTTCAGTCTGAGTATTGCCTAGGCGGAGGGGCGGGGGGTGGATTCGTACTGATATTTATTTAAGGAGCATAATGCCATTAGCTTAGACCGTTAAAAAAAATTATTTGAAATTCATTTTTGAGTCTTTGAGTAACAATGCTGTATCACGTCTCTTTCAATATTTGAATTATACATATAAAAAAAAGATTAATCCAGTTAATAGCTCTAGGATCCTACACAACGCAAAGTGGATCAGATAGTTATGGCGGTTGCTATTGAATAACAAACGGACGGACTAATAAATTATTTTCAGTTCCAACTGCAGAGAATATTCATCAATTATTCAAGCAATTTTCAGAGAAACAGGAATCCTTTGCAGAGAGCTGACGCCAATTGGGCTCGTTGTCAATTTACAACAGGAGTTTCCTTCCAATCTTGCAAAACTTAAATGATACGACTAATATGATTAGTCAAACTTAGCATATAAATTACGGGTTTCCAAATATTTTTCTAATACGTCACCCAAATCTAAGAAATCCATTAACAATTAACTTTTTTTATAATTAAATGAGCTTACTGATAAAATTTTAAAAACATTAAAATTTGCTGCAGTCAGCTGTTTAGAACATAGTACTAAAAACAAATTCACTGTAGAAAAAATATTCAAACATTACAAATAAAAAAAAAAATAGATTTACATTTGAAATTTGTATACTTTCGTTAAAAAATATCAACTATTAACAATTAAGCGTTCCTCTCATGTGAATGTGATTATAATTAAATTAGCATCTTATTAGACAACCATTCCCTAATGAAGTGTTACATTTAATTCAGCTCAACAATCAAGAAGAGAAATGAAACACGAAGTAGAGCTGAAATTTGTATTTTTGGTTCTAAAAAATAGTTTGAGTACTTGCAAATGATGTGATAGAAAAGGAAACATTAAATATATTTTAAACAAATCATTTTCCCCACTAATACTAATTATGTTTCGCAACAATTCGTCAGGAATCAAATAGCAACATGAAATAATATTCATTTTACATTTAGTGTAGTTGGCGTTCATCAAACCTCAATTTAATTAAAATTATCATCAAGAATTGAGAGCAATGTATTCCCGTCCAAATACTGAATATGTCTGTGAAATTTCACTGAAATTATCAGTAGATTTCTCTTCACGGAAAATCAGATATTCAGGTACTACTATGACATGATTTATGAAATATTTCTTCAAATATCCGTCGATCCTATCTGGGAGATAAAATGAATTAAATGGACTGAGGCTATAGTGAGGTGTTAAAGTTTACACTTGGTTTTATGAATCGATTCAAAATGGTTATGTTTTAGTAATGTGTTGTACTAAAATTACTGATCTATTAATATTTTCTCTGACTCGAATATTAACCAAGTAATTTGGAGATGGATGGTAAATCCTGATTGGCGAGTTCGATTTCCGCCTGGGCAATAGGAATTTACTTAGTGACGGACTCACTAAACCAAACCCTTAGTCCCACCCTGGCTAGAAAAGAACTGTAGATAAACCGTCCCAATTAGCCATAGTAGCAAACAGTGGACGTTAATAAATAATAAAATAATACCTTTATAAGAATTTTTAAAATATAATTAATATTACCAGAATGAAAATGAATACGCAACATAATTAATAATAATATCTTTTATAATAATATTTGTCAGTTTAAGTTGTGAGGCGTTAGGCATAATGATAAGTATTTACAGTGAATGAAAACGAAAAATTCTAAGAATATTCTTTCAATAGATAAATGAAAGTTGGAGCACTAGATTAATTAAATAAAAATTATTTTTTTAAGTTATAGTTCGAGAAATTATTTAATTTACTGTAACAGTCAGAAGTACTATTAAATCTTTGGTAAGAATTTTAACAATTGACAGTTTATTTATTCATTTTTTCTAAATGCTCGAACAATCAGAAACATATTTTTCCCACAGCTTGAGAGCTTTGTCCCATTTCGTATGCCCTTAGGAGAGTGAAGAAACGTAGTTTAATCCTCACCAAATTACAAACTGAGACAACTCTTTTCTATTAAGGAACACTTCTTTGAAAAAGAGATAACAAGACATTTGTTACAAGGAGGGGGGGAGAGAAAGATGTCAAACACTCAACTTCAGTAATACTCCCGTCCTCCGTTCAAGTTATAGGACTTGAGAACAAACGGAAACAAAAACGAGATTTAAAAAGGCAATAAAAACTTAGCCCAAGCCGAAGTAGAGGGAGATCTTTAGGAATATCTTCTAGATATGCAGATGGACTCTTTTCTTCCTAGAAATTTAATTTGTTTTATGCCACTTTGTTCTTTAACAAGCTTTCCCTTTTTTCTTTGAAGTCCCTTTTTTTCACAAACCGTACAACGGAATCCGTTCCCCACTTAAAGTGGAATTCTTGTTTGTTTTTTGTGTTCATTTTTTCATATTTGTCGACTTTCTCTCGAGAGGCCTCTGCAAATATGAATAAGGCTGTTTTCTTTCAATTTCATGCTCCTCGCGTTAAGAAAAGCTTTCGTTTCCTTTTTACTTCTAAATAATGATTCAGACGTCTTGTTGTTTTCCTTAGGTTTACGAAATTTAAAAATCATTAATAATGTTGGACGAGTTAATGGTACAATCCTTCAAAAACAGATTTTTGTAAAGACCGCTGTTCATTTTCAGAATTTTGAATTTTAGTAGATTTCCCTTAAGGGAAATCAGCTATTGAGGCCGTACTCATGACGCGATTTTCGAAAATTTTCATCAAATGTCCATCAATCCTACCCAGGAGATGACGAAAATGAGGTCCGTTCAAGATTATATAAATATATAATAATAATATATATATATATATATATATATATATATATATATATAAATTTGTCTGTTAACGCTCTAGCGGTCGCAATTTTTGTTTGATCGTTACCAAACTCGATATTTAAACGTTTAATGCAAAAAGACAGATCAAGTTCTTTAATGGCTGATATCGGACCAGTGGGAGGGGGGGGGGGGGTTAGAGGGGTATTTTCGAAAATTCGAAAAATATCCGTTAACATACGTCAAAGAATCAAAGAATTGTATAGAACCAATCTTATTGTAAATTAAATTTACTATAAATATTGTTCTATACATTTCTTCTCTATCTTGAATATTAACCGAGATATTTGCATGTTTATTAAATTTGGACCGTAACGGACGACTGAGTTTCCCGCCAAAAGCTAGTTCGACCCTTTCCCGGAACTATTCGGCTCTCGTATGGATATTTCTCTATTGTATAACTTCACGTGGAAAATCTACTTCGTTTACGCACCCCCTGCGTGACGGACTTTTATTATTAAAAGTATAGCCATAAAGGTTTAATTTAACTCAATGTAATACCAAATTACATTTTGTGCTACCTTGTGTGTACATCCGTGTGTGTGGGTGAGTGCGTGCGTATACGTGTGTGTGTGTGTGTGAAATTCTGAATGCTTTTGTAAGATGTTACAAACTTTTAAACAAATTCTTGTTTATTTATTATAAATTAGTACTAATTATAGTTTTATTAACTTTTATAAAAAATATTTTTTTTTCGAATTTAACATTACGCTTTTGTTTCGTTTTTTGTCTTCTATTAATTCTTTGTGTTCTGTTTCTATTTCCTTTTCATGACTTTTCCTGTTCAATAAATTTAGTCTGTTTTAATAGCTTTTATTTCATTAGTTCTTCCTTTATTATACACTAGTGACATCGCCCAGCAGCAACTATGAATTTATATTTACTATATTCAATAATTTGGAGTTATTTTTACCATTTGGTTTGTGTGATAAAGGGTGTAAATCGCTACACATTACGTGACATCAAAGAAACAAACAAGTAAATAACAAAGCTAAGATAGCAGCTGAGGAAATGTATACTGGAGGGGAGGTTATAATGGGTTCATTGGAGTACCTTAATTTGGATGAATAAATCTGAAGAATTTCAGCCTTTAGATAGAATACTTTTCAGTGGCCATTGATAATGAATTGTTTAAATCATGATTTCCATGGACCTTTGAAATAAGAATTTGTTTTTCCACAGTATATCGACTATTAAGAAACATGGAGGGACGCAAATTCAGTCAAAATGCACTCAGCATGACTTATCAGGTACCTGTGCTCAGAAGCTAGAGTTTTACGTCACTTTTCTTAAAAACTAAATAATAAACTTGTGATCCTAGATCACAATTGAGGCAGATGGTATCTGCCTGGAATGTAAAAGTAATTCGCAAAAATACGTTAAGTGTTCTTTATTTCGCATAACGCTTTCGACAGCTCTTTCTGTCATCCTCAGAGCTTGAAAAGACAGTATAGAGGCAGAGAGTTGGCAGGTTATAAAGTAAAACACAACTGAACAGACTTTAAACACTTTAATAAACACTCGGTATGTTACGATCTTTGGGAGTAGTTGAGAACATTCCTTCGAGTTGAAGCAATTTTAGGGTTAAGCACAAATAGTGATGAACACACTATCTAACATATTGTAGCACGTCCTGAGAAAAGCGTGAAGAGTTAACCATGGAACGAGTAAGCGTCAAGTGCTTGGTATGAACTTCTGTCAGAGTACATTCCTTTTGTTAAAAATTCAAGAATGGGGCTGAGGCGTAGCTTCAATTCCCTCTTGGACAGTAGGAGTTTATTTAGTGGAAAACTCACTAAATAAAATCCTTATTCCAAACCTGGGCTATGGAAGGATACGAACGTAGATAACCGCCCCAATGAGTGTAAAATGGGAGGTTAATAAAGAAAAATAAGATCAACAAAAATTCAAGAATTTTTAGCTTACAAAAAAAGATTATTATAAGTGAGAAAAAATATTTTTTTAAACAAGTTTTTTGAAGCTTATGGCCGATTACCAAGTGCCTCATCCAAAAATAGGTCGACATGAGAATCGGTTGAACAGGGAACATTTTTTGCGCGTTCCAAAATGTAGGATTATTAGTTTTGAATACATAGATTACTCTCCAAAAAAATAGCTTATAACATCATCTAAATGCTTCAGCAAGTCGTTCCCCAATAGTTATGGGGATATCTCTGGAATATACTGGATGGTAGAGGTACCACTTGATCCAGATCAATAAAAAGGCCTTGTCCTCTACTATTGTTTTAATGTTATGCATAGTGCACTTTCAGAGTCAGCGCTTCCCGTCACTGCCTGATTATAGCTGTGTAGCCTGGACAACAACCGCCAGGACACTGCCGCAGTTGCCCGGCGATAGTTGTCCAGGCTACACAGCTATAATCAGCAGGCACTGACGATGGAGCGCTGACTCTGAAAGTGCACTTTGCATAAAAATTAAAACAATAGTAGAGGACAAGGCCTTTTTATTGATCCTGAGTTTTGGATATGTGGGAATCGATGCCACACCTAACTCTGATTACAGCTCAGTTGTAGACTATCTACCTGTTGTCTTCTTCTATCAAGGACACATTTATTAAAAAAAAAATAATAAAAAAAAATGGCTATTTAAAGACTCAAGGAGTTGTTTCTCCGACAAAACTAAAAGAGTTTTAATTGTATACCTGGAGCTAAAGTTTTTGAAAAACATATAAGCTCATAAACTCACCTCACTCAACACTTTTTGTCTAATTATACTTATCAGTATTCTATTTTCACTAAATCTCAATTATTTAAATGTACAATGTGGCATAATGCAAGACATAAAACGAACGAAATGTAGGAAGGTCCCTAAATAAAACTTAATTAATTGACGTTACTTTTGGGGCTTTTCGGGTTGACAGGACGTTGCTCTATATATGTGGAGGAAATATAATTAGTTTGTGTTACAATAGCAGTATTTTATTTTTGTTATATTATAAGAATTGACCGACATTTGGCAATGTGAGTAAAGTAATTTGTTTTAATTCATTTTAAATAACCTGAAGATATATTTTCGATTGTCGTATAGACAATAGGAATTCATTTATTGATGAACTCAAAGACTAATATTCTATATCTTTGTTGAAGATTGGTCTTGCCATTGCCGTCTATTTTTTTTTATTAAAAAAATTAGGAAAATGCTAATTTCTTTCACGATGGTGAAAGCTCCTTTGCTGGTTCTGGGATTAATGAGGCTTTGTCACAAATTGTACTGGGCTGAGCTCCAACCAACACTTCAAACTCTCTGATTACAAACTGAAAGGAAGGGTCAGAGCAGAAAAGGAAAAAATAAAAAAAAGAAAAGATGAAATGAAAAGAATAAGGCAAAACCAACTTTGACACCCGGGAAACCCTAACCTCCCACGACTACTAAAGCGAAAGTCCGCTCATTCTTTTCATCTCAAATAATATCAAGGTTTTTGGTCGCTAGTTGTCTTTGTAGACATTTTATTAAATAAATTTCAAGTACGATGATCACACGGCTTGTTGTTATTGCATTATCTTTTGAAACGTGTCCCATTTTTCCGCTTCTTTGACAAATGTTTAATATGTTTTTTATCTATGGTTTTTGGTTCAGTGCTCAAGAGATCAGTGCTCTCTCTATCTGATTACTCATACATCATCAAACGCACACATAATTTATTATATATAGGTTTATCTGCCTCTTTTTAAAACATAATTTTATCTCTATCTTCCAAAGTGTTCGTATTGTTACTGCTTTCCTTTGCTGGGAGATCATTCCATACTTAGAACTAGCCTTGACCCCAAGATTTGTTGGGTATGATTCTACAATATTTCACCAGCGTTCCAACCTGCTTCATCAATTGGTTGTGGTTGCAGTGATAGCATAGCTCCTAGCAGTCCAAAGGCCAACTCCGCCACCTGAAAGAGCCCGTTAAAACGCCGGAGAAATTTTGTGGGAGAACATTCTCATTAATTTTCTATTTTTTGCTAAAATGAAATAGACTTGTTGAAACACTATATTTCAAATATCTAAGTGTTTGAACGCTATAACTTCATATTGTGGTTGCTGAATGTTCCATTTACTAGGGCGATGCGTAAATAAGATAAGCGCAATCACTGAGCTATGCTTTAAGACAAGAATTTTATAATGGCAATAAACAACTCCAATTAACTGAATGAAACTCGGTATGTGTGGTTCCAGTGACCAATTGGGCTACCAGTAGAATATATAAATAACTATATATATATACACACACACACATATATATATATATATATATATATATATATATATATATATATATATATATATATAATCTGCGCTAAACAAGAGGGTTGTTCATTTTGGCAGGCTAACGTTTTTCTATAGAAATGTTTAGGGCGAACCATGGCTCCAGTAAACTGTTTTTGTTGCGTAAAAGATTGAAAGGAAGAAAATAAAACTTGGTATATGTATTATCTCATACAAAACATAGGAGGATAAAGACCCTTAACGTAACAAATGTACATTAAGGTTTTATTTCTAGTGGTTTTTGAGAAATTTATAAATCATCTAAATTATTTGATTTAGTCTAGCTCAAACATTTAGTTTAGATGACATTTCTTCCAGAAATAGTATGAATTTTTTCTTTCTTACTTTTGGAATTGAGTTTTGAAGCATTTGTACTAATAAATGACTATTAATGAACGGTCGGATAAAAGATATATGCACTGTTTGCATTGACAAAAAAAATGATCTTCATTGCCCAACTTGCCGGATCACACTCCTGTGGACAGTGAGAGTATTGCGGAAGATCTTGTGCAATACATCTCCAGGGACCATAACTTTGGAATTTCCCATGGAATGAACTAGCTTTTGTGACGGGTTCTTGTCGAATATCAAATTCAAAAACGAGTTCACCTGTATATCGATTCATTTTTTTTTTATTCGACGCACCCTTTAGCCGTAAAATGCGCAATTCATTATTTCAGAAAACGGGGGTTCATTGGGACACCCTTTATATAAAAAAAATTATATATATATATATATATATATATATATATATATATATACATATATATGTCTATTACCACTCTTGGGGTCCTAATTTCAGTTTGATCGGTTCCAAAATTAATATTTGGATGTTTTATGGAAAACAAAATATCAAGTTGGTTAACGGCTGAAATTGGACAAGTTGGACGGGAGGGGGTGGAGCCGTGGTATTTCAAAAATCCAAAATATTATTACACATCGTGTCAGTTGTTTGTCAGTCCAATATTTGGGATATTTTTCTTATACTTAGTTTACGCAGCATCTGCGTGTCAGACGTATTAGTTCAATAATTGTCGTTTAATTAACGCGTTTGTTTGCTAGAGCATACAATTTAACATATAAATATACTATCACAGAGAATGTTTAAAGGATGTCCAATTTTGCATAAAGACTACAATCCCAATTACTATTTCTCGTAAGTCTTAAATATTCAAGGAATTTCTGTTGAGGGCAGAAAGTGCTGGGATATAGTGAATAATCGGGCACGGCAGCAAGACGGTTCATGAGAATAACTCTTCTATAAATATTGAATATTTAGGGGCGTAGATTCAATTATGAGAAGGACAGAATAATAATTCAAATGGAATATATTGCCTTCTTTGGTAATGTGAATAGTGCAGACAGTCGCCTTGATAGCTCATGCAACCAAGTCACGGTAGCACGGAAAAAATGAGAATTTTTTCTTTCTTCTTTTTACATTTTACCAGTGGATTTACCATTCTCAGGCTATACATGATATGATTACTATCGTCTTGCAAAAAAAAATGTGAGATATCATGCTAGACGAGGCTAATAAATCGTAAATCACATTTATTAAGAAACATTCCCTCGAGATATTGACCCTGGACATTGCTTTCATCAGGAAATAGGATATCATCCCAAAAGTGAATAACATGAACAATACAAGTTGAAAACAAATGTTCAATATCTTTAATAGATACGGAGAAATGATTCTTAGTTCTTTTATGTTCGCTTTCCTATGAACATCGTTTCGTTTCCCAACTTAATCCATTTAATCAAAAGGGAATGTTCAAAACAGGTTGTTTGTTGCATCGGTACTAAATATTATATTTCAGCATTCTAAGGCTAGTCGCTGAGTTAGTCCCACCGAAAACAGTCAATGCAGATTAAAGAATGGTTAAAACGGTTAATTCTTTGAAATTTGAATAAAAGAACGTCACGCAGGGGCTGCGTAAACTAAGCAGATTTCCCGCGTGAAGTTTAACAATAGATAAATCTACATAGCGGTGACACAACACCACCGTAAATATTAAGTGAATAAATAATGAGAAACCTGCCGAGAGAAAGCATCTGAAATGTACACAAACAGTTCTGCCCACTTAATAACGGGAATAAAAACAATGACTGTAATATATCTGAATGTAACTTATTAATTTGATTGAAAACTATTTACTATATCTAGTACTGTAATTTATAATGAATCAGAATAATTTTTATCTCAATCAATCAAATTTAATTATTCCAAAATCTAAAGAGGGGGAGGGGGGTCACCAGAACATATTTGCATGAATCTCGTATAATAAATGTCTCTTGAAAACAATATTTGGTATTTAGGCTTCCAATGATGTGGTTTATTACTTACATAACCGAGTATTATTTATGTAACACGAGTAGAAGTGGGGCTTTACTGAATGCTGAAAACTGAAAAATGCAACTATCATGGTTATTATTTAAGATAGAGCATAAATGATATAACAGTGTTAGTACATTTAATTTGGTATAAGATTGATTCTATTCCGTCACTTATAGTAACGGAGATATTTCGAATTCTAAAAATTCTCCCTCTCTTAACCCCCCCCTCCCCCTGGTCGGATTTCAACAATAATTACGACCGCTAGAGACCTCATTTTCGTCATCTCCTGGGTAGGATCGATAGACATTTGAAGAAAAATGTCGAAAATCGTGTCATGAGTATGACATCAATAGCTGAAACGTTTAAGAGAAACAATCTTTTCTTCGACTCATTTTACGAATATAAAAACGTTTTATGGAACACTGACTGTATGAATAATCCTTTGTTTATCACCTTATATTGTTCCAACTTGTCGGCATTGTCGGCTCGTAACTATCAGATAATTCGGCATCCTCAAAGCTAACGACGGAGCGGGGTAATCGAATTACAAAATTAAGTTTTAATTAACTTCATTTGTACCTCAACCAACTTTATCCCTACTTAATATTATGTACGATGCAAACAGAGCTTGTCAGCAATTAGGGGAGGAGCTCCTGGGAAATGTTCTAACCTGGGAAGCATTTCTACGGCCCGAAGTAATTTGAAACACTGCAAGAATAAACTTTGCCTAACATTATGTCGGGAATAACAAACAAAGCAAATTGAGCCAGGCAAAGTAAAAGCGGTCTGTTTACTGAAATAAAAGACATTCCAAAAATTAAACCCACTTTATAAAAATGTTCATAATTAAATTTTCAAGAAAAAGCAGTTTTGCTTTGTCAACAATTATCACAGTAAATGAGTACTTTTAGTTCTACCTTTGCCTTGGAAACTTGTTTCACACCAATTGTAAGTAATTATTTATCAATGTCTTTTGTATTGGGGAAAAAACTGCTTTCAGAAGATTTCTCATAAGGACAGTCTTTATTGGCATTTTAAAAATATTATATAATCAATATAGTTGATGTTACAATGTTTTAGACAGCCTACGCTTAATTTCAACTGGTGTAATTCTCACTTCAGGCCTGAAATCAATAACCATCTAATATGCATTTACATTTCAAATTCTGTTTTGTTTTCAAAACAAGAATAGAAAATGAGACGTTTTCATATGATGATCATTCCTGCTTATTTTGGTTTATTGTAAATCAGAAAAAGATAAGGAAGAGAGCTGAGTGTGCGTTTGATTATTATTCCAGTTGATTTTTTGATTTTTCTACACATAGAAAGAAAAAAAGAAACTGAGGCGCTTTCATCCGATATTCATTTCTGTATAATTGCAGATTTTCTTAAGCTAGAAAAAAATTATACTGAAGTGAATTATTCCGACCATTATCCATGTTTATTTGTAGTTGATCCATAACGAGAGAAAAAATAGACATAGAAATTGAAGTGACTTATTCAATAATTATTCGTGGATATTTTATTTATTGTTTTCCCAAAACTAAAATATATTAGAATGTGAAGTTATTAGTCCTGTTTATTTATTGTTTTCTAAACCATAAAAATGGATAGAAAAGGGGGTAATCATTTTTATTTATTCATTGTCAATTCAAAACTCTATAATATTCTAAATAATGTAACTAGAGAAGTATATATTAACATTTTTAAAAATTTAAGAAATAGTTTCAAACTTCACGAATCTTGTCTTAGTTAACATTATTAAATTTCTCTTCTTCTCTTAATTGTTTTTTTTTATTATTTAGTACTGTTATACCTATCTATTAGTAAATTCTAGTCAGTTATACTCAATTTGTAAAAATATGTTTATATATAAGCTACTAACATAGAAAAACTAACCTCCTTATATAAGGCCAACTCCTTGCTATAAGGAAAATCATTGTAAGCATTGTAAGGTTTATCATTGTAAATAAAATAAATAAAAAATATTTATTCATTGTCTTCCTAAGCATAAAATATAGATAGGAGGCAAGGTGATCATTCCTTTTATTTATTGTTTTCTAAACCATAAAAGTGGATAGAAAACGAGGTAATCATTTTTATTTATTCATTGTCTTCCTAAGCATAAAATAGAGATAGAATGCAAGGTGATCACTCCTGTTTATTTATTGTTTTCTAAACCATAAAAAAGGGATGGAAAGTGAGGTAATCACTCCCATTTATTTATAGTTTTCTAAACCATAAAAAAAGGCTAGAAAGTGAGGTAACCATTTCTGTTTACTTATTGTCGTCCTAATAATAAAAAAGGGATAGAACGTGAGGTGATCATTCCAATTTATTATTGTTTTCTAAACCATAAAAAAGGGATGGAAAGTGAGGTGATCATGACGGAATTTACTTATTGTTTTCTAAATGTCCATAAAAACTAGGGATGGAAAGTGAGGTAATCACTCCCATTTATTTATTGTTTTCTAAACCATAAAAAAAGGCTAGAAAGTGAGGTAATGATTTCTGTTTACTTATTGTCGTCTTAATAATAAAAAAGGGATAGAACGTAAGGTGACCATTCCAATTCATTTATTGTTTTCTAAACCATAAGAAAGGGATGGAAAGTGAGGTAATCACTCCCATTTATTTATTGTTTTCTAAACCATAAAAAAAGGCTAGAAAGTGAGGTAATGATTTCTGTTTACTTATTGTCGTCTTAATAATAAAAAAGGGATAGAACGTAAGGTGACCATTCCAATTCATTTATTGTTTTCTAAACCATAAGAAAGGGATGGAAAGTGAGGTACATTTATTGTTTTCTAAACATAAAAAAAGGCTAGAAAGTGAGGTAATGATTTCTGTTTACTTATTGTCGTCTTAATAATAAAAAAGGGATAGAACGTAAGGTGACCATTTATTGTTTTCTAAACCATAAGAAAGGGATGGAAAGTGAGGTAATCACTCCATTTATTTATTGTTTTCTAAACCATAAAAAAAGGCTAGAAAGTGAGACAATCATTTCTGTTTACTTATTGTCGTCCTAATAATGAAAAAGGGATGAACGTAAGGTGACCATTCCAATTCATTTATTGTTTTCTAAACCATAAGAAAGGGATGGAAAGTGAGGTAATCACTCCCATTTATTTATTGTTTTCTAAACCATAAATAGAGGCTAGAAAGTGAGGTAATCATTTCTATTTATTTATTGTCTTTCTAAGCATAAATATATTGTATGGTGAACATTCTTTTTTATTTTCGGATTTTTGAAAACCAGAAAAAAAGGTTAGAGAGATATAAATGATTTTTTATTTATGGTTTTAATAAACCGGAAACTTTCTAACAAAATAAAATAATGTTTTTATATTTTATGCAGCATTCTTCTGGATCACCTTTCAATCATTACGGACTTAATGATACTTTATACTAGCAATACTGAAAATGACATTTCGACTCGATCATTTAAATTGAATTGACCATATATTTTTCATTAAAATTAGTTTTTATTTATAAACCCTGAACCATAAAACTAATTTTTATTCTTATGTAAATAAAAAGCAAAAGGAAAAGCAATTACAATCCTGCGAAATGGAGAGAAGTGATCGGGCATTACGTGTAATTAATTTTTATGTATTGAATGCTGACCCTCCATGGTGCATACAAATTTAATTACATAAAAATTATAATATGATTTGAATACTACTGTAAATGGATTGTATTTTACTTATTCACTGATATTTTCATTTGGGCAGTTAATCATTGTCGATATAAATAAATTGTATGAATCAGTTTACAATATTAAAATTTGTGATAAATATTTATATAACAATGATCTTTGAAATGGTAAATGTTACGGAATGTGAGTAGACCATGTTTATTGGCAATAGTAATCAAGAAAACTAGTATAACCACGAAATTAGTTTAAAACATCCAAATGCTTGGAAGTTATCGTTAATAATAATAATAAGTACACCTGCCTTCTCACTCTCTCTCTCTCTCTCTCTCTATATATATATATATATATATATATATATATATATATATATATATATATATATATATCTGTGTGTGTGTGTGTGTGTGTGTGTGTGTGTGTGTGTGTGTGTGTGTATGCATATATTCATATTTGTCGGTTAACGCTCTAGCGGTCGCACTTTTTGTATTATCGTTACGAAATTCGATATTTAAGAACTATAACTAGAGACACAGTGTTATGGCCGAGGCGGATTTATGGAGGCGGTAGTCGGAAATATATCGTCGTTAATATCCACCAGATCGAAAAGTTATATAAACCAATCTTGTTGCAACTTTAACATTCAATGAATATTGTTTTTATACATTTTTATTTTTTCTCTATCTTGAATATTTGAATTTCTTACTTTTCTACCCCTACTCATCTCATATTAAAAACAATCAGATATACCATGAAGTATCATATCTCTAGCTTCAATATCACAAATGATGTTCATTGAACTATTCCTGTGTGAAATACCTACGTGCAAATATGTCCGATTTGACGTAATCAATAAAATCTATATTTCTTATATAGCTCCAATTTAATCAATATCATACTCTATGATTAAATGATTCGTATGATGCTAGAAAAAAGAATTAGTCATGAGGGGGAGTTAAAAGTAGTAAAAATAAAACAATCCAGCTATCTCCGTTTTTGCGAGTCGTCTCGAAAAACCTTGTAAATCATATAGTGTCCTACAAGTTTTCTTCTAAACACAGTTTCACTAATTTAAATATTTATTGAGATTATTATTTAATGTTATTTGCACTTTATTTGTTTAGAGCCTTCAGTTAAGCACCTCTCCTGCTCATGGGATTTCCACTTTTCAGCAATCATATCGTTAACCATCTCATGCCAACCTTAAATTTGAAGTTAGGGTTACACGAGCTTCACATAAATGAAGAAATAGAAAATTGAGTTTCAGTTGACTTCGGTTTATCATTTCAGCATATGGAAAATCTATTTAGTTTTCACAATATCTGCGTGGCAGACATTTTTTCTTTACGAAGAAAACCAAAAGAGTAATAAGCATTATGGACATTTCAGGCATAAAGTCCCCTTGTATAACTTGTTGAGTATAAGATGGTGTTGGGGAGTGGGTAACTGAGAAAAGGAAATGCAATAAAATAAACCTGATTATAAGTAAGGCGGTATCTGATAATGGGATCCCCGTATTTTAAACGTTCGCCCCCTCCCATTAAGTCCCACTTTAAGGCTTAACAACTCAGGGCTTCAAGAATTTTTTTTCACTCCCTTTTCACTTGAAAGTCAGTGTTTGTCCTATCGTGGAGGACAAATCTTAAGGATCTTGAGGAATGGTTATCATAGATAGCGTATTATCAGTAAGGCGTATTAACTGCACATATGAGATCAATAACACTACTGAATACTAGAATTAGTCTAAAATTTTTCACAAGAACGTTCACTCTTCATATCCCAATCAGGCCCACCTGTAGTATTTTGCTTGAGTATACGTTTCACCCTTATACTTGAGCAAGACTTCGTATATCAGTCTCGCTCTGAAAGCAGTGCGCACGGAACTCTAGAAGAAAGGTTGTGCTGCTGTCCTCAATTAGTCATCCATCCTACATAAAAGATGTCAAACACAAGATCCGTTCAAATTTTAATATGTATATAAATTATATTATTGATTTTTTTTGTTGCCCGGTAACCGTCGGGCAAGCTAGAGCTCTCTAACGCTCTTCAAAAGGATTGAAGATGAAACTGTTGCTCTGAAAATGCACTTTGCCTAAATAAAACGCACTGTATAGGAAAAAAGGCCTGTTGTGTTCATCAAAATTGATTCGTTCCTCTACCACCCAGCTTCCTTGGAAGAATTTTATTTTTCCAGTTAAATCTGTAGTGGCTACAATTTTCGTTTGACCGTTTCCAAAAACGATATTTGAAAGTTTTATTTATAAAATTAAGGTCAGTAATAGATTAAATAAATTTGCACAGAGGGTATAGTGAAAATTGAAAATTATGATCATTGTTATTATATGTTGGATAGAAAATTGTTACATAAAGAAAATTATATAAAAAATATAATGTAATAAAATAGCTGTTCAAAACATTTTTTTTGTAACTCAAGCATTTACCGATTTATTTTTATGAACTCAACACTGCACCTGCGTATGGACTTCTTGGCTATTCGATCATGCTTCTCATTTTCTTCAATAATATTACACCAGGATAAATAAAGCACTTGTGGCTTTAAAAGTTGTCAGTTTTAACAATATCCAAATTGAATAGATGTTAGTATGTGGCTCAGGTTGGCCTTGCGAGTTAAAGCGTTGACCTTTATTTCAATATTTGCCTGGGCAAAGGAAATTATTTAGTGACCAAATTCATTTAATAACATCCTATAATCCTACCCTGGCTAGATAAGAGTGGTAACCTGTTGACAACCCGCCGCAATTAGCCTGAGTTGCAAAAAGTGGACTTTAATAAATAATAATAATAAAGGTTTTAGTAACTTCACAACGATAAAAATGTAATCAAAAATAATTTGAAGGTTACATTTTCTTGATGTGTATTAATTATGTATCGATTTACGACTCTGGCCATTTCGTGGTTTGATCACCGGGGAAAAGTGTTCATAATATTGAGACAGTAAAGTGAGAGAACAATAGGACGAATGAAAAATATCAACCGATTTCTGGGCACGAAATCCAAGGAGTACTACTTTGTAGCCCTCATCAACTAAAATATCTTAGCAAAGGAATGATAGTTCAAAAGATAAAAAAAAAAACGTAAACAATGGGATTAAAGAAAATGCCAGAAGAGCTAAGATTAGATAAAATTAAGAGTTCTTGGTCGCTTATCTCTCCTTATATTCTTTAAACTGAGGTCTCAATAACGTTCCATGTTGTTCTCACTCAATGTTCCATAAATGCAACGCCTTGTCAATTCTCTTATTTTTCTTATCTCACAAAACATTGAATACCTCAAAGTGCCTCAAAGTTGTTGAGATATTAACATTTAAAAAAAAAATAATGGTTTACGAAATTTGATTTTGTTTTAAATGTATTCTATAAAGACCATAACCATTTTAGGAACGAATGTTTATTTTTTATTTAGTGCATAAATATCTGCATAACGTAAACATCATCAGAAAGATTCCTAATGCCCTCAGCAATCACATAACACTGGTTAATCGACTCAGATTATCACTTGCAGAGAGAGTTTTCTAATAGTTTCCTATAATCACGTACAAAATGGAGAGCAAGGAATGGAGTTGGGAGATTAACCTGTTGTTGTTTGAGTGTTTCTATCCACAAGAGTGAGTTTGAGGCCGAGGTTCATGAGGGATAAACCAAAACTAGGAGGCCTTGTTTGCTATGATAATTATCCAAGGCGAGAATGGGGCTGGAGCAACATCTCCGGAAGTAATGGGACTAAACCACTTAAAGATATGCAAATTATCACTGCCTTCTACATTTCAAACAATAACATTTCCCTTGCTCGGTTTGGCTCGTCGAAATATACAAAAGAGTTTTCTCATCTCGATTTATGCCCCAACTAAATGTATCCACTATTCAATTTGCCCAAATCTGCGATTGTTCTGAAACAAACCAAAATCAACAAATTGCAATGAAAATTCTTCAACCGTAAATTAATGCCTACAACTTGAAACGTATTTGAATAAACCTCAATATTTAGTTAATATACTTCCTTGCGCTGTGTAAAGGACATGTTGTCAATGCGAAAAATCAGATTTCCAATTCCAAAGAATTTATTAAAACGGAAGAATTTGTTGTTTATGGGTTGAAAATTAAAAACGATTTATTCCAAGTCCTTTAATATAAAAGTAAAGATTATGTACTATGCCATTCATTGTACTACCTTTGTCACTATTTTTAGTCAATTAATTTTTACTGATAGTATTACAATATATTGTGTTAGGTTCTCTTTCAAAACAGTAGTTTTACCATTTGCATCATTGTTTAGAAGACCTATATGTTATACATTACATAAAATCAAAAAAAGGCCTTTACAAAATCAGTGTCTTTAATCATGAGTGAGTGATATTTCAAGATAGAAGCTACCATAGTTCTATAAAAATCCTCTTTTGAGCGAAATTGACTAAGAGGAAAGGGGAAGTTTAGTGGAGAGTAAAAATATCAAAATTGCTAATTATTCCGTACCTATTAAAAATAAATAATATTTGTGGAGGATTTTTGTATTGTTTATCTTAAGAATACTTTCATTTTTTTATACAACATTTTTTGGCTCGGTGTATTCTATCGAAGATAAATAAATTTCAAATGAAATAATTTTAAACGAAGTTGAACTAAGCCTTTTTTAAATTTAATTTAATCAGAGTCCGTGGAAGTCATGCGGTGTCTGCGTCAGATTTTTATGAAGTAGTTTCAAGTAATGTTTAAATGTTTATTTCATTGCAATGGACTTTACAAGTTGAGTGTTTGTTTATCTTGATTCTCGTAAAGAATTTTGGTTGAATTCAGTTGGATTATCATGTAGAATAGAAATTCGTTTATCGTGTTGTGGTAATTAAATTTACTCCATGACCTCACCTTAAACATATTTTTATATTTTGAGTATATGTAATTGGTCGTAAGCAAACAGGTACAAAATTTACCTGGAAGGTTATTCAATCAGGATACACCATTATCCTTCATTTTCAAAACGGTGGTGAACATTCCAGATTTCAAATGACTTTATTTCTGAAATCACTTCATTTAAATTTTTCAAACTAATTTTGGGGAAGAATTAAATGGTTGAAATTGACGGAAACAGCTATTATTTGCTAGGAGCATTTTGAGAAAAGATCTTCGTTGAATATATCTAAGGATTGGCCTCTAAGACGGTAGAAATTCCCTTTTCCCTGAGTAAATAGGGTATGAAAACCCTTGAAGCGGTAGGCTGAAGAGAGTTAAGCCCTGAAGTAGGAGTTGAAGAGGAGCGAACCTCGCTAATACGTGGATCCTATTATCACTTACCGTCTTACTGATAATCTCGTTTATTTTATTGCATTCACCTCTTCCCAATTCCAGCCGCCTACACTCCAATACTCGTTTTCAAATATGGCGGCCCGGCAACTTATACAAAGGCTTCTTATTGTTCCTAATTAACTTATTATGTTCCCCTAGCCTCTTACATCCCTTCTTCCTGTGGTTTTCCTTAACCCTAGAATTCTTAACCCCAATGTGGGTTGTTTATTTCTTATCGTTCATCTTTTCAACTATCATAACGAATATACCAATTTTGAAGTGTATCAGAAACCTTTTCTAGCCAGGGTGGATCAAAGGCTAATTGGGGTTATCCACAGGTTACCACTCTTTTCAAGCCAGGGTGAGACTAAGCATTTTATTAAACACTGAATGCGGCTGACGACATGTTGTCGGTTTTGTAAGTTGTTCCCAGGGGCGGGTACCAACACGTTGTCGTCAGGTCATAATAAAAAGTTAAATGGGTAGGGATTGCTCCAGCTTTTCCCAAACCATTCCGTATTTTACTCTAGCACAGTAAAAGAGGTCCTTGAGAGAATTGCTTCTTCGCCGCAAGATTCCCTGTTTTTTTTTTTTAAATTGTTTTCGACTATTTTACAAAAAGATAAGTTTGATTATTTTTTTTAAAGTTATCGTTAATAATAATTGCTAATGATAAATATCTTTTTATAAAGTTGCTAAATGAATTAAAACAAGCCTATTTTGTTGGAAAAATATTATTTCAAACCCGAATTTATAATTCCAAATTGTTTTATATTTGACGAAATATAAATTAAAAATCAATTATAAATTACAGAATAATAATTCACCAATCAGTGATTGTGAACAATATCTTTATTGTTTAATTTTACGGTTTTCTAAGTAAAAATATAATAACTAAAAACAACGATTACATTATTAGACTACGGCTAGGGAGTATGGTGCTTTCCCGGTGCGGTTGACGACAACGTGTCGTTCAGCGGTTTTTCGCGGAAAACAATTAAAAGATGATACAATTTATAATATACAGTTAAAGTAAATTAAAACGAAACTAATTAACAAAAAAAAAGTTTCCGCCCCACTAAAAAATGTTGTTGAAAATCTCCGCAGTCAACGTGTTAATGAGTTCTTCCCTAAATACATTCATATTGCCCAGTTAAGAGGTGTACTCCTATTGGATTAAATATACTAAATATACTGAACTTTATTTAAAAATTTAAAATTTGAAAGTGACTTATGGCACATAAGACAATGTTCAAATCATTTCATTGAGTATAATTTACAGATAATTCCACAACAAAGAAAAAAAATTCCTTTTCAGCATTTCTGTATTTCTAATAGATACGGACAAATTTGTTTTCTTTTATTTCCCCTCTCTTCTTAACCCCTCTTCCCCTTAATTCATTTCCATCAAAAGAATATATGCATAACTAGATACTATAGCCTTAGTTGCAAAAGTGGACGTTAATAAATAATAATAATAGATACTATAACAGTCCTAAATATAAAATTCGATATTTCTATTCTTATGTATTGTAAATCGAGCTACTATTGTGTTATACAACATGCATCCAGGTATCACGTCGAGACTAGTCAACGAAAAAAATCTAGGGGGTAAAGACGGATGATTCCGTTGAAATTTGAAAACTATCATTTTCCGGGATGACAATAATTCTTTTACATCGTACAAGAAAGGTAATCATTGCTTACATTAACTGTTTATTGAACACATTTCACTGCATTCCCACTGGAGTTAAATGGTCAGTAATAACGCATACGTATTTCCAAAACAGACACAATTTAATAAAGTCCTGAAAACTCTCAAGTTATATTTCGGGGGCAATTATCTTCACCATAACAGCCCTTTACATACAATGGCTTCGAATTAAAGAAGTCCGTCACGCGGGGCTGCGTAAACTAAGCAGATTCCCAATGTTTATGAATCCCATACTATATTCATCTCTTCTCTGTGTATAATTTCTATTTCCCCGTAAAACTCCGATGAGTAGAAGTGGGATTTTACTGAAGGCTGACAACAAGAAACTACAAATACCCCCTCTAAGCACCCCCCCCCATAATCCACACCCGATATCAACCAATAACAAATATGAACTTTAGTGTTGAACGAAACGGTTATATATCGAGTAATGTATAAATCAAATAAACATTTTCACAACAAGAACGTAAAATCTTAAATGATGACGTCATCAAACAATGAATTCCGATCCGACTTATAATAACGGAGATATTTCGAATTATCGAAATCCCCCCTGTAAGCCCCCTCCTCCCCCGTATCTGATTTCAGCCTCTAATAAACTCGAACTTTAGGTTTACCTTAACACGTGTATATATCGAGTTTGGTAACAATCAAATGAAAATTGGGGCAGCTAGAATGGTAGCAGACAAGGGGCTGTTGGACCAGAGGTTTTTTAATATTCCAGATTAGTGGTATTGACAACTTAGATGTTAATAGCGAAATAAGACATATGGATCTTACATAATAACTGATACATACTCAAGTGCTGAAATCTGTAAAAGTTAAAGAATTTAAGAGGTCCAATGACGTTTTGATATGGCATATCAATAATAAGCATTTAAGTGTGTTGCAAAACCTTCGTGCTGTCACATTAATACTGATTGTTATTTGAAATGCATTTCACATTATTATTTATGTATGCGAATTAAAAAGTATGTAAAAAAAGGGGCTGCGTAAACTAAGCAGATTTCCCACGTGAAGTTTTACAGTAGAGAAATTTCACGAGAACCGAGCAGTTAAGGAAACAGCCGAACTAGCTTTTGGCGAGAACGTCACTCGTCCGTTAGCCGCTCAGATTTAATAAAAATGCAAATATCTCGGTTAATTTTCAAGATAGAGAATAAATTTATATAACAATATTTATAGTAAATTTAATTTGCAGTAAGATTGACTCTGTATAATTTTTCGATCCGACGTATAGTAACGGAGAAATTTCGAAATTCCTCCCCTCTAAACCAACCCTCCCACTGGTCCGATTTCAGCTGTTAACGAACTTGATCTTTCTTTTTACATAAAACGACTAAATATCGAGTTTGGTAACGATCAAACAAAAATTGCGAGCGCTAGAGCGGTAACAGAGAAATATATATAGATAAATATAGTTTTGATCGGACCTCATTTTCGTCATCAACTACGTAGGATCGATGGACATTTGAAGAAAAATTCGAAGAGAAAATTTCGAGTACAACCTCAATAGCTGATTTCCCTTAAGGGAAATCTGCTAAAATGTCTAGTTAAATATCGGGGCAACACTCCCTTCTATCATGTGGTTCAAAGTCCATGATTGAAGAAAGCTTAGCTTGAGGTTTTACTTCGAACCATACCTAGAAAGGTATTACAGCGAACTGTTCAGCCAAGACCGTCCAACAGGCCAACTTTAGTATTCTAGGGGTAACCATAGAATACTAAACTAACCAGTTGTCTAGGGTAAACCTTAGAATAACCTTCATAACTGTTAGCTTTCAAGTATGTTCTTCGAAGAGACATTTCAATTTTACATTTACTTATTTAATTGTTACGTTGGATTTGATCATTTACTTATTACAACTAAGAGGCAGTGTATTTAAAGAGTCCGTCACGCAGGGAGTGAGTAAACAAAGCAGATTTCCCTAGTGAAGTTTAACAATAGATAAATCTAAATACTGGTAACACATCACCACCGTCAATATTAAGTGAATAAATACAAACGGGGAGCGTCTGAAATGTAAACAAACAGCTCTGTCAACGTCTCACCCAAAAGAAAAATAATTACTGAAACATATCAGAATATAACATATTATTTTTTTTTAAAGCTATTTACTATATCTAGTGCTGTAATTAATAATTTTTATCACAATAAATTAAATTTTATTAGTCCCTGAACATAAGATATATTTCCATGTATCTCGTATAATAAAGGTATCTTGATAACAATATTTGGTATTTAAGCTTCGAATAAAGTGGTCTATTATGTAAGAGAGCATTGTTTATGTTAAATGAATTGAAGTGGGGGTTTGCTGAAGGTTGAAAATTGGAAAATGCAAATATCTTGCACAATATTCAAGATAGAGAATAAGTGCATATAACAACATTTATAGTAAATTCAATTTGTAATAGGATTGATTCTATGCACTTTTCCGATCCAACTTATAGTAACAAATATTTCGAATTGTCAAAATTCTCCCCCTTCTCCCTCCCCTGGTCCGATTTCAGCCGTTAACGAACATGATCTTTCGTTTTGCATAAAATATTGAGTTTGGTTATGATCAAACAATAATTGCGGCCGCTTGAGCGGTAACAGACAAATATATATATATATATATATATATATATATATATATATATATATATATATATATATACATACAATTTTGAATGGGAAATCTGCTAAAACACTTTTGGAAACTACTTATACGATATATAATACGAAATATTTCATTCGACGAAGTCTAATATCCACCCCGTTTATAACACTTTTTTTAAACTCAGATTAGCCAAAGGTAAAACGAAACAACCATCTATTAGACATCACTTACCCAAAATCAGCTACTGAGGTTTTACTAGTAAAACTAGTTCCGACAAAACTCTAGTCAAGTTATTAGACGACGCAAATGCTAACCGGTTTCTTACCAGGCATAATTAATAAAGCAAGATTAATATATTTCTCTGATAAACATTGTTATGACGTGGTTCGTTGAGGTAAATCCTCATAGTACTCCTTAATCCTCATAGTTTTCCTTAAGCAGTATCATATTAAGTTTTCTAATCGATACCAACCAACGAGAGACTAAATCCTGGTAATTTATTCAGCTCATCTCATGCCAATCAGTACTAACTCTATTTAGCAGATTTCAAAAAAGCTATTGGGGCTTGAAAATTTTCCTCAAATAACCAGTAGATGACGAAAATGAGTTCAGTTCAAAATTATACACACACGCACACGCATATATATATATATATACTAGCTAAGGAAAACGGCTTCGTTGGGGAAATCTGCTGAATTATGATGGTAATTTTCTTTGCAAGGTATTACTACGCACAATATTTTTACATTTCCCCGTCTCAGTTTTTAGGGATTATACCTGAATATCTGATTATCCCCTTACGAACCCTAATCATGCTCATATGTTTAAAAACTGTATTTCGTTTGTCATAATATCCCAGAATAAAATGAAGTACAAAGAGCATATAATGTTTATGCATTTTACTAGACAAAATCTTATATAGCCAAAGTAAGTAACAAAATAAACAACTTCTGCTTTGCGGAAGAACCAATAGGAAACGAAATATCCCAATTTTTCATTTCGTACATCCCTTAGAACCACCAATCCAGTTCGTCTCCATAATTTAAATAGAGTTGATAATCAAGGAGGAGTAAATGCTAATTCACATGCCAAGTATTGTTAAGTTTGGCACCGTCGTTTGCAGCCAATATAATTGTTGACTCCCGCTGTAGTTTTTAGTGTATTTCTCATTTGTGCTTCGGTATATATCAAAAGTGTATATAATAAAAGTTTCTCTAAATAACAAAATAAACAAATTTAGCCACGTGCGAATTTGCCGAACAACAAAAGGATTTTGTTGCCCCGCAATTTTTCATTTCTGGGTTCCCTGATAACTCCTGTTCTGAAAATTTTAATATAGAATATATTCTAAGTTGGGTTAGTAGTAATATACCCGTACATGCTAAGTTTCATAAAATTCGGTTCAGTAGTTTGGGCGTGACAAACAAAAAAAACAGATCCCAAAGAGAAAAATGGTTGACCGATTCGGTTTGAAACGAAAAGGTATCATGAGAATTTGAAAAAAAAAAAAAAAAAAAAAAAAAAAAAAATCAATGTACAGACAGACGTTAACAAAATATATATATATATATATATATATATATATATATATATATATATGTGTGTGTGTGTGTGTGTGTGTGTGTGCGTGTGTGTGTGTGTGTGTGTGTGTGTGTGTGTGCGCGCGTGTGTGAGTGTGTGTGTGTGTTTGTGTGTATGTGTGTGTGAGTGTGTGTGTGTGTGTGTGTGTGCGTGTGTGTGTGTGTGTGTGTGTGTGTGTGTGTGTGTGTGTGTGTTGGTGTGTTAATATTTTTGAGATCACAATTTTTGTTTGATCGTTGCCAAACTCTATGAGTCGGATGGAAAAATTGCACAGAATCAATCTTATTGCAAATGTAATGTGATATAAATGTTGTCACGTACGTTTTTCCACTACCGTGATTATTAACCGATATATTTGCATTTTTTTAGTTTTCGGCCTTCAAAAAACCCCTACTCCTACTCATGTCAGATTAACAATAAGCTGTTATATTATGAAGCACATTATTTGAAGCCTAAATACCAAATATTGTTCTCATTGAACATTCACGTTTTGAGGTGACGCACGTGAGAAATATTCTAATTTAACGCAGCCCCATCGTGACGGACTTTTATTTTAGTGCATAGTGCCATAAAAGTTTTGCAAATTTGAAGAATTTTACTATTATTAATGTTATGTATTTGCCTTATCTCCGAAGATGAAACTTAAAAAATGTGCAAACACATTTCACATTATAAACAGTGAAATTAAAATGACAGTCTGAAGCTAATTCCGTTAATGAAAATCTCCTTAAAAAATCTCTAAAAAGAAATGTTAAATATCAGGTTTTTCATTATAAAATTGTAACTGAAAAATAAGAAATATTTGCACAATTAATTCAAATTCAAGTACGGCTTGACCAGAAAAAGAAATAGTCATTTACTTTTTATTGTATGGAAATCAATGTATCACTTATAAAGTAAAAAAAACATTCTCTTTCAGAGGGGGTAATATGATTAATATGTAATTATATTATGTATTGTTGAGTGGGAAAGGAATGTTTTAAACTCAATTAGAGTAAATTGTCAACCTTTCCTCTTCATCATCTACAGTATGAAATTTATCCTTTTTAATTTTCTGCAGACAACTGAAAAATAGCTATATTACAAAGCGACAAGGGCGTCCTGTTAAAAACAAATTTAGGGTAGCAAATCAACAATAATACAGGAATAAATTTATGTATGTGTGTTGTGAGTGTGTGTGTATGTGTGTGTGTATATATATATATATATATATATATATATATATATATATATACCCCAGGAAAATTTAAATTCAATAACTATTTACTACTAAACATCTAAAATACATTCAGTGAACTATGTTTCAGTGGTTTTTCTTTAGCAAAAGAAAATATTGAGGTGACTCACGAAACATCATTTCACAAATCTTTGCGAATCATAATATATGAGTGGCAAATATAATTCAGTTTCAATTTATATGTATATATACGGACTTCATTTTCCTCATATCCAGGGTAGGAAGAATCCGATGGATATTTGAAGAAAGTTTTCGAAAATCACGTCATGTACAGACCCAATATCTGATTTTCCTTAAAGATTTTCGTATATACCTGTAGATGTACTTTAACCTTCAATCATAAAAACGTGAACTTCAGAAGAGGTGACCTATGACCTAAAATATTTAGAGTAAATAAAACAATCAACAAGATTCTGGTGGGTTTCATTTCCCATAAAATGCAGTGCATTGAGTTGAAGTGGACTTAAGATTTTGCAATAGAAAAAATTCATTTAATTCCGTTAGTCTTCGAATGTAGAACAAACAAGCGTTTCAACCGCTGGGAAGGATAACCTCACCAGCTAATTTGATTGAGGAGCAATAGAAATGGAAAATACGTGACGTTAGTCAATGTGCGTTGTATGTCCGTCACTCAGGGGCTGCGATAACTAAGCAGATTTCCCACGCGCATCAAATACTTGCATTTATCTCAAAACGTAAAACATCAATGAGAACAATATTTGGTATTTAGGATTCAAACAAAAGTGCTTCATATTATAACAGATTTTTGTTAATATGACATGAGTAGAAGTAGGGGTTTACTGAAGGCCAAAAACTAAAAAAATTCAAATACATACCTCGATAATTAATGAAGATATTGAAAAACTGTAAATTACAACATTTAAAGACTGGTTCTGTCCGATTTTTCTATCCAACACATTTTTTATTTTTTTTATTTATTTATTTAATTTAAATGAGTTCCGCAACTCAGACGATTTACTCATAATTAATGTGCCATTAAAAAGTGAAATGCAAAAAAAAGACAAACAACAACAAAACGGAAAAAGTGTGATCTTTGGCAAATGATTTTTGAAGCATGTAAGGTGATATGAAACAAACGATATTGTACGATATGGAAACGTCAGGTTAATGAACATTATATATAAATGAAAATGTAACTATAGAAAGGGGGGGGGGAGAAAAATGAAATAAATTAAAAAAAAATAAGGAAAAGGGATAACCAAAGAAAAAAAAAATAATAAATAAATAGAAAATAAATAATATTAAAGTTTATACACCCTGCTAATATAGGAAATAAGTGAAGAGTGGTGTGTATAAAGTGTAGATTATAGTGTGTAATATATGTTGGTGTCTTTTAGATGTTTAATGACTGAGTCTATGTAATCAGGAAGAGACAATTTAGACATTCCACATGACTTATAGGAACTTTTGACAGCGGTGTCAACAGTGATTACATATCCAACACATAATAAAGAAGATATTATTCATTTTCCAAATTCCCCCTTCTCTGGTTGGATTATAGCCGTTAAAGGACTTGAACATCGCTGTTACATTAAACGTTTAAATATAGAATTTGGTAACGATCAGACAAAGATTGCGACCGCTAGAGCGTTAACAGACAAATATATATATATATATATATATATATATATATATATATATATATAGATACAGATTTGAGCAGATCCCTTTTGTATATATATATATATATATATATATATATATATATATATATATATATATATATATATATATACAGATTTGAGCAGATCACTTTTTCGTCATCTACTGAGTAGGATCGAAGGACATTTCCCTTGGGGAAAATCTGCTAAAAAATGTCCACATTATTTATATCAGAAGACATAAAGACAACATTTCATGTGGAAAATATGCTCAACAAGTTTTAAAATTACGTTTTCCCGCCAATCTACGTATTTCTATTTCCCTCATAAAAGAAAGGCAAAATTAATTAACTTCAGGGAAAAATGTGTTTTATGAAAATCGTTGGAGAAATGAGTTTATGGGTCTCTGTGACATTTTCAGCTCGCCCCTGCCTTTTTTATGCTTTCTCGCTTATCGATTTTTAATAAAACGTCCGTTCAAAGAAATTCTACTAAATGTATATGCAGCTTCTACTCAATAAGCAGATTGAATTCGAAGGGACGTTTTCCAAAAACGAGCAAGAAATCTCATCAGCTTCAGGACTCATTGACCTTCTGCAAAGCTTCTATTCTGGGATTATTAAGGCGAACTGATGTTCAATAATAAAGGGATTAGAAAAGCCAGTTTTTTTTTTCCTTTTTGTATTGACAAATGGCTGTTGAGAATATAATAAGAGACGTGTGGATAGTGAGTGAGAAAGACAAACATGGAAAACGTGACAGAGAGAAGAACGTGGAATGAGGTTGTTGCAAAGCAATTTCTCGTCAAACGGGTAGCGATAGGCAGAACACGTCGCGAGCATTAAGGCGTAATCGTTTTACGATGCCCAGTGTTATCCGAGTGCCCAGTCATTTATACTCACACGCTAATGCTTTGCTTAGAGCTACTTTCTCAGGGAAAGCCAAAGAAATATGTAATAGTAGTTTATTGTTACCATTAAGAAGAAATCAAATATAAAATATCAGATTTAAAATAATTTGATTGCAACTTCCAATATTCGGGGCCATTCAAAATTATATATATATATTTCTGTTGACGCTATAGCGGTCGAAATTTTTGTTTGATCGTTACCAAACTCCATATTTAATCGTTCTATGTAAAAAGAAAGATAAAGTTCGTTAATGACTGAAATTTTCTGAGGGGGAAATTTTGAAAATTCCGAATACCTCCGTTACTATAAGTTGGATCGAAAAATTGTATCGATCCAATTTTATTTCAAATTAAATGATCTACAAATATTGTTCTATACATATTTTCTGTATCTTGAATATTAACCGAGATATTTGGATTTTATAGTTTTCAGCCTTCAGTAAACCCCCACTTCTACTCATGTTAAACTAACAATACTCGGTTATGTAATAAACCATATTATTAGAACCATAAAAACCAAATATTGTTTTCAAGAGACCTTTATTATTCGGAAAATATGTTCTGGTGACCCTCCCCCCCCCCGTCTTACGTTTTTGGACTACTTAAATTTGATTGATTGCGATAAAAATTTTCCTGATTCATTAAAAATTACTGTACTAGATATAGTAAATAGTTTTCAATCAAATTAATATGTTATATTCTGATATATTTCAGTAATTGTTTTTCTTTCCAATGAGAGGTTGGCAGACCTGTTTGTTTACATTTTAGACTTTTCCCGCTAGTAGGAGAAAGATTTCTTAATACCATTTATATTATTCACTTAATGTTCAAGGTGGTCTTGTGTTACCAGTATGTAGATGTATCTATCGATGAACTTCACGCCAGAAATCTGCTTAGTACACGCAGCGTCTGCATGTTTGGAGTTGTTTAACTTTGACAGCTGATTCGGTGTAGCCATGTTTGACATTACCAATGCCTGGTACCGTTCATTTATTATTTAGCCAGCCATCTTGTCACTCAGATCCACCTGAACGATGCAGGTATGTTAAATATTAATTGTATAGCTTTGGCAAATTTATATTATGATATAATACATAGTTGTTTCGGGATCGATGCGGCTTCCCATAAAAAGATGTATAGGGAGATGCCCCTTCGCCCCATTTGTGTGTTTGAGAGAGTAGACTGTATAGTAAAAGGAGGGCGGTGTAAATAATAATGAATGAATGGATATAATAAAATATAATGAAGTAGTATTAATAATCAGAACAAATAATGAAATTAAATTGTTAGGACTCTGGACCTTTTAATGATTAACGATAATTCCAAGTGGTGAGCTGCTGTAGGTTGGTTCGAGGTGAATGTGGTGCTGGTTGCTGCATAATGTCCATTATTGGGTTGTGCGAGTTGGCTTCGATGTGTGACGAGGTTGTTACATAAATGTGAGTACTCACTTTATTTATTGTTCTTGTTTCTTCTCCTTCTTGGTTCTTCCCCGCTTCATCGCCCGACGGGCCCTTTTTCGCCTACTCATGCATTTTGAGGGGGTTTTTTCACCTCGATGTTGAGAGCTCTCCTTTACGTGCCGCACTAGACCCTGTTGCTCCGTCTTCTTGCCCTTTCCTGTCGCCCCCCCCCCCCCGTCGTGGCTGGATACGCTGGCAGCGAGGTCCCCAGTCCAGGGCAAGGATGAGTGGACAATGGATGACGTCATCGATGTTGTGCGCTGGCTTTACTCTTCGCGTACTTGATTCTTCCGTGAACAATAGTTTAGGATTTTAAAATTTCTATGGTGAAATTTAATTTTATATCTTTGAAACATTTTATCCACTGATGAAGTGCCAAGAAAAGCAAGAAACATGTAGTGTTTCAAAAAGAACTTCGTAAGAAACTATTAATTTTATCATGTTTCACCCTTGCCATATTAGAATCTAATTGAATTTAAAAATTTGAATAGAAAATTTAAATTATAAAAGCCATTGCACACTTTATAAATATATATATATATATATATATATATATATATATATATAAATATATATATATATATATTCATTTTACGTTTATTTAGGTAGGTGTGAATAATAAGGGGCAAATTATATTTATCTTTCTGCCAAAACGTTTTTCAAAGTCATTCCTACGACAAAAGGAAACTCACGTTGCTGGAATTGTTAGACATTGAATAGGAATATTTCAGTAAAATTTCCTACTCCTTTCATAAGTTATATGTTTAGTGAAAACAGACTGTTCCCTGTTCGGCGAATCTTAGAACATGATAAGCTTAGAAGATGTCGGCTTCGGGCTGCACAAAGCCCCCTCATCTTTCATGAATATGTAATCTGTGAATGAACAAGGAAAAGTTTCATGAGATATCCCAGTACAAATGAACTCCGTCACGCAGGTGCTGCATACATTAATCATATTTCATGCCTGTTAAAATGTCACCTTGATGTCGTCCACATTTGACAATATTCTCTATTTCCGTGTTATAAGAAGCTTATGTGCCAAGGACCTGAAATTTTAGCCGTGCGAAAGATGTTTGTTGATGCAGTTCCCTAAACTGAAATTCCCATCGCTGGTTGGCTGAAGACTGGAAATTAAAAGTTCGCCACCGGGCTGGGTAAACTAAGCTGCATGACTCATTGGTGATCTCGTATCACCATATATTTTCTATTTCTAAGTAAAAATCCAATGAGTAGAAGTGGGAGTTTCCTGAAGTCTAAAAACCAAAAAGTACGAATAACTCGCTGCTTATTTGAGTTTTGAGAAAATGTATAGAACAGTTTAAAACCACCAATAGTTCTAAAAATAGGTTCCATAACAATTCTCAATTTCACTCATAACAGAGAAATTTTGAATTTTTGAGTCACCCTATACTGATAGAGATGGAGGGGAGGCGCCCCTACTCCAATTTCAGCCATTAATAAATAGAATCTTTAGTGCCTAATGAAACGGTCAAATATCGAGTATGGTATTGGTCAAATAAATATTTTTGCGTCAAAAAATTAATATCTTATTTGCTGACTTCATTAGACATCGTACTAGCATTAAACTGACAACTAAAGGCCTGTTAAAAAAAAAAAAATTGTATTTAAGCTTGTATGACATTTCATAATTATTGGCTTATTGTTGACGAGAGATGACTAAAAGGGAGAGAGCGTTACTGGGGGCAGAAAATTTAATACTAAATTGCAAATATCACGGTTAATTACTGCATCAACATTTATAGACAATTACATTCGAAACAAGATCAGGAACATAATATTTTTAGAGCAGGCTCATAGTAAAGGAGATATTCTGGGTTCTTGAAGTCATTAACGAACTTGATACTTAGTATTACATGGTTATATATCGAGCTCAGTTACGATATACCTTATATATATATATATATATATATATATATATATATATATATATATATATATTAGCGTGTCCTGTGTGGTGTCCGGAGAAATGTAATGCAAGAGGGAAACGAGATATTAAAAAATCTCATTATTAAGATAATAATTGTTATATATATTTCTTCTTATATGGGAAGAGAGTCGAGATTTATGCAGTTATGGCTGCGGTCACTGAGAGTAGCCCTCGTGAGAAGAGACTTGGGAATAATTGTGGATACCGCCTGAAGATGGCAGCCTTGCGAGTCGAAAGTCCAACGTTGATGAACTGGTACTTGGGATTCCTAGTCGAAACGTGGGGCAGTGTTAGATTTTTTTTCTATTTCCTGAATATGAAGAACAATAGTATTTTTTCTAGTGGTAAGAAAAGTTGGAGAAATTTTTCTCTTCCTGCCTCCGGAAAATGTGGTTAACTAGAAATCATTGATTTACTAGATTATTATAATTCATTTCTTCATATTAGAACTACTTAAAATTTTTATTAAGATTTAGGGTGTAAATGTAATAAAAAAAAAGTTCTTTATTAATATATTAAAACGAGTTTGTATTCAAAAATATCTCATTTATCACCAGCTTCCTGGTGTCCCTTGATGGGGCAGAAGTTGAGAGTCCAATTCATCAAGCTACTCTTTTATGTCCACACAACTTTTCCTACTTCATTAAAAACCCAAATAATATAATGTTCCAAGTGATGAGCAATGCGATGGATTCGGATTGTCCATATATATAGTTTTTATTGTCAATTACTAAACCAATAAATTATTTATACCTTCTTGTTTTGAGTCTTGAGTAAACCCTTATTTCTAACATTGGATTTTTTATTTAGAAATTGAGAATATATAGTGAGACGAGATCAATGGTATATGTTATCACCAGTCCGCGAGGAATTTGCTAATTTTATGCAGCCCCTGCGTGACGGAGTATTTTATCCTTAAGGAAGGTTACAATCAGTTTTCTTTTCAATACAGTAGAATAAAATCAAATCACAGTTTTACTGTAAAAGATATAGGTCTTTATAAGGTTTGTTTGGTGTGTCAAAGGGCACTGACGATGATGCACTGCGTTGAAAGTACCCAGTCCTTTCAGTAAATTGCTATTGTGGAAGTGTGGAATTTTTACACAACCTGCAATAGAATTAACTTCTACCTACCAGAATACCAACTTCTAAAATTCAATTTTAGATTTTTTGGGAAATTCCGTGGAACCACTCAGATTCGCAGAGACGTAACTATTTTAAAATGTTGTTACTTGCTTGTAGAACACTTGGTTTTGGGGGCTGAACGCTCCAAATCACAGCCTCTGGCATTAAAACATAGACTGAAACTGACGTCACGCCGGCTTCTGTGTGTTGAGTGTGGGGGATATATTCCTCTTGTAGGGGGTCAGGAGGTTGGCAAACGTGTGACATAGCTATCTCACCATTTTCAAAAGATCCTCACAATTCAAAGGGCCTTTTCACACTCTTTATCACTCCCACCAAGCGACGATGCATGTGATAACAAAAAAAAACTGATACGACAACGAAACTGTGAATATGGGGGAAAATAAAAGCCTTTGTTTCCTTCAAATAAAAAGTTGAAGGGAAGGTCTATCTTACAATGAACTTTTATAAATAAAGTATATTGATTCTATTAATGAATGACTGTAAAGGGAGAGACAGTTAAAAATAAATTAAATTGAATACTAATTAAATATAATACTTGAATTTATTAAATTCTATTCAATTAAAAATGTGATGGAGGGATCATTTGACGGATAAAAAGAAACCTTATGTATAAACATCCACTTTGTACTGCTAAATGTGATGGGGGTATTTACAGGTTACCATCCTTTTCTGGCAAGATTAAGAAGATTAAGGATTTTAATTAATTAGCTCGTTACTAAATATTGTAAATTCCCATTGCCCGGATGGGAATTTAAGTCATGACTCTTTGTTTACGAAGTGATATGCTAAGATCATCGTCTTAAATCACATGACTCACTTAATGAATTGAATTAAATATTAATGAAGAATCATCTATCTAAAAACCATTGAATTCCGTTTAATGATTGAATTTTGGAGAAAAAGAGCTTTTCTCGCAATGAAGCTATAATAAAAAAGTCCGTCACGGAGGGGCTGCGTAAACTAAGCAGATTTCCCGCGTGAAATTTAACAATAGATAAATCTACATACTGGTAACCACCGTGAATATTAAGTGCATAAATACAAACAATAATAAGAAACCTCCCGACGAAAATCATCTGAAATGTAAACGAACAGTTCTGCCAATTTCTTACAGGAAAGAAAAACAATTAGTGTAATATATCTGAATATAACGTATTAATTTGATTGGAAACTATTTACTATATCTAGTACTGTAATTTATAATGAATCAGAATAATTCTTATCTCAATCAATCAAATGTAAGTAGTCCACTTAGGACGTAGGGGGGGGGGGTCACCAGAACATATTTGCATGTATCTCGTTTAATAAATGTCTCTTGAAAACAATATGTGGTATTTAAGCTTCGAATGATGCGGTTTGTTACATAACCGAGTATTGTTCATGTAAGATGAGTTGAAGTGGGGGTTTGCTGAAGGTTGAAAAGAGAAAAATGCAAATACCTCGGTTAATATTCAAGATAGAGAATAAATATGTATAAAAATATTTATTGTACATTTAATTTGCTATAAGATTAATTTTATACATTTTTTCGATTCGACGTACAGTAACGGAGATATTTGAATTTTCAAAATACTCCACCTTTAAACCCGACCTCAATAGCTGATTTCTCTTAGGGGAAATCTGCTTAAAAAAAAACTATTAATACATGCCCTTCTATGTAATGATAATTAGTGCATCATTCATTCATAAGAATTATTAATTATCATGAAGATTCCTTTATTGCTGTTTGGTAACCACAATGTGGTCAAAGCCACCAACTCTGGTTTTGACCATATTAAAATCCTCATTAAGAGCCATACTTGTAAATTCGATAAGCATGCTAGATATTTCCGATATATACATTAGAAGTTCGTAATTTCTGGGAAAAGGGATATTGCTCTTAGATATAGCATGTGCTCAATCGTAGTAAAACAAATCGAGCCCCGTAAAGTAGTTAAATAACAGAATTGTACTCCATGCAGGTGCTGCGAAAGCTAAGCAGATTCCCCAAGCACCGTGATGATGTGATCCCAAATTCCAATTTCTTCACTAAAAAGTTCGTCACGCAGAGGCTTCGTAAACTAAGCAGATTTCCCACGTAAAGTTATACAATAGTGAAATTTCACGAGAGCCAAGCCAGTGAAGGAAACGGCCAAACTAGCTTTTGGCGGGAAAGTAACTCTTCCTTTAGGCGCCCCGATTTAATAACAATTCAAATATCTCGGTTAATATTCAAGATAGAGAACGTATATGACAATATTTATAGTAAATTTAATTTGCAATAAGATTTATTCTATACACTTTTTTGATCCAACGTAAAGTATCGGAGATATTTCGAAGTTTCGAAAATCCTCCCTCTATACCCCCCCCTTCCACTGGTCCTATTTCTGCCGTTATCGTTCTTGATCTGTCTTTTTAACTAAAACGAGTAAATATCGAATTTGGTAACGATCAAAAAAAAATTATAGCCACTAGAGTGATATGAGCCAAATATAAAAATATATATATATATATACATATATATATATATATATATATATATATGTATATATCTATACACTCAACCGCAAAAAAAAACCGGACACTTCATTTTTGTTGTATTAAAAGCTAATTTTCAGCAATTTTCTTTATGTGGGTATTCTAGTTATTAGTGGGTAGTCCAGAATAATGGGTCTTTTAAGCTTAGGTGGAAGGCCGGAGCTTACGTTACATTGCCGAAACGCTTAGGGTAGCAAAGTCTACCATTCACTGTAATAAAAATGAAGAATATTTTTTTTTAAATGTGTTAATTCATCTTTTTCTTTTTTTTTAATTTGTATTCTTTTGTAAATAATCAATAAAAATTATTCACTTTTGGCAGATTTTGTTTATATAACCTATAGATTAACCAATTATTTTAATTAAAAAGATTAATATACATATATATTAAGTATTTAACAAAATTATAAGACTAAATCTAAGTGTCCGGTTTTTTTTTGCGGTTGAGTATATATATATATATATATATAAAATTTTGAACGGACCTCATTTTCGTCATCTCCTGGGTAGGATCGATGGACATTTGAAGAAATTTTTCGAAACTCGCATCATGAGTACAACCTCAATAGCTGATTTCCCTTAAGGGAAATCTGCTAAAAGAACCCTATGTAGGGAAGTAAATGATTAACAAGACTGACTATATAACATTTTCTATGTGGTTCAATGTAAGGAAAATATATCAAATATATTTTAACCCCCTCCTTTGACCCAGTGTCATTATCAAGTTTGAATTTTAGAGTTATATGAATGGTTTAAGTATTGAGAATGGTATCACAAGTGAATAATGAGGTGACTAGGAAATGTAATCTTTATTGATCACGTCATATCGAACACGTTTGCAATGTATGTACGTATCTATATATATACAATAGTAACCTCTGTCTGTGCATTGATTTATTTCTCGAAATGTCACGATACTTTTTCATGACATTGAAAAGATGTCAACCATTTTTGGCTAAGGCGTTTTTTTGTAGCTATTTTCACACCTAGACTACTAAACAGAATTCTATGAATCTTGCTACGTGTATTATTACAACAACAACAACAACATAGAATTCAGGCTATACTAATAGTCAGGTTATTCAGAACTCAGTTTTGTGGCTCCTTACAATTTATTTTTAAAAACGCCTAGCGCATTCAGGAACGTACATTCCCATCATCAGTATTACAGACAGTAAAGCACAATAAATAAGGAGTATGGTCTAAAAGTTTTTTTTTTAAAATGTACATAATTGGTCATGCATAAAATATCACACCAATAAAACTGCTATAGCTAAAACAATAAACTGGTTCAACAATAACACATTCATGATTAAAATAGAATAAATTAACTTTTTTTTACGTAATATCTTTGCATTAAAATTAAAGAAGCTTACATTTTACCGTCAGAGCTTAGAAGTGTCTAGAGAGATCCTACCGGGCTGAGCTCTGCCGATGCACTAAAGCCGAAGGGATCCGTCCTAGCCTCTAGGGAGGAGACAGAGACAAGTTTGGACATGAGAGATGCGTTTGTCATTTTGGACATTTACATTCATCTTATTCTTGGGGTTTACGAGTTTTATTTCCATACACTCCTTCATGTCCATCAAACAACCTCTGACATCACTGTAGAGTAATTTTATCTGGTATTTTCCAGCTTGGTGGCTATGATCCCTACAGTGCGAATAAAATTCTGAGCCTGCTCTGACGTGTTCTTTAGTCCTGATCTGCACGTTCCGCTCTCTTCTCCCTACCTTCACTCATCCCACATTTCAGCATGTACACCCCTGATCTGTCTCCAATAGGAGTAGCATCCTTAACCTCAGAAATATAATTCTGCAGTGACGCCCCCATTCTACAGAATGTTCTAATGCCCTGCCTATTTACTTTTCTGCCCAGGATCGCAGAGAGTCCACTTAAATATGACGAAATTCCCCAGGATTTAGCCTCATCCCCACCTCCCCTAAAAGTTTTTCTTTCCAAATTCCCTACTTAATCTCCGAACATATGTTTTTCTGAAAAAAATCCCAACTGTGCACATTCCGTTTTTTTGTTTTTTTTTATTTTACGTCCACTTTATGCTATTAGGCTAATCGGGACGGGTTATCTACAGGTTACCATCCTTTTCTAGCCAGGGTGGGAATAAGGAGTTTATTTAATGAGTCCGTCATTAAATAAATTTCTACTACCCAGTTCGGGAGTCGAACCCGCCACTCTAGGTCTGTCATGCGAGATTAAGACCAACGCCCTAACCCGCACTGCCAACCCGAGCCCCAAACACATTCCGTTCCCCAAGTGATATAATATAGTTTAATTCACGATTACAATTTTCCTCTTCCATTGTAACAGAAAGTCTGTCAATGTTATAGACGCTTGGGATTTCTTTTGCTCTTGGGACTTGGAAAGACTTTTTGTTTATACTTATGTCCGTGCATTTGGGCTTTCGATAAATTGCGAATTTAATCCACTCTTAATTCTTATTAACTTTTGGATCAAGGAAAGCTATTCCACCTACCTCCACATGGTCCATATTAAATTGAATGTCCTGGTGTTGCCCATTTAAGCATTAGTGCATCCCTTGCAAATCCTCTTTTGAACCCTCAAAAATACACAACGTGTCATCAACGTTCCGTGGCCAGAATTTCATTTTCTTAACAAAAGGGGTTCTATCCTAATAACAAGACCTTTCTGTTAATAAGACTTTTTTTTGAACACACAATAGCCCCCCTCCCCCAAAAAATAACCTGATTAATCACCCTCAACCACCAACAGAAAATAAGAATGTGTTTAATAATATCCTCAGTGACTAACAGGGGGTTATAAGGAAAGCCTGAAAAATCGGGACATTTCGTTTCCTATTGGTTTTTTAGGCTAACATGCCGAAGGTGTTTCTTTTGTTATTTACAGTAACTTTTGTTGCATATGCTTTTGTCGTATAACGAACAACAAACGTCATATAACGCGAGACAACAATATCTTGTAACGCGAGAGTCAACAATTTTATTAGTACCCATTGAAGTATTTTTAATGTAGGGATATTATGACAAATTATGTTAGGTTTTTAGACTTATATAATATGATACTTCTAAGTATGATTCGGGTTAGTGAGGTTATAAATACCTCCTCCCCCGGTACATCATTTGTGTAATTGTTCACATTGAAGCCTAGCTATAAAAATACCATCATTATTCAGTCAACAGTGGCTTCCCGGGTACCTTAGCAACTATATACATATATATCATAAATGCTTTTGAACGCACATCATTTTCGTCATCTCCTAGATAGGATCGATGGACCTTTGAAAACATGTTTCGAAAATTGCGACATGATTACAACCTCAATAGCTGTTTTTTGCATCAAAAAATAAATAAATAAGATGTGGAGCCAGGACTGGAAACCTACATTGTTGCTTTATGGGCTGCTGGTGGGAATCTGAGCCAGTCAGCTCATCACCAACTGTTTGCGGAACCCAAAGGTAATACAAACTGAGAATTAGTTCTATATTTTAGTAGAACACTACAGACAACCGGGTATGACTGAAAAATTCTTCTTTTAAAAGAAAGCATGCCAGAAAGGGAAAAACTATGCTAATGAATTTTGTTTACTTTCCTAAAGAAAAATTCAGAATAACAGCGGTTTGAGAGACACAGAGCCTAGCTGCAGAACTGAGGTGGTTAACAAACCCATGGAACATGACAGTGGTGACAGAGAGGTTCGCTGACAAGGGAACAAACATCACTTTGACAGGATCAAGCGGCATTGCTGACACCAATCTAAATACCAACTAAACTGACACAACCCCTCACATGTATATCTCTTTATCATTGTCTCAATTGTTTTCAATATATTTAACCGATTTTTTTTCTTTTTGGAAGTGCACTATTTTGTAAGAAAAACAACTTTTGTTCAAACCTGTGTTATTGAAAATAAACGATAGTTTGAAAAGATTTCTTTGTCAGGTAACAAATATTATATTTGGCTAAAAAACTGAATTATCAAACTGGGTAGACCCCTCACTAAACTGGAAAACAATGATGTACAACTACTATGTCTGCTAAATTTTAAACTCTTCTTCCATGGTTGACTATAACCTATATTAGAAACCTTCCAGCTTCTCAAATTCTTGACTTCTATATGCAAGTGTTGCATTTAAGACCAAAATTCATTGAAGGCTTCAGAAGCCTACCAACAGAGTCCTTCTATTGAACATTTCTACATATAAGGGAATATGCAACTAGCTTAAGAATTGGACACGATAGGTTTCATGTATGATCCAAGATAATTTACTGAGATTTCACAGTCTTTAAGAGGTCGAATCAGTAAAGCACACACATATTTTGTGAATGGGAATCACTTCCAGACGCTACTGCATGGTTTTTGTGAGACGTTCTCATGCTCAACTCGTTTTCTGCGATACAATAATGTCATTAAAATACCACTACTTCTTTATCAAAGTTGCTCTTCAATTTCCTCACAATGCGATGTGGGAAGCGAGTGAAAGGGTAGTAGTCCGACAGTACTGACCTGGTAACCACGGAGCAAAATAGAATATAGTCATTTCAGAGAAGCTGTGTGGTAGAGGAATGAATTAATTTGGCTGTAGGCCTTTTTCCCTCTGGAATGCGTTTTATTTAGGCAAAGTGCACTTTCAGAGCAACAGCTCCATCTCCAATGCCTTTGAAGATAAACTTGTAATATGTATATACTAGCTAAGGTTCCCAGTAAACCACTGTTGACAGGATTTGTCACAATATTCCAATATAAAAAAGACTTCAGTGAGTACAAATAAAATTGTTGACTCTCGCTATAGTTTTTAGCGAATATCTCGTTTGTACTTCGTTTTACGACAAAAGTATATGTAACAAAGGTTACTGTAAATAACAAAATAAACACCTTCCGCGTGTTAGCCGAAAGGCCAATAGGAAACGAAATGTCCCGAATTTTTCATTTCTGGCTTTCCTTATAAGCCCCACTCCTGTTAGTCACTGAGAATATTAGTGAACACATTTTTATTTTCTGTTGGTGATGAGGGTGATACATCAGTTTATTCTTTCGCAGGGCTATCGTCTGTTCGAATGTAAATTATATAAACAGAGAGATCCAATCAGTTGATGGGAAATCCACTTCACAAGCACTGAAGATGGAGCTATTGCTCTGATAGTGCACATTGCCTAAATGAAACGCATCGTACTGGATAACAGGCCTACAGTGTACAACCAAATAGAATATAGTATTCGATACCTGTACTTCCAAAAATACCATGATTCCGATCTTAATCTTTGACCGGCTAGATCTAATTTCGTTAACTAGTAAAATCTGTAAATGATAAAGGGAGATTGGAACGTTATGGATATTCTATCCAATAAAGGAAGGCAGAAGGTACGGAATGTTCATTTATATGTTACATATGATATATAACTTTTCCACATGTTGCCTATGTTTTATCACTCTGCTCTGCCCAATAAAATAGACAGAGGTATGCACGATTTTCTGTATGGCCTCTATGTCCCTCCAGTATAATCATGGGCAGTTGAGCCTAAAACTATTATACTAAAAGTAAGAACTAACTGAACAGTTCGTTCCCTTCAATAAAATATTTCTTTCAGTTCAGGATGGATAATTACCGCAAGTAGTGATTAAGGTTTCGAATCATGTCTATTCAAATCTGCCTGACATTTATTTATTGGGAGTATTCTATAGTCCAAAGATTGTATTCGGCAGAATAGTGTGAGTGATAAGGTGACAAACACTGCTAAGTTAATTAAGTTTTCCAGAATGTTTTAGTTAAATTTAAGTAGTAGTAATTATTTATCAAATTAAATTGTATCTAAATTCAATTTAAATTTAGAAAGTTAATGTGCCATAAATATTAATAACTATTGGACTCTGTTATTCTAATGTCTAATGCCTGTCCCGAATGAATCTGTAAACAAGTTCGGAGTTAATACGAGAGGAATATAACTATATCAACTAGGTGTTTCAAAAGGCTGAGGTTATTTTTTTAAAGTATATTGGGATTTCGTGATGCTAGTGTGATTGTGACATTGGCATGGTGTCTTAGAAGCAGATTTAATTGTATATATTAAGAAGTTATATCAAGAAAATATCATTTTTTTTTGTTATTTAATATAAACAATGTTATTACATCAAAATCGTTGTTTTTTGTGAGTTTTTTAAGACGACAAATAAATCTTAGGTTAGAGCTTTTCCTGTGGAAGAAACTTATAAGAAAACCAAAATAATATCAGAATCATCTGATGATCGGATACTCCAGTAAAAAAATGTCTTTCAAACTGGTTCATTGAAGCTAGTGCCTAATGACGATTGGAAGATTTTCAACACGAAAGCTTGGAAAATTGGGCCAATCACAGTGGAAGCCGTTCTGGGACATCGCCTCGTTAAAGCCTTCATTGAGGGGCCTAACTTGGAAAAATGTTCCTTTTAGTATTATTCCCCTCATTCACTGTGGACACTATTTGTTGTGGCCGGAATGATTTTTTTTTTTTTTTTTTTTTTTTTTTTTTTTTTGTTTTTTTTTTTGTCGAAATGTATTTTTCCATCAGTGATGTATTTTAAAATAGTGAAACACAGAAACAGATGTGTCATGTATGTTATTTTCAAAAGATATTCCCTAAACTACGCTTTTAACTTTTAGCAGATTTCCCCTGAGGGAAATCAGCTATTGAGGTCGTACTCATGATGCGAGTTTCGAAAAATTTCTTCAAATGTCCATCGATCCTATCCAGGAGATGACGAAAATGAGGTCCGTTCAAGATTATATATCTATATATATATATATATATATATATATATATATATATATATATATATATATATATGTGTCTGTTAACGCTCTAACGGTCGCAATTTTTGTTTGATCGTTACCAAACTCGGTATTTAATCGTTTTATGTAAAAAGGAAGATCAAGTTCGTTAATGGCTGAAATCAGACCAGTGGGAGGGGGGGATTTTTGAAAATTCAAAATATCTCCTTATTGTATAGAACCAATCTTATTGCAAATTAACTTTACTATAAATATCGTTCTATACATTTATTCTGTATCTTGAATATTAACCGAGATATTTCCATTTGTATTCTGCGTGTGGTCACCAGTAGGCTATTTCGGACTTTCCGCCGAGAGCTCTGGCGGGCGTTTCCTTAACTATTCGTCCCTCGTGAATAGGTTTAGAGGTTAGGTTAACTGTTTTTGGGGCTAGAAACTACTGGGTTATAACGCCCTAAATAATGTTTTAGGTTTAGAGGTTTCTTACAACTACAGTTGTTATTAGGCAGATTTCTCTATTGTAAAACTTCACGTGGGAAATCTGCTTAGTTTACGCAGCCCCTACGTGACGGACTTTTTTCAAGTACAGCTTGAAGTTTACATAAATCATGTCAGTATGAAAAAATTAGTTTATTTTTTTTATTTCCGCTTTTCCAGCTTAAAATGAATCTTTAACCGGAATATTTGGGCGTTTTCCAATATATATTGAGCTTTTTTTTAAGACTAATTAAAACATTTCCCCATGAGGTTTTGAGGTTTAACGTTTTCGAAATTACCGACCATTACTTGCCTCCAAGCCAAATACTATTTCGACCATTTCAATTTCAACCTTTCCAATATTAAATTTTAATTTGTTTGGGAATAGTAAATTATCCCCGGAATTATTATGTCTAACTTTAAATGAATGGGGGGAAATGTATTTGGTCTGGATATAATTTTATTTTAATTAAAAATGGTTTATGTTGGTTTGGGAGTAGTTGAATTCGACTAGAATATGGTTTAATAAGACTTCAAATAGATCAAAAGATCAATTTGATCCGTCTGGTCTCATTGGATATGGTGTGTGCGTGGGCGAGCTTTGTGTGTTTGATTGTATCACTTCAGTCAGTATTAGACGTCCATCTCTCGGAAACCTACAAAAGCTGATTAGCTGATACGAACTTTCGAGTGAAAATTCAGTCCTTCTTCTAGCTTTGTCCCCCCCAAAGGTGGTGGCAGTAAGGAACTTGTCGTCAATGAAATGAATAGAAGAGTGCTGAGGGCATCACTTTAAAGGACATCTTGCTGATGAGTAATTCCCTTCACCACCGTTAATTATGAATGGAGGTGGTTAATGAAGAGGACGGCTTAGCGTCATTAATTCCTGCTTACAACGCACAACCTCTTCATCTAAATGAAACCCGTTATCACTTTATGATTAATATCGTACTCAACCAGCCAATTCTATATATTATTGATTCTGATAAAGCTTCGAAATAGCTCCTCATAATCAATGAATGATAGATAAAAGTAACTTTCATGTGATGTGTGCTAATTTGAATTCATAGAACGTTTTATGTCCTTACAGACGTCATTCCTTTCTTGCTTTATGCACATTTTTGATAGTTTATTAAAATTGTTGAAAGAACAAATAATGTGAGAATTATAATATTCATATTATATAACTGTGATGAAGCTAATAGCTTGAAATTGTGATATACATATCTTCTTAGTTTATGTAAATATATTTCCATTTTATAATTAAGACTTGATCAAGGACTGTGTAATGGATATATACTTGTTTTTTTGTCATTTAAAAGAAACTATAATTTGTTGCTTGTACTCTTTATTAATTGATATTCGTTGTCAGTTTTTATTATGCATAAGAAAGCGTTATGTTAAAAATACTGTATGTTTTGATATCTCTGAATTATGCTGGATGGTAGATGAACCAATTGATAGGTATCAACAAAAAGGCCTTGTTTGTTTTGTATTTGTTGCACCCTAATAATTGAATAAGTGCTTCTATTTCTGTGATTTTATCAATACTATTCCTAAATTTACTTTTTAGAGAGTATACGAGTATTATAAATAAATGAATATTTTACTGATTTTTTTTATTTTTATTTATTAACGTCCACTTTTTGCTACTAAGTAGCAGTCGGATTAGAACGGGTTATTTACAAGTTGCCACCCATTTCTAACCAGGGTGGGACTAAAGATTTTATTTAATGAGTTCGTCACTAAATAAATTCCTATTGCCCAGGCGGGAATCTAACTCGTCCCTCTAGGTTCACCATGTGAGAATAAGGCCAACGCTTTAACACATATGGCGTAACTTTTTACTTTATTGCTTTAAGGTTATAGGTATCATATCTAATGTTTGGATTGCAGTTTAAGTTAATACTAAACTATGAAAATTGAGAATAATTAGTGCTTTCGTACGGTTTGTCAGGTCTATAATTCTACTTTTTGGATAAAATACATTAGTTTTAGGTTTAATATTTCTCCTACGTACGCAGATTAATTTTTAAGTGGTTCTTATATACTTTCTGAAATAATTTTTTTTTTTTTTTGGAATTGATTTCAACCACTTTTTCAGCAGATTTCCTTAAGGGAAATTAACTATTGTAGTTGTTCTTACTCATGATGGGATTTTCAAAAATTTATCTCTAATGTCCATCGATCCTACCAGGAGATAATGAAAATGCGCTCCGAAATATATATATATATATATATATATATATATATATATGTATATATATATATATATATATATATGTATATATATATATATATATATATATATATATATATATATATATATATATATATATATATATATATATATATATATATATACACTCTAGTGGTGGCAATTTCTGTTTGATCATAACGAAACTTGATATTCTATCGTGAAACGTATTGAAAATTAAATTACCTATAAATTTTATTATGTACATTCCTCCACTACCTCAAATATTAACTAGATATTAATTTTCAGCCTTTAATAAACTCCCCCTTCTTTGTCATCGTACGTTATGAATAAGCCGACATATCTTGAAACGTCTTATTTAAAGTTGAAATACCAAATATTGTGCTCAACAATCGTTTCTAGATGAGATATATAACCCCCCCCCCCCGTCTTTTCTTCTTGGTTTACTAAAATTAGAGTGATTGATATGAAAATTATTCTGTTTCATGATAAATTGCTGCACTATATTTAGAGAATAGTTTTAAATAAAATTAATATATTCTATTGAGATATATTTCAGTAATTGTTTTTCTTTCTTCCCATGAATATTTCTATCTTTCATCAGTGGAAGGTTGTCTGACCTGTTGTTTACAATTCAGACGCTTCCTGTTGTGGAAGTTATTAAAATGTAAATTGACTAAAACATTCTCATTATCATTTGTATTGGATCACACTTAATATTCACAGTGGTGTTGATGTAGATTTATCTATTTTTAAACTTCAGGTAAGAAAACTGCTTAGTAAATGCTTTTTTCGCTTTTATGAAAGTGTACCATTCATAAATATGTTATTAAAGGTTCTATTGTTGTCATTATACAAAAAATGTGAGTTTTATTGCGTTATTATTGAAGTATACGGTAACCAATACTGTTATTAGCAGATATCCCTTACAGGAAATCAAATATTGAGGTTATACTCATGAGGTGATTTTCGAAAAATTTCCTCAAATGTCCATCAACCCTACCTAGAAGGTGACGAAAATAAGATCCATTCAAAACTATATACATACATATATATATATATATATATATATATATATATATATATGTGTGTGTGTGTGTGTGTGTGTGTGTGTGTGTGTGTGTGTGTGTGTGTGTGTGTGTGTGGGTGTGTGTGTCTTTTAACGCTCTAGCTGTCGTAATTTGGGTTTGATCGTTGCCAAACTCCAAATTTAAACGTTTTATTTAAAATAAAGATCAAGTTCGATAATGGCTGAAACCGGACTATTGGGAGGAGTGGGTGTAGAGGGGGAATTTTGAAATTTCAAAATATCTACGTTATTATGTCGGGTCAAACATTGTATAGAACCACCCTTATTGCAAAATGAATGTTCTATAAATGTTATTCTATACATATTTTCAGAATCATGATTATTAACTGGTTTTTATACCAAGCCTCCACTCTTACTCACGTCATTTTAACAATAAGCTGTTATATTATGAACCACTTTATTCCATGCTTAAATACCAAATATTGTTTTCATTGAACTTTTACATTATGAAATATAGTCTAAAAGCGGAAAGTTTTTAGCCTTTGGACTGTGACCGAACCAATGAAAACAATTTCTATTATCGTTCTGAGGAAGGCATCTCAAAAGCTGCAACAAATTAGCTGTCTTATGGAAGATACAAAGAAGCACACTGACTACATAAAACATGGTTAAGTGCACTGCAATGTCTAGCTTACATAGTTCAGTCTCCTCTGCTCAGAATAAAGATAGAACTAAAACTACTTAATAATACTCAATGTTTACAAAAACACTTCAGATAGATAGTTTTTGTTTATAGAAACTGATCTATTTTCAGAAGATCATACATTCGTTTTTCTGATTAATCAACAGTTTAGTTAGTAATCCAATGTGAAATCCGCTACTTGGTTCTTTTAGGCTTGCCCTCTTTTTTTGAATATTCTTAAGAGATCTTTTTAACACATACTTATGCACAGCCTCAATGTGTATAACTGGATGTGTCTCAAGATGCAATGGGCTTTTCATTTTTCTGGAAGTGTAAATGCGATTGGTAGTGCGTCTCCAACATAGCACGTAGCGTAGAGTTGGATATTATTGTTCAAATAACATATTCGAATTCAAAAAGAAATAGATCTTGTGATGCTGAAAACGATACGTGGTGGGAGTCGGAGGAGGGGGGTGGATACTATAACATAAATGTAAACGAAACACATACTACACCAGCTTGTAGTACATAATACAGCTGAGTATAATAGCCAACGAAACTTATCTGCTAATAAGTATTTATTCATAAGTATTTTAATTATACAGATTAATCAATCACGGGTATTGTTAGTCCCCATACCAATACTAAATTAATAATTTCTGGTTGATCAGGTTTAGCTTTGTATTTCAGTCATTCAATTATGAAAGTATATATAGAGAACAAACCTCAATTACCCCGTTTTGTGTGGAGTTATTTTTAATTAAAAGATTGTTTTCAGTAGGTATCATTTTACCCTCTGTATTGCTGATCTTTCTTATTATTTGATACAAAGAAATTGATGTTCAAATAACCTTCAAGCCTATATTTCGAAATACAGGCTTGTTTTTCATAAGGTATTTTGTACAACATATCCTGGAGTTTCAATTATTCCTGGCCTATTGATTACAAATAAAAAGGGTATAATTACGCAGAAACACTCATTTCTCTTACACTGATCAATTTGAGTTACTATCTGTTAGTCACAGTGGCTGAAACATTTTGATAACTTACAATTTTCCAAAATCCATAACTTAATGAAGCATCCATTTTCATTTGTGGGAAAAGATAGCCACAATATCAAGAAAAACAAGTGTTCGACTCGTTTAGGTGCACGAGTCGCCTACAATTGAATTTAAGCAGTGTACATATCCTTGGCTTTTGTTTTTTGAGACAGTGGTGGTAAGTAAGTTAAATCAGGTTTATCAAAAACTCTTTTTTGTAGCCTCTTACAATATATTTGTAAAATCAAGTAGCGCCTTTAAATATCAACACATCTATCTTCAGGGCAAGGTAATTGCAAGAATTAAATGATATTAGACATGAGTAAAGAGATTATTGCATGGATAAGTTGGAGTCCTTAAAAATAAAACTGAAAAAGGTAAATAGCGAAGTGAATGTGAATGTTCAGACGGAGACAAACGCTTCCATAATGCCCAGACTGCCCCCCTCCCTAGGGGTTTCACGGGTCCCTTAGGCCTTAGTAAATTGGCAGAGTTCCGCCCTTTAGCATCTCTCTAGACAGATAATTGTAATTATTAATGCAGTTATTTTTATTTTAAATATTTATATATTTGTGTTAACCATATTAAAAATATTTTATGATTTAGTTATACAGTTTTAAAATTTAAATTATTATTATTATTTATTAACGTCCACTTTTTGCAACGAGCATTAATTGGGACGGATTTTCTACAGGTTACCACTCTTTTCTAGCCAGGGTGGAAATTGAAAAGGAAATTATCACTAAAGAGATGGGTATATAAGCGGTGAAACATGTAGAGATAAGTTCTAAAAAAAATTATTTAAATATTTATTTAAGTCTACCCAAGGCTTTCGTTGAGGGGGGAAAAACGAAGAAACGGGTAGAAATAAAATTAATACCAAATAAAACAGACTGTTAAATTTCTTGAATGACATTCACCGACGTATTTAAATAAATTTTATTTTTTATTGGACAAGGAAAAGAGCCTTTAAATGCATATTACTAGAACAGTATCACAGACAGACTAAAAATATTACAACCACAAATCTGTTGTTCTATAGTAGTATTTTCCGCATACTATTTACAAATGGATTAAGATTATAATTTAGTAGTAGAGGCCGAATTTCTTGGTTATTAGAGATTTCTAAATAGTTAAAGTTTACACGAGCATTATACTATTATCAATGATCATTAAACTAAAAATTAAATTGACGACTATAAAAACGAAATAACGATTAACAGGCAATATAATAACATGAAAAAATGCTCTTTTATTACCAATACTCTCCTCCCATTAACATAACCAGAGATCATAATGTATTCTTTTTGGTGTTAATTTAAAAATAAATTACTAAAACTTAATTATTTTACTGCAACATTTTGTAGCGAAGCAACAACTTAAATGCACTTATATTCTTGCTATAATCAAAACTAATTTATGTTAAATAAAACTTTAAACCTCCCCAGATATTTTTTACCAAAAGATTTTTATCTTCTGATCAGCTCCTGTGGTCTTCTCAGCCAAATGATTGCTTATTATCTCGATTGTTATTCAACAGTCTTCTTCAGGCTGAACAGTGATCTTGTCGTTTGGTCATAGTTCAAAGACCTTAAAAAACTGTATGCGGTTTTTGTTAAAATAAAAAAAGAAAGGATGTGTTTAATCCTTGGACTGTGACCAAACCGAAAAAAGCAATTTTTGAAGAATTCAACTGAAAATCTGCAGTAAATAAGCTGCCTCTTTGACTACGAACTGCATAAAGGTGTCTTAATGTTGAGGCCTTGATAGAAATAACCCCTCGGGTCTATTTCTTCGTCATCCAAGCAACTGGAGATTGTAATATAACTTTTCTTGTTACAGAGAAGCTTCTTTGGGTAGAACAATGCCTTTAATCTTTTATAATCTGTGCATCAGATGCGTTGTCCAAACAATTAAAAGTACACAATTTGTTTGCATTTTATGGTTCAGCTTTAATTTACCAAGCTTCATTTTATATATATATAAAATGAATTCCGCCTATCTAGATGCATTAAATCCTTTAGCAAATATCGCTTTGAATTGTAATTAGCAGTATGACAGGGGTCATCAGCATTCAGCAGAGCTAAATAACAACTCTTCTAATCCTACAGCTCCCACAACATAATCTATTCGTATCGTGGGAATGCAAACCTGCCAATGTGGAAAAAACAAATGTTACTAATTAGTAATCCAGCCCGCCATGGCAGATTGATATCCTAATTCAATAAATTATTTTAGAAACCAGAATCATTCAGGCTCAGAATGACGTAATTCAACAATCAGGACAATTATTACCTGTTGCTATGTGTTAGAATTAATTTCGTTTTATTTCCTTCGTGCCGAAGAGTAAAATCTGCTTATTTCATCCTCGAAAATATCCCTATTAAACGTAGTTCATTTTCTCAAATATTTTTCCTATTCCTTTCTTTTACATTCGCTTTGAAAGAACAAACAATTTAAGAACTAAACTAGCTTAACATTCGCCATAAACACTCCTAATGCAATTTGTTTTCGGAACATGAATCTCTAATGCCTTATGATCTACGAATGATGTATCTTAATCATAGACTCACTTAGACCTATTTAGAAGAAAATATATAGCTCTTAGTACGGAAGAATTATTACTTCTAAATACCAGTTTAAATTCACAGATGTTAGCTATCTTTCACTATCATTTAACATCATTAATTAATGGTTATTACTGGTATATCACTTTCTATGTTTGTGACAGACGAATTTATGGATTATGATTCCAGGAGGGAAAGCGACGCAATTAAATTGTCCGGGATAAAAACTGGAAGAACATTTATTCCAGTGGATTATTTGTGTCAGATTGAGTCCCCAACAAAATCGCCTAACGGTCTGGGGGTGAGGGAGGCGGCTCGAAAAATTAAATATGAAACAATTCTGAAAACAAGGAACGAAAAAAAAAAAGTTGTTTATAGCAAAATTTAAAAAAAAAAATAAATCTTATTTTGCATTTCCAATCATGCAATAGGTGACACAGTTTGGAAAAAATGAAAAGAAAAATTTCTGTTTTTTTTAATGAAAAAATATTGTTAACAGACATTATTGATCTCAGACCACGCCAAAATATTTCAATCACAGATACTAAGTTTGAATAAATTAGGAACAAATTAAATTCCAGGAAAAGCTACCTCAGTGTCAACAATGTAGATGGGATTCCTTGCGTAAGAAATTTCCTCAACTATAAGAAAAAATAGGCTTCCGCCGATGAAACTATTGATAGCCAATATCGATATGTTGAAGTGTAGTTGAAGGTAACTTATAAATTAATGCAAAAGAACCCGACGAGATATTATGAACGAACTCGTAAAATCTAATCATAAATAGCGTTAAGACGGATGTTTCAAGAAACAGAGTGAAATTTATTTGCCCTATGACTTTGAGAAAAATATATTTCACCTCGATAAAAAAGTTCTTTGCTCATCTATCACGCAAGGCGACTTAAACAATTTAAAATTATGTCATTTCTAGTGAAATAATGGTGTTCTTAAATGTTTTAAAACGAGACCAGTTATTCAAAGAACTATAATTTGAAATGTCATTACATTTTCAACTATTTGAAAAAATCTTGAGGGGGCTACCTTTTATCAATGAGGAAATATATCCGAAATAATTCAACCTTCGGCTTCCACGAATATCGAACATCAAGAATTTTAAATTGAGATTTACAAAGATTTCCTGCGTAATCGAAAAATTCGAGAGCACAAATTTTCAATTGTGGCATGATAAAGATATTATCCTTTCACAGCGAAATTTTTAAAATTTGTAATTGAACTTGATTAATATTTGTTTTCTATCTTAACAATTCATGATTTCGAATATTAAGAATGTTAAAATTTATCTGGCTGAGTGCTATTTCAATAATCATAGGATCAATTTGAAAGTACATATATACTTTCGGAGTATACATATACTCCGAACTGAATTAAATTTATGAATACCTAAGAACCGTAAGATAAGCATTTATAGATGTTCCATACTATTTAGAGAACTAGTATTAACATAATATTAAAATTGTTGAGGGCTCATTAGCCTTGTAGGTTAAAGAGTTAGCCTTAAACTCACGCGATATATTAAATAAGGATCATTAAATAATATCCTTAGTCCCACTCTGGATTGAAAAGGGTGGTGGTTGAACTGTAGATAACCAGTCCAAATTTGACAAAGTGACAAATAGAGGACATTAATAAATAATAATAATAATTTTTATTTTATGTTCAGCTATCAATAAAATGGCTCCATTATTATTTTATTATTGGAAGGGAACGTTGCTGCTTCATTCCTAGAATTATGAAGAAATAGTAATTGTGATTCTCTTTATCTCCTCAGGCATACCTAATAGGTCCCTATAAAGGTGATTAATAATTTGATTTTACTGCAAATGGAGCCACAGTGAGAATCGCGCGGTCTATGAATTCGTTTCAGATGTATATATAATTTTTACTGATGGTACTCAATATTTCTTTATCTCTGTCTCTCTCTCTTTGAAATCTCTAACACGATCAGAAATGCCCATGATTGAAAACGTTTTGTCATGAATACAAGATTTAATTTTAGGGAACAAACTTTTATATCTACATTGTTCAGATTTCTTGAAATAAAACGACTCTTTCTCTCCATATATTCGATTGCATGTTCGCCTCACATTATTGATAGCTTATGTAACCTCCACCTCTTTAGGGATGAAAAGGTAGGTCTAAAAAACCTGTAGATAACCCGTCCCAATCGGTCCGTTGTAGCACAAACTAGACGTTAATAAATTGTTGTATAATAAGTATCTTATACAAGAATGTCACGTTAAATTTTAATAAATCTATGTGTCTTTGTTATTAATAGTTTTGATTTTTTCATTTCGTAGTGTAACTAAGAATATATATATATATATATATATATATATATATATATATATATATATTAGTAAAATTAGGAAGGACACACACATATTTAGCAAATGATTATGTATGCATTTTTAGAGCAACAGAAATTCATTCCGATTAAAAATGAAAAAAAATTATTTTCTAAAAATAAAGAAATATTTGATTAAGTTTTATCATGTGAAGTCTCTTTATGACCCAGAACGGAACAAGGCTTAAATTGTTAGTGATCTTGGGTTTTGGCGGCTAATTGTTCCATAAAGGACAGCTTGCGAACAAATTACAATATTCCTCTAATTACAAAATAAATATTTCTTAACGTCCTTCTGCTACAATAGCTAATTGAGATGGGTTGCAGTCAGGGTATCACGGTTACCTAAGAAGGACTGGAAAATAGTTGTTTTTTGGAGAATTTCCCACTAAATCGTACTATCCGTATACTTTATAGGTTTGAAGCAATAGGTTTCCCTAGTCTGTTTATAGTCAATGCCTTATCTGCCATGGCTAATCTCAGACCCTCTCTCTAGAATCGAACATTTTGCTTTCCAAAAATTTTTTTCATCATGAAATTTTTTAAAACAATACAGTGATATTAGTGCAATATCTACTCAATAACGAGTGTTATGAATGTGTGTGTTATTTTCTTTTTAAGTTCTCAGTTAATTCTCATTTCTACTCATTTCACATCGAACAATTTAATAATAAAAAAAAAAAAATCTCATATCCAACTTAAATTTCGTCATGTGTACATACATTTCTTACTCAGGGGAAAATAGAAGATTGTTGGCATTGCAGGACAAAATCTGCTAAAATTACTCATCTCCTAACCACGTATTTCAAATCCTAAAAAGTCGTAAGCAATGATTAAGTTTGATGATGTTTCAGATTAAAAAAAAAATGTATTGAAATCTGTCTTACAAAGTTCATAGGGCTACCAAGGTTTCGACAGATCGTTCAATAATTATGCACTTTCATTAAGATAGTATATTGAAATTTATCTCGAATAATTGCAGACGAGGCACAATGAGTATTGTGCACAATGCTTACTTATTTTAAGAAAATAGGAATACATATTTTTCGAAAACATGTACTCAGAAGTTGTTAGTAGAAATATTTTTAACTATTAATGCTAATTATATGAGGGATTCTGTAATATTTTTATACTTATTTTCTATTATTTATATAATTTTTCTATTGTATAATTTGCTAGCTTGAAATAAGATATTTCATAATTCCTCACATTGTCATCTGAAGATTGCAACCATATTAGCATTATTATATTTGCTTGTCTAGAGAAAAGGTGAGGATTATTTACATTTACGTTATATAATCTATTTTTAGATATAACGTATTTAGGTTTTAGTTTTAGCTAACCTTATTTAGGTTTCAAAGGGATGTATTATTTTAATATAGGTTTATAAATGAAAATTATATTTAAAGGAGTAAATGTATTCAAAAGAATGAACACGAACACCAATTATTTTTTAATAATAATAATAAATCATTTTTCCCGTGCACTCCTTTTCAAAAAATCTGTACAAGTTATACAGACCTGTTTATAAAATATATTTTTGTTTTAACCAAGCGTCAAATGCATTACTTTATTGTCCTCGATGTATGACAGGGAGCATTAAAGTTATTAATCCTTTACCATTACACTTTTTATTTTTAATTACACAATTCTCTATCACCGGATAATAACTTACGTTACTATTTTTTAACTCGTTTTACAGTTTGGTAATTTGTCTATTAAATGGCACGATTTCTATGAATATCATTATAAACTTTCAATATAAAATACAGTCTTCACAACAATTGACTTATATATGATATCAATTGTAACATCAAAATTTATTTAACATGCAGTGGCATTGAAAATTGGAATTTTGGTTACCTTTCCGGGATAACCTCCAATGTTTTCATCATGTTATAGTTAATTTAAAAAAAAATATTTTTTTTAACAGTTTGATTAACTTTGATAATTCATTAAAATTATAGTAGCTCAGTAGATCCATATTATATTTCTATAACAAACAGTGAATATTGGAATTTTATTTATTTTTAATCCAGAGTAAAGAAGTCATAAATTTGAATTATTCGGCCAGAAAAAATAATCTAGATATTATATATCTAAACCATGCAATTTTCAGATACGTGAAAAATCTGGACGCACTTAACGATTTTGAAGATGATGTAGAATGACGCGCACAAAACACAAGCTTGAAGTTTGCCGGCCGGCAACGGACTGAGGAGAACGGTCCTTCGGGGGGAGGGGGAGGATTCACTTCGGCAAGGTTCGGCTCCCTTCGGCTCCGCTCGGCCCCGTCATCCCCCAAACCGTAATTGAAACAGGGTGACAGTCTCGTCTCATTGAATGTGCTGGCAGATATAGAGCCCGCTCAAATGTCCTTATCTCAATACTCCCACCGAAATCTCGTCAGAGGCAAAGAGGTATTTTCGAGAGTTCGAATTGTTAGTCCCCGATTATGTTTAATTTAACCCTCCAGAACTCGCGCCGTGAGCAAAATACTCACTCCCCGAAGAAAAAAATTATATCTACTATTATACGTATTTGGTGATAGAGCTAATTTATCTAGCTACACCTTGTAGCCTTCACTTACCACCCTCTTTGAATTCCAATAATTAGTATGAGCTGACTGTCGCTAGGACAAAATTAATCAGCGGGAGTAAGTTAAGTGTGAGTGTTTTTCTCACAGTGCGAGTTCTGGCGCAACGTTTTTTTGGTTTATTGTGAGTGTTTTTCTCATCAAGCGAGTTCTGGTGGAAGTTTTTTTTCTTTTTTAATACGAGAGTTGTTCTCATCAAGCGAGTGACTTACCGAAAACTGTTTTTTGGCTCTGGAACTTATCAAACCTCACCTGATCAACAGTTCACAACTGACCCTATGTCCCTATTAGAAAGAAACAAAATGAAGAGGATTCCTGGTGTAGAAGTGAAAACTCCCACTTGTTCTGGTTCTAGTACTCCGTCACAGTTTTGTGCCTATTGTCCAAAGAGAAAAAACAAAAAGTTAAAAAAGAGTTGCCAAACATGTAGAAAAATAGTTTGTAATGAACATTCCTTTGTTGTATGCCATTCATTGTGGAGAACAAAATTTTAATTAGTTAGATAGCTTTTTAAGTTGCTTGACGTAATGTTTCTTCAAAACAGAATACCTTTACGATAATTGTGAATAATATTATTATTTTATATTAGTATTTGATGCTTGTAATAAATATAATTTTTATTTTGTTGAAAATATTTTATTTACTTTTTTTGAGGGAAACAGGTGATGTGAGAAAAATTCTCACGCGCGAGTTCTCAGGCTACTCATTTTGACGTGAGTTCTGGAGGATTAAGAGCTAAAGGTGCTGCTGTAGATCATAAATAGGTATGTTCAAATATTAGAATGTATTATGCTGTTTAGTCGTTATTCTTACTAATTGGAATATTAGCAGATTTTCCATAAGGGGAATGAGCTATTGATGTCGTACTCAGGACGCGATTTTCGAAAAATTTGTTCCAAAGTCCATCAATCCTACCCAGGAGATGGCGAAAATGAGATCCGTTCAAAATCGTTTCCTGTCGGGGGTTTACTAAAGGCTGAAAATATTAAAGTACAAATAACTCGCTTAATTTTAAAGCAAAAAAAAATCTCAAAAGCAACAATTGTATGGAAACAACATTGGTTCTATAACATTTTTCCATTCGACTCATAATAATGGTGATATTATGAATTTTCGAAGTTTCCCCCTCTAAACTTCTCTGTTACTGGTATAATTTCGGCCTGTAATGACTTTGAACTTTAGGGTTGAATTAAACGTTTAAATATCGAGTATCGGATAGATCAAGTAAAGATTTTCGAGTTTAGAACGTAAAATCTTAATTTCTGACTTCACCACATAACATAATTCCATGTATATCACACATTAAATGGTCAATGAATACAATATTTGGTACTTAATCTTGGAATAATTTTGTTCATTATATAACGACTTATTATAAATATGACATGAAAAGGGGAAGGGGTTTATAGAAGGTTGAACATTAAAATGCAAATATATCTGTTAAAACTTATGATAGAGAAAATATGTATAAAATAAAATTTATAGGACGTTAGTTTTTCAATAAGATTGGTACTATAGCATTTTTTGATTCGAAGTATAATAACCAAGATATTTTGAATTTTCAGAATGCATATTGACTTTTGAAGAAGCCATTCCAAAATCCCGTCATGAGTACAACCTCTGCTAATAATTGGAGAAATATGCCATGATTGGTGTAATATTCCGAAGTTGGTTCTGCACTCCGATTTTGTGTTGGTTTTGTAGCCCAATCTAGGTTCCCTCTTGCAGAAACTATGCTTAGCTTGAGCAGTGCATGCGCGATAGTGTCCTGACTAATGTAGCGCCAATGACGTCACGAATGTTTGAAGAGAGGTAATAACGACTCCCCTTGGGCAAACCTCGTTGGGCCCGGTTGTTGTTCCGAGACGGCGTAGCTTATTACCCCAACTTGTTTGTCTTAATTCTATTGTTAAGATACTTAAGATTCTCAACTCAAATATTTAAATTTACTCTTGGAACACATGAACGCCAACATGTAAATAATACGCACAAGCGAACGAATCATTAAAGCCCGTATAAGAGAAATATTAGGAAAATAGTCAATTAATGTTGCTATTCTATGTATTTTATTTATGTTGCTATTCTACTCGGGGCTCAGGTTAGCCATGTGAGTTAAAGCGTTGACCTTAATCTCACATGGTAAACCTAGAGTGGCCAGTTCGATTCTCGCCTGGGCAAAGAAAATTATTTAGTAACGGAATTCATTGCAAACATCCTAAGCCCCACTCTCGCTAGAAAAGGGTGGTAACCTGTAGATTACCCGTCCCAATTAGCCTTAGTTGCAAAAAGTGGACGTTAATAAATAATAATAATAAATTTGCACTCATAATTTCCAAAATTTCCATTGCCATCAAACTTGTTAAGACGCTGATTTACTTTGGAAGTTTTTAACTTTGGAAATGACCAATTTCATTTTCCGTTAAATAAATCTCAACCATTTCTTCGGGAAGTTCTTTATTGTTTAGAAATTACTCCTAATTAATAATAGGAATTTATTTAGCGACGAAATTTATTAAATAAATCCTTTGTCCCACCCTGGCTAGAAAAGGGCGGTAACCTGTAGATAGCCCGTCCCAATTAGTCCTAGTTGCAAAATGTGGCGTTTATAAATAATTTAATTTAATGAATACTAAATTCAATGACTGAGTACGTTTTAAGCTAGAGCTTTGGGCGACATTTCCCAAAATTGATTGCACATCATTTGTTCATATTTAAATGTTATAAGTAAATTAGCTTCTTAAGAAGTTTGATTTAAAAGGGTTAACTTTTATTATATTCTTTAGACAAAGCACGGATATGAGAAAGAATCAGATATTAGAGGAATATTTTCCATAATACAAAAGTACAAAAAAAGGTAAGCACATGAAGGAGTAAACATATCATCCTAATAATGCCAATCACCATCGCTAAGGGGTACAAAACTAAATAAATAAAAAAATAAATGAAATTTAAAAAAAATATAATAATATAAATGTACTAGTATGTAGGAATAACATAATTTTTTTATTAAAACCATTTTAAATTGTTGTCTTTATTACTAGTCTAATGTTTATTTATGTTTGTTTATCTAATGTTTATTTATGTTTGTTTATCTAATGTTTATTTATGTCTTATGTTTATTAATTGTATTTATTACTAGTATTTAATGATTATTTGTTGTATTTAATTTTTTATTTGTTGTTTCAGTTTTTGTTATTTTTCTATAATTTTGTTTTCATTTTACATTGTGAAACTTTGAGCCAAATCGCCAAGATGCGGGTGCCCCTGTATAAATAAATAGAAAAAATAGAAATGTTATATACTTTTATGGCCCTGGAATCATGAAGACGTGTGCCTGTGGATGAGCTGAGAGGGACGTTGGTTCTGGGAGTGTCACCGGTGACGTAAAGGACCCTCCGATCGATTATAAATGAGAGGGGAACATTAATGAACGACACAATAATAATAATGCAAAAAAGCATAATTAAATTAAACATTTCATTCTCCGAAAAAGGAAATGGACTTCTTCTTGGAAGCAGACGGGAGCTCATGAACAGAGAAAACTATTGAAACAGCGGCGGTTTTAGCCGCGAGAGCAGATAAAGCCGTCAAAAGCATAAAATTGACATTTCGGATAAAACAAATTCTGTTTATTCTATCAAGGAAACCTTGGTGCCACGTATTTGCATTGATCTCGAAAAGTAAAAATTCAAGGAGACCAATATTTGTTATTCCTGCATCACATAATCTAACAGCTTATTGTTAATATGTCATGAGTAGGAGTGGGGGGTTTACTCCTGGCCAAAAAGAAATAATGCAAATCGCTCTGTTAATAATCGAAATACTGAAAAAGCATACATGAAAATAATTACAGAACATTACATTTGCAATAAGATCGGTTCTATATAATATTTCGATCAGACTCAAAATAACGGAGATATTAAGAATTTTCGAAATTCCTCCCATTTAACCCCCTCCCCTCCTACTGTTCGGATTAATTATCCTCTCCTAGCGGTTGAAATTTTGATTTAATCGTTATCAACCGATATTTAATCGTTTTATGTATAAAGAGTGATCAAGTTCGTTAATGGCTGAAATCCGAACAGTAGGAAGGGGAGTTTAAAGGGGAGGAATTTCGAATATATATATATATAATTTTAACCTCTGTCTTACATTGATTTTTTTGTCTCGTCATTTCACTATACTTGATCGTTTCACATGCCATATACAACATATCTGCAATTAGTAGCATTGGTGTCTGTTTCTTTGTTACCTTTTCGTGTCCAAACTACTGAACCGAATTTTATTAAACCTGGTATTTATAATACTACTAACCCAACTTAGACTATAGGTTATAATAATATCCTCGGAGACGTACAGAAGTGGGGTTATAAGTGTAAGAACAGTGTTATAACAGTAACACTTTTAGTCGTACTACTACAGCGTTTCGAGAGAGTATGATGGCATGACATGTCCGTTTCTTGTTAGTTATTGTATAGTATCGTATAAAAATAATAGCAATCGATTATATATTCTTCAAATTTAATAGCAAGGGTCTCCAATAAAAAACTTCTTTTTTTTCGGTGCAAACTTTATTGAAACTGCCCTATATGGTTCGTAGCTTATCTGCCTACTAACTATATATATTATATGTTAATAACTATATAAAAAGTTATTAATAATATTAATTTAACACATCCCATAAAAATTCTTTTGCTATATATTGCATTAGTAGGTGCCTACATCTATGATATATTTATTAAATATAATTATGAATTTCTACTTACATTTCCGAATTGCTCGTTTACCTTTTTACATTACGTTGCGACTGTGCTCACAGAGGAGGCATATGATACTGGGATGTTCCCGAGGTAGGTTAAGTCAGCTGACTAAAAATCGATTATTCACAAGTCAATCTTGAACTCGATTATTTTGTGTCATAATTTAAAGTCGATTAATTTAAGATAAAATGTTATAGAGCACTTCAGAAATGTAATTAGCAATTTATAATTATATTTAATAAATATATCATAGATGTAGGCTCCTGCTAATACAATATATAGCAAAAGAATTATTAAGGGATGTGTTAAATTAATGTTATTAATAATTTTTTATATATTTTTTCTTTTAAAACGGATAGCCCTTGAAGAGGTGGGAGATAAGCCACGAAACTTGTAGGGCAGTTTCAATTAAGTCTGCACCGAAAAAAAATGTTTTTTTATTGGAGACCCTTGCAATAAAATTTGAAAATATATAAATAATATTGGGAACAAGAATAAGAAGAATAGCAGTCAATTTAACAGATATATGATCAATGCACGACCATCCCCGAATCAGATATTTTTCGCTTTTTGAGCTCCAAGTGCTTTCGCTCTGGACGAATCCAGGTTTCCAGGATCTAGACGTCAAGTTAGAAGCGAATCAGCTCTATTCATCGTTAACCAGTGATATAAACATTGAATGAAACAATGAATACCTACATATGTGTGCCTTTATTTATTACTTTAAATAGTGCTCTTAAGACTACTTCAAAAACTTTAAATATGCCTTGAAGTTAGACAAGAAATTATTTTAACAGCTATTATTTGTTTAACAATAATTTAATTTTTTCTTTAAATGGAGACATTCTGGATTGCCCAGAAAATGAAAATTAATTCAGTGTTGCATACACTAATCAATTGATTTGACTAAAACAACAGTTTTACAAAAATAAAAACAGAACATCTCAAACTAAATTGATGTTTTGTAACTGAGGATAATCCTGTGTTTACCGATCCGAGATAGGGTAGCTAAATAATCCTGGGATATTATTTCAACCAAAAAGACCTCTCTGGAATGTGAAACACAGTACCTTTTATCCACAATAAACAATGTTTTATTTCTAATTTTAATGCAGTTGAAGTATTGGGACTCCAAGTTTATTTTTCTCATTTTTTTTAATATATCTTTTTTATTGTAACCGATATAATTAGTACGATATCTCACAATTTCAGAAATAATTATTCTATTTGACATCACTTAGTTTTTGCCTTGTGAAGAGATAGTAATAGGGAATTTGTATGGGATTTCAAATCGTTCAAATAATTTTGGTTTTGAGATGTATAAAATTAATGAAATAGTTTATACCTCTTTTATTTTTCAACATATCAAAAAATGAATTACCGAAATTCCAGAATTTTGGAGAATTTTACAATAGAGAGGAAATGTCTTCATTATACCTGCTAAGAAGAAGAAGCAAGAGCCACTATTTTCCTACACTTAGCTTATTATCTACAATATACGTCTTATATTCTGAAGAATTAATTCCCTTCTACGAATGCATAACTCTTAGGGAGGGAGGGAGAGACAGAGGGAGAGACAGAGGGAGAGACAGAGAGAGAGGAGGGAGAGCGAGAGAGAGAGAGAGAGAGAGAGAGAGAGAGAGAGAGAGAGAGAGAGAGAGGGAGGGAGGGAGGGAGGGAGGAGGGAGGGAGGGAGTGAGAGAGGGAGAGAGGGAGAGAGAGAGAGAGAGAGAGAGAGAAGAGAGATAGAGAGAGAGAGAGAGAAGAGAGATAGAGAGAGAGAGAGAGAGAGGGAGAGAGAGCGAGAGAGAGAGAGCGAGAGAGAGAGAGAGAGAGAGAGAGAGAGAGAGAGAGAGAGAGAGAGAGAGAGGTTTTAGTATACATATGTAATTTTCCATGGGTATCTTAATTATTTTTATCAAAAATCAATAAATGTATTCTTCCCTTGCAACTACTTTATCATGATTTAAAGCCCCTTTCAGTTTAGGGGCTTCGCATGGCTGTAAGGAAAGCTTCTCTTCAAACCTAAATCCATAATATGTTTCTAATTAAACTTCTGAGCCCTTCATTGCTGCCATCCCCGGTATATATTAAAGAGATGAAACTTTATTTTCTTTAAACTTCTTAAATCAGCATCAATCTCAAATATATCATCCATCTCGAAACATAGTATTCTTAATGCCCTACGATATGACAGAACTTTTAACTGACAGCAGCCAATATATTCCACAAATACTAACATATCTAAAACACATAAACAATTACAAAAAAATATAGTACATAATAGAGTAGGTCTACAGCATACTTAAAAAGATTTAAAAGGGTTAACTTTTATTATATTCATGTTTATTTTTTTTCACAAAACTTTTTTATGATTCCTCACAATTTTATTTCTTATAAACGCTGAGCGCTTTCGGGGACTAAATCCCCATCCTCAGAGCTTCCTTAGCCCTGATGTGCTCTCATGTGTTCCTTAGCCCTGATCCGTAACTACCTCTCTGTCCTCCCAACGTAGCATCCTTGATTTTAGAGACAAAATTCTGAAGTGACGCCCTTTTTCTGTAGGCTATTCTAATGCCCAGCCTGTTTAGTTTCCTTCCCAGGATTTCAGATAGCCAGCCCAGAAATGGGAATATTCCCCAGGATTTAACCTCTTCCCCACCACCCCTAAAAGTCTCCCTCATCAATTTTTTAGAAACTCTCCTGTCATGTATTTTTCTTATAAATTCCCGACTGTGGCCATTCCGTTCTTCTAAGTGGTATATATAGCTGAAAATTTTCATCGTCCGTTGGAACAAATAGGAGCCTGTCAATGAGATAGATGAATGGGGTTTCTTTTGCTCTGGGGTGTTGGGAAGACCTTTGGTTTATACTTATGTCCGTGCATGTGGGCTTTCTATGAATAGATAATTTAACCCCCTCTCCGCACTTATAAATTTTTAGATCCAGGAAGGATATTTTTCCTGCCTCCTCTTGGTCCATAGTAAATTTTATGTTCTGATTTTGCTCATTCAAGTAGTTGTCCATCCCTCGCAATTCCTACTTTGAACCCACAAAAATACACAACGTGTTATCTACCTAGCCTGTCCAGAATTTTGTTTTTAAAAGGGTTTCTATCCAACGTTATGGAACAGTGTTCGAACCAATTCATGAATACATCGGCCGTTAGGGGGCTAATCGGATTTCCCACCTTTCTGTTTATAAAATTTGCCTTCGAACAGACAGCAGACCTGCGAAAGAATAAGCTTTATTATATTTGAAATTTCAAAAGAAATTACAAGGTCACATTTTTTATAATATAATGCCCGATCAAAAAGCGACCACGCATCGTGGGGGGTATGTTTGAATACATGTTTACTATGTCAAAGGACACCATAATGCACGTTTTACTTAAATGTAATTTACCTCATTTTTCTATAAGTTGAGAACTGTTGTTAATAGTGAATGCTGGCTTAAAATTTGTAATTTTATTAAATTCAAAAATGATTCTTTTGGCAAGCAGTTCTGTAGGTGATCCTACATTTTAAACGATCGGCCGCAGAGGATATCCCTGTTTATGTACTTTTACAACACAATATAATTTGAGAGGCAGGGGTTTTTTATTGGAGCACAACCAACATGCTGGGGACCACCAGATAAAATTAATTCATAGTGACGTTAGGGGTTATCTGTTGGACATGGTGAGGGCTATTGAAATAAAACTTGAAAAAGCCATAAATAAAGGCAATGTAAATGTGCAGACTGACACAAACGCGTCTCTCATGTCTAGACTTGTCTCTGCCCCCTCCCTAGCGGCTTGGAATGATCCCCTTGGCCTCAGTGCATCGGCAGGGTTTAGCCGTGTAACAAGTCTATAGGTTAGCCCTACGCTCTGAGGGTAATTTTGCTTATAATATTATTTTAATTTTTAAATAATAATTATTAATTTTTTTTTTATATTTTTATTGTAATTGTGTTTTTGAATATAGGTGTTATTATTGTAAAATTTTATAATGTTATAGACTGTTTGTTATATGACCAACTACGTAAAACATTTTTAAGAACTGGGATTTAGTCCCTGAAAGCGCTCAGCGTTTATAAGAAATAAAATTGTGAGGAGCCTTAAAAAAGTTTTGTGATTAACCTTTTATTATATTCATTAGACAACGCATGGATGTGAGAAACTTACAGATATTAAAGAAATATTTAAATAAAGTATAACAAAGGAAAGTGCATGAAGGAGTAAATATATTATACTAATTATGCCTATCACCATCGCTGTAGGGGACAAACCAAATAAATAAATAATGCACTAAAAATATAAATTGTTTTTTTTTTTTTTTATCTAAACACAATTTTTTTTTTAAACAGGAGTTCAACATCAAAGTCAATTTTTTCTCCCATCTCGTTCGCATGCGCTATCTTTTGAAAATTCAAGTTATCTCCGTTATTTTGCGTCGTATCGAAAACGTGTGGAACTAATCTTGTTCTAAATTCAATTGTCTATAAATGACGGTATATACATATTTTCTCTAATATGAATATTAGCCGAGAAATGTGGAACTTTTAGTTTCCAGCCCCCAGTAAACCCCTACTCTTACTCATCTCATATTAACATTAAGCTTTTATAACACGAACCTCTTTATTCTTAGCTTAAACACCAAATATTGTTTTCGTGATACCCTTATTATGGGAGATACAAAAGAATTCGTTGTGCGATCACGTCATCGATTAAGATTTTACCTTCTTGTCTCGAAAATGTTCGTTTGATCTATAAAATACTAGATATTTAGCAGTTTTATTCAACACTACAGATCATTTTTCTTATTCGCTGAAATCAGACCAGAAATAGGAATGAGGTGTGGAGGGGAATTCAAAAATATCTAATTATTATTATTATTTATTAACTTCCACTTTTTTGCAACTATGGCTAATTGGGACGGATTATCTACAGGTTACCACCCTTTTCAGCCAGGGTGGGATTTTAGGGCGTTATTTAATGAATTTCACTAAATAATTTCCTTTGCCCAGGCAAGAAAAAATATCTAATTAGTCGGATCGTGAAATATTTAAGCACCAATCTTGTTAAACTATTGATGGGTTGCTGTATGCATTTTGTTTCGCTATCTTGATTGTTAATCGAGATATGAGCATTTTTTAGTCTTCGGCCTTCAGTAAACCCCCCAACTCCTACTCATGTAATGTCAATAACAATAAGCTGTTATATCATGAAGCACTTAATTTCAAAAGACAATGTTTTTCGAAAAAAGAGTTCAACTTCAAATTCAATTTTGCCTCCCATCTTGTTTCCATCTTCACACCCTCTGCGATCTATCTACACCTCTCTCTCTTCACAGCCCTCGCCCTGTTTTTCCTAACTATAGAATCTGCTTCTGCTTGTCCCGTCTGTTTATGCTAATGTTTTCCCTCTAGGTTACTTCCATCTACTCTCTTTCTTTTCTAGACATATATTTCCTTTTAGACGTTTTCCTTCCAGTTCAAATATAAAGGTATGAATTTATATTTTGTATTTATTTTCTCCTTTGCACTGAGCGTACGAGACAACCTGTTTATTTCGTCCTTTTTACTAGTACTTTTTTCCCTGATTATTTATTTCTATTTTATATATGTTTTTCCCTTTTCTCGAGGGAACACTCACAAAGAATTCTTTATATTCTGTGCCTGTATAGTCCTTATAGGCCTGTATAATATACAGTCTTGGTCATAGAAATTTCATCACCTATGGCTGTTATATTTTTAATCCTAAATGTCTATACAATTTGTGGGAATGAAAATGTTTACCTACTAGTATTAGAGAGAGAAGTTACCAGTGACTCATAGCTCAGTTGTAATCCAACATTAAGCACGTTATTTCCTATTATTATGTCCAATAGACTGAATTTCAAACAAATGTCTAATGAGGAAAAAGTTAAAATAGTAGCATTTGCTAAAGAAGCTAGAATTTCTTCTCGTGAGATAGCAAAGAGGGTGAGGTATAATAAAACCACTGTGGTCAGAATAATAAAAAAAAATCTTTCCGATGGATCAACCGAGCGAAAGAAAGGGACTGGAAGGAAAAGGAAGACGGATGAGATTATCTCTAGAATATCGCTTCAAAACTGCTAAGGAAATATCTAGAGATCTAGCAGATAGCAATTTAGCAGAAGTAAGTCGAGAAACAGTGGGCAGACGATTAAGAGAAAAAGGTTTATGGGAAGGAAAACCAGCAAAAAACCATTTCTTAACAAAAAAAAAATGAAACAATCTTGGCTAAATTGGGCGATAAATTTTAAAAATTGGACATCTGATGACTTGAGGAAAGTGATGTTTTCAGATGAGAGTAAGTTAACCATCTTCAGTTCTGATGGTTTACATACGTTCGACGTCGGCCAAATGAAAGATTTGAAGAATCTTGTACATTAAAAACAGTGAAACATCCAGCAATTGTGATGGTCTGGGGATGTTTTTCCTACTTTGGAATTGGCAAAAGGAACTTCATAGAAGATGCAGAAAAATATAAGAAAATTTTGGAAGAGAGTTTGATTCCCTCAATGAATTCTCGTCTTACACACTGCGGAGACTTCATTTTTCAAGATGATTCGGCTCCATGCCATAGATCCAAATCGGTAAGTTAATTATTTATTTATGTAAAAAAATATGTTAGCTGTAAGATACATTATTTTCTATTCCCTTTCCCATCGTGTTTTTGGATAGTTTAAGCAGTTTTTAACAGAAAACAAAATCTCAGCGCTACCATGGCCAGGCAATAGCCCACATTTAAATCCCAATGAAAACTTGATGATAATAAAGAAAAAAATTAATTTTACGAAGCCTAAGGATAAAGATGAGTTGAAGCAAGCAATAAAAAATGTTTGGAATGAGGAGATTAGTGACGAAATCATAAAAACTTTGGTCGACTCAATGCCAAACAGGATCGCCTCAGCGATCAGGGCTAATGTTGGTTCAACAAAATAATAATTTATATTAATATTTCAATTAATGTATTTTTAATGATTTTATACCATTTTCTCTAAATAAATTCATATGATTATGTAAAAAAATTTTTTTTTTCTTAAATTACTCACTTAACCGAAATATTTGCATTTTTCAGTTTTCAGCAAACCGCCACTTCTTCCACTCCGGTTACGTAAACAATACTGTGCTACATAATACACACATTATTGGAAGTTTAAATACTAAAAATTGCATTCAAGAGACCTACATACGAGATACATGCAAATATGCCCTGGTGACTCCCCCCCCCCATCTTAAAGTTTTGGACTACTAAAATTTATTGATTCAGATAACAATTATTCTGACTCATTATTAATTACAGTAGTAGATATAGTAAATAGTTCTCAATAAAATGAATGTGTTATATTCTGATATATTTCAGTAATTGTTTTTCTTTCGGTGGGAGGCGGGCAGACCCGTTTGTTTACATTTCTAACCTAACACTTCCTGTCGGCAGGTTATTGAAATTAGATGAAACATTTCTTATTTCCGTTTGTATTAACTCACGGAGTTGTTGTGTAAGCAGTATGTAGATTTATCTATTACTAAACTTCATGAGGGAAATCTGCTTGGTTTACGCAGCCCCTGCGTGACGGACTTTTTGGAACTATGACTAACTGGGTACGGGTTATCTACAGGTTACCACAATATGCTAACCATGGTGGGGAAATAAATTGCTATTACCCAGACCACTAAATAAATTTTCCCGTGTAGAATCTAAGGAAACCTGCTAAAATATGATTCATAATTAATTATAATCCAGTCGGATAAGAAAGATAACCTAAAGGCAATAAACTGAATTAGTTCCAGTTGATAAAACCTGTTTCTCAAACCAAATTATTATTATTATTTATTAACGTCCACTTTTTGCAAACTAAGGCTAATTGGGACTGGTTATCTACAGGTTACCACCCCTTTCTAGCCAAGGTGGGACTTTAGGACGTTATTTAATGAATTTCGATACTAAATAATTCCCTGTGCCCAGGCGAGAATCGAACTCGCCACTCTTGGTTTACCATGTGAGATAAAGGTCAACGCTTTAAACTCGCATGGCTAACCTGTGCCCCATAAACCGCATTATTATTATTATTTATTAACGTCCACTTTTTGCAACTAAGTCTGATTACGACGGGTAGTTTACAAGTTGTCACCTATTTCTAACCAAGGTGGGACTAAAGATTTTATTGAATGAATTCCGTCACTAAATAATTTCCTCTGCCCAGGCAAGAATTGAGCTCGCTAATCTAGGTTCACCATGTGAGATTAATGCTAACGCTTTAACTCACATGGCTAACCTGAGCCCCAAGAATTAGATTTAGGGTTGTTATTTTTTAAATAATAAAAAAATAGTCAAATATGCACATATGATTAAGAAGTATATTTCGTAGTGTAGCGGAATTTTTTTAGGTAAACATTTAACTTGGTTTACTCTTTTCTTCTATTGAGCGACACAAGAAGATTGTGATAATAAAAAATGTTACCGGAAGCAGCTGACGAAATTCATGACCAAGTAGACATGTAGGTTATGACTTGGTACAGGTTTGATAATACTGATAAGCAGGAGAGATGTGACTGTACTGCTCTGGAGAAGGCATCTGCATGGGAATGTACTCGCTCTTCTTCTTCCTCCTGTAAGTACATATTATCAATTTTATCAAAGTCTTGGATTAACCTGAACTTCGTCGCGTACGCTTGTTCGTGTCAACTCTTCCATTCTGGTCAGATACTATTAAACTGTTGAATTTAATCAATGGCTTAGCTATTTTGGCATTTCTGCGGTATCTTCATGATTTGTGAATACATACTTCTAAAACTAACGATTTGTATAGGCAAAGCTGGTTTTGCTACTGTTTCACTAACTACACGCAACCATATGTTTAAATAGTTTCAGTATACCCATTATATCACCATATTTTATTTTTCTCCTTTTTTTTTTTTTTGTTCATTGAGAAAGATGCAAAAAATAGACTTCTTTAATACAGAAACCACTAGTGAGCAAGTTTGGGGTTAATTTCACAGATTATTATTATGAAGTTATATCTCTTGCATTTACATGATTGCATTTTTCGCTAAATAATAGACAAATTAAGAACACCAATAAAACAAAATGTCCATCTCGCAGGGATTGCCCAAACTAAGCAATTTCCCTCGTGCTGGTACGACTCACTAGTGTTCTCTACATATTCTCTACTTCTAAAAATACATTTTTTTTTTAATTTTCGAACCCCCTCATCTCTCTACCCCCCTCCCCACCCGTTTAAGGTCCGAGTTGAATTAAACGGTTAAATATTCATTATGGTACAATACAGACAATTTCGAGTAAAGAAGTTAAATGATAATTAATAAAATCACAAAGCGAATTTGCATTTACCTCGAATAATAAAGATTTCTTGAAAACAATATTAGGTATTTAAGCTTCAAAAAATTAGCTTCTGGATATAACAGCTTATTGTTATTGATAATTTGACATGAGTAGGAGGGGAGGGGGTTACTGAGTGGTGAAAACTAATAAATGCATATATCTTGGATAGGAATCAAGATCGTGAAAAAAAAGGTATAACAAAATTTAATTTGCAATAGGATTGGGTCTCTACACTTTTATAGTACGACAAATAATAATGGAGATATTCTAACCACCTTCTCCTTCCTCCCGGCCGAATTAAGCCGCTTACGAATTCGATCATTATTTTTATGAAAAACGTTTTAATAGTGAGTTTAGTAACGATCAAACAAAAATTGAGACCGCTAAAGTGTTAACAGAGAAATATATATAATTTTGACATCATTTTTGTCATCTCCTGCGTAGGATCGATAGACACTTGTCGACATTTTTTTGAAAACTGCGTCATGAGTACGACCTTAGTAGCTCATTTCCCTTAAGGGAAAGGGAAATATGCTAATAAAGGGGGGTAAGTTAAATATAGAAAAAAAAAGAAGTATTTTAAAAAGTTCATAATAAATTTAATAATGCGTCAGCTGAACTTTTTTTGTCATTTATGTGATGTATAAACGATGAAAAATGTCCTTATGTCAAAAGATTTTAGATCCGGTTATCAACAGGACAACTAAGCATAGTTTTTTTTTTCTTTTAACAGTTTTGGTCTTGGCCTATGAGTGTAAAGTTAAATATGAAATTGTCGTATGTCTGTTGTATTCGTCTCCACAATAAATTTTTTCATTGACTTGAAGCATATTATTTAGGAAGGTCCAATCAGTATTAGAGTTAATTAATAACTAAAAATCTTTATTTATTTAATTGTTTTTCTATATTATATTTTTTAATTTTATTAGTCTTAGTGCTTAATATCAAGTTGCATTATTCAATTCAGAATCCTGTCGACTATTCAATTTATAAATTAAATACCTAAGATTTTGTTTATTGCACGTTTAATGGGTAATATTTTTTACACAGAAAAACTGTATTATTTTACTATTATAACAAAAAATGTTAGTTAAAAAAGGACAAAGAAGAGAATTGAAAAGGGGAATAAAACATCAATAAAACCTCAAATTAAAAGGAATAAGGGGACCGTATTTAACAGTTCTGTACTAAGCTACTACCTGAGTTATAAAGGAGTATCCAGGAAGGGAAAAAAATAAATTATAGAACAAATAACATTCAAATAAATTATTCCGTTGTTTCTAAAGTTTTGTATGGATTCATAAAAATCATCAGGTTTTTGAATTATAAAACTCGTTCTTGATTTAATAAATGATCACCAATGAAATCTGAACAAACCGTTTACGATTACGATGAAACAAACAAAAATCCTAATATTATTCTCTGATTTCATAACTATGATTAAATAATAACTCTCATTAGAGTTTTCTTGATACTGTAAAAGATTCACTACAAAGTGTATTAAGTAGATTGATTTGCTTATATAGCTCATTAAAAGCAAAACAGCTTTGTAGAACTTATATTTGTAGAAATGAAATTTATTTTAGATATAACTTTTTGACTAATATATTTCCAATTATCCAATTGCATAAGACTTCAAATGGTAAGTAATAACTGTTTGCAAAGTAGAGCTATGTTATTCAGAAAAATGAGAGTGGCTGAGGTATTTAAGAAAAAAAGAAGTTGTTATTTTTAGTAGGACTACAAAGGAACAGATGAGGACTAGACCTTGGTTGATGAAATGTAAACCATTTTGTGAATACATTTTATATAGCCATGTCATGGAATATTTTCTCTATTCAGGTGGCCATCTATTGACATCAGAGGCCTAACTTGTCCACACAAAACTACCTGCACGTTTATACACAAGTGCAATATACTCGTAGTTCAAACTGCCATCGGGTATTGACTGACTGAAAGAATGGTAAGAGTTTATTAGTTGAAGCCACCTTCTTCGGATAACCAACCAAGCACAAAAGAAATCTACCAATTTTTCTTCAAAGTGCAGCCTGTCCATTGCCAGTACAACCCATATTTCCTATTATCCAAATACATGACTTCAAATGGTTTATTCAGCTGATTGCAAAGTAGAGCTATATAACTCAGGAAAATATTCAAGAATGAGAGTGACAGGTATTTGTGTAAAAAGTAAGCAATTTTCAGCATGTCAAGAGAAGCACAGATCAAGCCTAACTTGGCTGATGAAATGTAAAAAAACAAATTGTGATTCTTATTACATGGCCATATCATGGAATATTTACTCTATTACTGGTTGAGAATTGTATCTAATTAAATATAAGTGTTATTCGCAATATAGAATTGTATTAGTCATATACTATATTTTTTTTTCTGCATGTAAGTATCGTGTATTTGCAATGGACTGTCGTCAAGGCCCGTAAAGTCCTCTGAGCAAAGCAGAAGTTTTTATAATAGTTTGCCCAACGACACTATGTCATATCCCCACTATGTCCGCCGTCGTAACGATTTTTAGGAAATTTTGCACTAGCATGTCAATAAGAATGACTAAAAGATTACACAGGTATAACTGTTTTTAATTCACTTTCGTTTCATGATGGTAGCTATTATGTGAAAGTGTCATTCTCCTTTGCTTATTATATTCACTGCTGATTTCGTCCACAGACATAAAAAAACAACAGTAGTTTTTTGAAATCACAATCATCTAAAATATTTCAAATACGAGTTACACGAAAATGTAAGTATTGACAATTTTAGAGCATCACTAAAGTAACAAGATTGGTTCTTACCATTTTTCATTCTACCTTAGAATAACGGTGAAACTTTGAATATTCGAATTTCCCCTCCATCTAACCCACCCCCATTCGTGTTCTTATTAGAACAGCTAACGAATATTATTTTCAGTTTTGAATGTAACTGTTTTAGTTTTTAGTTTAACTACGTATTGGCATGTATTTCGTATAGAAAACATTTGTTGGAAACAATATTTGGAATAAGGCGTTTCATGATATATTCGCTTATTGCTAAAGTGTAATACCTTATAGTAGGAATTTACTGCTGAAAGTTAAAATATTCACTAATCACAGTTAATATTCAAGAAAGATGAATAGTATGTAGAGCGAAATTTATGGACCATTCAAGTTGGATGGACATGAGTTACATAAAATTTTTCGATCCAATGTATAATAACAGAGATATTTCTAATTTTCAAAATTCCCCCTCTAAATCCCCACACTCTCAGTAGACCGATTTCAATCATTAATGAACTTGATCTTTAGTTTCACAAAAATGTTTATATATCAAGCCTTTTGAGTTAAGGCGTTTTTCTGAATGAGCTCTGTAAACCACGAGTCGTGTGTTCGATTCGTACATAGGCAGTAGGAACGTATTTAGTGATGATCTCACAAAATAAAATGCTTAGTCCTAACCTGATTATGAAAGGGTAGTAACCTCTAGGTAACAAGTCCCCACTAGCCATAGTAGTACAAAGTGAAAGTTATTTTTATTTTAACGTCCACTTTTTACAACTAAGGCTAATTGGGACGGGTTATCTACAGGTTACCACCCTTTTCTAGCCAGTGTGGGATTTGGGATGTTATTTAATGAATTTCGTCACTTAATAATTTTCTTTGCCAAAGCGGGAATCGAACTCGCCTATCTAGGTTTACCATGTGAGATTAAGGTCAACGCTTTAACCTTTAACACGGCTAACCTGAGCACCTAGTGAAAGTTAATAAATAAAATATACAATAAACAAGCCACAGATGTAGTAATATTTTAAAAATAGGGGGGGGGGGGAGTCGGCGGTTAAAAAGGCCGGGCAGAGCCAAAATCTGCCACACGGCTTTGCTTGGAAAATCAAGTGACCACCTTGACATATTCGAATAATTAATTACTTATTCAAATAATCACTTTATTGTTCCACAATGCGTACTGTGAGAGGGGAAAGATTTCCAGTAACAGCACCTACGTGGATACATACATAGCAGTTTGCTCTGATTGAAACTGTTTTAAATCTGTTAATGTAATCTAAATGGGTGAAAATTTAATTATAAGAAGTGCTGTAAGCGCTCTTGGAGTTCAAATATTTGTGGATTCACGAAAACCAATCATATTATGTCTGGCTACAACCCTTTTTGCTCTGTGGAAATATATGGAGAATATCTACACGTATTCCGTATATTCCAAGTAATAATGAACTGATATGTTGAATTGCATTAAAGGGCTACAGGGAGAGGCTTAAATGCATGCTTAAAATGCCAAATTCCTTCTCACGTGTTCTGCGTAAACTAATCGTATTTCCCCACCTGTTGAAGTAGGACATCTGTTCGTCTGCCCTATCCTAAGTATGGATAAATACTATTATAACATTACTTGGCAATAAAATTGAAAACAATTATTATTAATACCTTTAATTTTCTGTTCGGTTAGGGGAAACTCAGTGAAATTGTTTCATCCTCATTTTTATCATTCTTCAATAGTGCACAAGTTGTACAAATTCTATTAATTTAACACAATTTCAAGCTTCTTTATTTTCTATACTATGGAAAAGTACTGAATTATTTAAAAAGTCCACGTCAAGCTGTCAGTGTGTAAAATAAGCATATATTCCACGGGAAGAAATACCATGACTAGACTATATGTGTAACTAGACTATGTATGCTTGACAAACTAATGTCTTTTCTCACTTAGTAATTACTTCTTAGTGCGACTCATAACCTGGATATGAGATTATAAGTAACAAATGGATCCTATAATCATGAGAATGTCCACTGAAAATTACGTTAGAAATAAAATAACTCCATTGATTATCGAATTACAGAAAAATGTATTTAGCAACAATTATAGTAGGCACATAAATTTTACAACAAGACTACTTTATGTGCATTTTTTTGTTGTGACGCATAATTTTGAAGAAAGTGATCTCCACAGTTGAAGGACAATACTGAGTCCGAATTGCCAATGGTTTCTGTTTTATATTACATAGCGTATACATTAAAACGTAAATACATTCTAATGATGCCTATAAGTGATTAGCTCCCTGCACCTATTCTACTGGAACAAGGTCTACGTCCGTGTTTTCTCATGTCATTCAAAGAAACTTGCTACTTAAATGACTTTCTTAAGTTAAACAAGTACATTCCTCACCTTGTAATAGATATATGTTCCATTTTGGCTATAATATTAATTCGTGAATGTTTTATTCACAGATGTGCCATTTGTAAATTAAATGAAGCTATCCCACGTTGCACACCTGATCATTCTATCCAAAAGACCACCTATGAAGAAGAAAATGGCACTAATGATTTCTCATTTAGTTTAGTAACAAAGAAAAATCATCCTATTATCTTTGTTGATGGCATAAATATAGAAGCAGATAGGTCAACGTTAAAATATGGACCTAAAATATCTACACGAAGGACATTTTCGATAAATATTTATGACATGATACATTTTCTGAATCGTACATCGACACCTTGGAGCTCAAAGCACCCATGTTTTGAACGTGAAGGCGAATTGAAGCAATCGTCCATTTCTCCTGAACTCGCCGCTTCCTATGCAACTCCAAGAATTTGGGACAATTCTGAACCAAGACTATCGGTTACTATAAGAAAAAAATGCGATAGATGTAAGGCTGCAAGATATGAAATGAAGTATATGGAGATGGGTGGCCCCCGAAAGAGAAAAAAATGGAAAGATAAAAGCTCTCACATTGGATTCTATCCTTTGGGACTCGAACCATTTTGGTCGGTAACCACAAAGAAGGTAGTCCCAGTGTCGAGACCGTGGGATGTTTACTGTTGTGTGTCTCATCTGGATGAACTTTTCCAAAAGGAAGGGATTAACTGCAGCTCCAAACCTTGGGTTTGCTGTGCCCAATCTACATGCAGATCTTCATTCAACAGAAAAAGACTGGAATATTTAGAAACAACAACCACAAAACCTGCCAACTCAAAAAGAAAGTCAACATCGACTAAAGGTCCTATAACCTTCAGATCTGAAGGAAATTCATTCAGTGATATAAATAGTAGTAATAACACTCACCGAATGATTGGCTCAAAATTAAACCATGTTGAAGCCGTTGTTCCTGACGAAATTACTCGTAATGCTAAACCCGGAATGAAGAAAATACATAATTATTCTGAAAAGAAGTATTACCTTAAATGGCACAATACTAAAAATATTTGTAACAGACATTCCAATTTTGTATATCCATCGTGGGTTGATGAAATCATAAATCACAATCCAAATTATGATGCATTACTCAAAAGTAAGACCTCCAGGCCAATCAGAAGCCCTGAAACTCAGCTTACTGGCAATTTCAAAACAATGTATGACAATAACTTATTAAAACGACAATATAACACATACAACCATTCGAATACATTGAGCAATGAACTGAAACTGCAATCCTACAAAGTCATAGCAAATGGTCATGAGCTATTGAACGCTAATTACAAATTAAAGAAACACCAGAAAAATGATTTACCGCCAAATATTCTTCAAAATGAAGTTAAACCTGTTGAAAGAAGCAGAAGAATTATTTCTCTATTCCTTCCAAAATCAGTTATCCACAGAATAGTTAAAAGTAGTCTTACAAAAAAACCTCTTGAACTCCCACGGAAGGGAAAAAGTCATACATTGCAACTGATGAACAATGAACATTCAGATTTCAGTAGTTTGGAGTTTGTAAATTCAGTCGCAAGTAATTCAGATGACACTGGGACAGATTTTAATAGAATTATCAAAACAGAAATAAGCCGACAACCAAGTCAGGTATGTAACAGCAATATGGCAATTTATTACTTGGAACTCTCGGACGGAAAGAACCAATTAAGAAACGTAAGCATATTAAAGAACAGCAGGCCTGCTGAATGTCCACAGTCATCAAAATTTAAAAGCTCCAAATTACAGAATGAATGACTATGCAGATCGAATCATTCTGAGCTCTGAACAAAAACTACAGACCAACACCTACCAGCTGCATGCATCCAAAAATAATTGATGAAAAAACCTAGATATTTGAAAATGTGACATCCATTACCTAGCCAGTACCAAATTAAGGCAAAAACTATTATTGGAATATACATAAACTCGAACAACTACAATATATCCATTTTGATAGGAGGTAGGATTTCATCCTTTCAAATCACTTGAAAAACTTGTTTGTATATTAATTTTATGTTATTTCCAAAGTGATAACGGTTAACGTGATGTCTCATCTTCTATTATATTGGGTAGATAATATTCAAAATCTATTATTTCCAACTTCTCAAATTTTTCAGTACAGCAGGAAAATCTTAAATTTCTTCTTGGCTTCCTTTATTTTCCACAAAAAATGTAGTTGTGGGGCTTTTATTAATTCTCAGTATTACACGCATGCAAAATATATATATACTAGCTCAGATACCCGGCTTCGCTCGGGAATTCATTTGAGGCTGTGTACAATGTGTACAATTACACTTTCCTCCACGACGTAATGATTTTCCGAAATCGCCAACTCTGAAGGGTAACTTTTGGGGATTAATAGAATAGAAATTTTATTTTTGAAGGATAAATTAAAATGTGTTCCTAATCTATCCCTCTACACTTTTTGACTCAACGGTTTTCAATAGCTTATAACAATCTAACCATAATCATGCGGGGTTTGCATTTACTTACAATTAAATTACATCTATAATGAAAGACTATATTCTTTTCAAAAGGCCAATCCGAGCTAACATAGTATAGGCAAAGTTTTGCACGTAAGATTATTTGAGTATAATTTGTAATAGTTAATCTCACTGGAAATTGCTTCCAGTAATGCCAGACGGGAAATATGTAAACTCAATTAACTGGTTAAGGCTCCCGTCATCTTCGCTCCCGCATGAGTACTTCTCAACATTCTTCTACTTATATTATTTGATGCCAAAAATTATTTTATAATTTATCTACCGGGGATATGGAATTAAATAATAGTGGTACCCTGAAAATATCATATCGAGTTTAAAACACATATTGTTTTTTGTCATGATGACATTTCGTTTTTAACGGTTATTTAATGTTTAATGGTTATTATGTTACATTATTTGTTTCATTAACTTCGAGGTACATTATACCAATTTAATAATGGAAATGCTCTTATAGTTTATATTTCTACTTGAGAAAATATAACAAATAGAATTAGTGATTTGCCGAAAAAACAACGAATCTGGAAAATATAAAAAAAGCGAGTATTTATCATTTCAGCCTCTCTTATAATCGCGCACTCACCCTTTGACACCTAACAGATTACATTAATCACAGTCTTATAAATCATGGAAGAATTAATGCAAATTTCACACACCGAGTTTTTGCTAACTGCTTCGCGTTACTCCAATCGTTAGGGCCCAACAAAATTGTTGGCTCCCGCTCTTAGATTATTTAGTGTATATCTCGTTTATACTTTCTCTATACGACAAAAGTAAATATAAAAAAAACAAAAGTTACTTAAAATAACAATATAAACAACTTTTGTCATGTTGCATGTTTTGGGGGGGGGAGGAATTCCAATAGACAACGATATATCACTACTGTTAATTTCAGGGCCTCCCTTACAATCCCCACTCTTCCTGCTCGTCTCCCTAGGAAATATTTGAGTATGGCTTATGAAAATCAAGGCGTCCAAACACTAAATAAACATACCGGAGTTTTATTTGAGTTTCGGTTGAGTCTTTTGAGCCCAATAAAAGAGACACAAATGACTCCACGGCGTATTAGTTTTTAGCTTATATCTCATTTATACTTTGTTATACGGCAAAAGTGAATATAACAAAAGTTACTTTAAATAACAAAGTAAACAATTTTTGTCATGTACATATTTGCAAAAAAACCAATAGGAAACGAAATATCACTATTTTTAATTTCAGGCCTCCCTTATAACCCCCACTCCTGTCCGTCCCTAGAAATGTTGGTATTGCTTATTATAATGAAGGTGTTAGTGCTAATATACATACGGAGTTTCGTTTAATTCGGTTGAGTCTTTTATGCCATATAAAATTGTTGACTCCCACTATAGCTTTTAGCGTATATCTCGTTTATACTTTTCTATACGACAAAAGTGTATATAACAAAAGTTACTCTAAATATCAAAATAAACAACTTTTGTTATGTTCATATTTGCCGAAAACCCAATAGGAAACGAAATATCGCTATTTTTAATTTCAGGCCTCCCTTATAACCCCCATTCCTGTTTGTCTTAGAGAATATTAATATAGCCTAAAGTCTAAGTTGGGCTAGTAGTAATATACATACCAAGTTTCATAAAATTCGGTTCAGCCGTTTATGCGTGAAAAGGTAACAAACAAACAAACAATTAAACAAACAAACAAACAGACACCAAAGAAACAAAATGCAGTTATGGTGTCTATGACATGTAAAACGAAAAGTTATCGTGAAATTTCGTGAAAAAAATGAATGTACAGGCAGAGGTTACAATTTTATCTATCTATCTATCTATCTCTCTATATCTATATATATAAAATAGCGATATTTCGTTTCCTATTGCTTTTTCAGCAAAAATGTTCATATCAAAAGTTATTTATTTTGATATTTAGAGTAACTTTTGTTATATACACTTTTGTTATATACCGAAGTATAAATGAGTTATAAGCTAAAAACTATAGCGGGAGTCAACAATTTTATTTGGCATAAAAGACTGAACCGAACTAAACCAAACTCGGTATGTGAATTAGTACTAACGCCTTCCTTATAATAAACCATACTAACATTTCTAGGGACGGGCAGGAGTGGGGGTTATAGGGGAGGCCTGAAATTAAAAATAGCGATATTTCGTTTCCTATTGCTTTTTCGGCAAATATGAACATAACAAAAGTTGTTTATTTTGTTATTTAGAGTAACGTTTGTAATACACACTTTTTTCGTATACCGAATTATAAACGAGATATACGCTAAAACCTATAGCGGAAGTGAACAATTTTATTTGGGACAAAAGACCCAACCGAACTAAGCCAAACTCGGTATATGAATTAGCACTAACACTTTCCTTATAATAAGCCATACTAACATTTCTAGGGACGGGCAGGAGTGGGGGTTATAAGGTAGGCCTGAAATTAAATATAGTGATATTTCGTTTCCTATTGCTTTTTATGCAAATATGTACATAACAAAAGTTGTTCATTTTGTTATTTAGAGTAACTTTTTTTTATATACACTATCGTCGTATCACGAAGTATATAGGCGTTATACGCTTAAAATTATAGCGGGAGTCAACAATTTTATTTGGCACAAAAGACTCAACCGAACTAAATAAAACACTCAGTATGTGTATTAAGCACTTATGCCTTCCTTATAATAAGCCATACTATTTCTAGGGACGGGCAGGAGTGGGGGTTATAAGGAGGCCTGAAATTAAAAATAGTGTATTTCCTATTGGGGTTTCGGCAAATATGCACATTACAAAAGTTGTTTACTTTGTTATTTAGAGAAATTTGCTCAACACTTCTTTTCAATATGAACTACCAAGTATCTCAAATGAAAAAATTGATTTAAATGTATGTCAATATTTTCTCATTAATAATTCAAATCTATGCATAATGCACAGGAAACGGGAAATATGACAATATGCAGGACAGTGAAGTCTTACATAAAAAAAAATTTTTTTTAAAAATAATGCACAGGAAACGGGACATATGACAATATGCAGGACAGTGAATTCTTCAAATACCATCACCATTCAGCCTCAAATGAATTCCCGAGCGAATCCGGGTATCTGAGCTAGTATATATATATATATACAAGTGTAGGTAGGTAAATATAAAACAAAAATTCTACATATACCTTAAAAATAAAATTTGAACATGTACCGTTCTGAATGAAATTCATACGTTCTGAGGTCCTGAAAGCTATTCCGATGTAGACTATTAATTTCTATTAATAATCCACATGTGGTCATGTGCGATTTAGTTAGAGAAATGCAAGTGACATTATGTGTATTTATTAATTTTTAGCAATTAGGAAATTAGCTATTAAGGATTTACTCAGGGCAGGATTTTCGAAAAGTTTCATCAAATGTCCTCGATCCTACCCCGGAGTTGACTCAAATGAGGTCCGTTCAAAAAAAAAAAAAGATTTCCTATGTGAAGTTTAGCAATAGAGAAATCTGCATACTGGTAACACAACACCACCATAAGTAAATACAAACGGTAATGAAAAATCTTTCAGTTAACTTTAATAAACTCCCAACTGAAACGGCTTCTGAATTGTAAGAATAATTTATATTTTAATAACTCAAATTTTAGTAGTCCAAGAACTAAAGAAGGGGGGGGGCGGATGAACGTATTTGCATAAATCTCAAAGTAAAGAAGGTTAGGTAAGGTTAGAAACGACAGGTTAGGTTAGAAGCTTACGCCAGAGTCGAGACTTACGAAAACGGCCGAACTAACCCGAACCACGGCCTTCATAAAAATGCTAATATCTCGGTTAATATTCAATATAGAGAATAAAAGTATATAACAATATTTATAGTAAATTTAATTTGCAATAAGATTAGTTTCATACAATTTTTCGATCCGATGCATAATAACGGAGATATTTCGAATTTTCGAAAATCCCTCCTCTAAACCCCCCCTCCCTCTGGTACGATTTCAGCCATTAACGAACTTGATCTGTCTTTTTACATAAAACGGTTAAATATCGAGTTTCGTAACGATCAAACAAAAATTGCGACCGCTAGAGCGTTAACAGACAAATATATATATATATATATATATATATATATATATATATATATATATATATATATATATATATACTAGCTAAGGTACCCGGCTTCGCCCGGGAATTCATTTGAGGCTGAATGGTGATGGTATTTTTTCGGCAAGACTTTACTTTGCACAATATTTTGACATTTCCCCGTTTCAGTGTTTAGGGTTAGTGCCCGTAGTTGGTTTGGAATAGAAAATGGAAATATCGCGAATTTTTATTTCAGGCCTCCCTTATAACCCCCACTCCCGTTATAACATAAACATTTTAATATAGGTTATTACCATGTAAGAATTAATGCTAATTTATATATTCTGAGTTGTTCGAATCGGTTCAACCGTTGGTGTCCAATAAAATAGTTGACTCCCGCTTTAGCTTTTAGTGTATATTTCGTTTATAATTTTTTATACAACAAAAGTGCATATAACAAACGTTACTCTAAATAACAAAATAAACAACTTTTGTTATGTGCATATTTGCTGAAAAAGCAATAGGAAATGAAATATCGCTATTTTTAATTTTAGGCCTCCCTTATAACCCCCACTCCTGTTCGTCTTAGAGAATATTAATATAGCCTAAAGTCTAAGTTGGGCTAGTAGTAATATACATACCAAGTTTCATAAAATTCGGTTCAGCCGTTTATGCGTGAAAAGGTAACAAACAAACAAATAAACAAACAAACAAACAAACAGACACGAAAGAAACAAAATGCAGTTATGGTGTCTATGACATGTGAAACGAAAAGTTATCGTGAAATTTCGCGAAAAAAATCAATGTACAGACAGAGGTTACAATTTTATATATATATATATATATATATATATATATATATATATATATATATATATATATATACTAGCTGATATACCCGGCTTCGCTCGGGAATTCATTTGGGGCTGAATGTTGGTGGTATATTTTTGGCAAGGCTTTACTTTGCACAATATTATGACATTTACCCGTCCCAGTGTTTAGGGTTAACACCCGTCGTTTATGTGGATTTGTTAATAATAAAATTATTTTTTTATGCAAGACTTCACTGTTCTGCATATTGTCATATTTCCCGTTTCCTGTGTTTTTGAATTATTAATGAAAAATCTTTAATAATAAGGTTAAAATTTCTTAAATAACATATTAAAGAACTTTTGTTATTTGCATATTTGCCGAAACCCCAATAGGAAATCACTATTTTAATTTCAGGCCTCCCTTACAACTCCCACTCCTGCCCGTCTCTAGAAATAGTATGGCTTATTATAAGGAAGGCGTTAGTGCTAATTCAAATACCGAGTTTGGTTTGGTTCGGTTGAGGCTTTTGTGCCAAATAAAATTGTGGAATCCCTCTATAGTTGTTAGAGTATAACTCATTTATACTTCCGTATACGGCAAAAGTGAATATAACAAAAGTTACTCTAAATTACACAATAAACAACTTTTGTTATGTTCATATATGCCGAAAAACAATAAGAAACGAAATATCGCTATTTTTAATTTCTGGCTTCCTTTATAACCCCCACTTCTGCCCGTCCCTAGAAATGTTGGCATGGCTTGTTATAATGGAAGCGTTAGTGCTAATACACATACCGAGTTTTATTTAGTTTGGTTGATTCTTTTGTGCCATATAAAATAGTTCACTTCCTCTATAGGTTTTAGCGTATATCTCGTTTATAACTCGGTATACGACGAAAGTGTATATAACAAAAGTTACTTTAAATAACAAAATAAACAACTTTTGTTATGTGCATATTTGCCGAAAAACGAATAGAAAACGAAATATCGCTATTTTTAATTTCTGGCTTCCTTTATAACCCCCACTCCTGCCCGTCCCTAGAAATGTTGGCATGGCTTGTTATAATGAAAGCGTTAGTGCTAATACACATACCGAGTTTTATTTAGTTTGGTTGATTCTTTTGTGCCATATAAAATAGTTCACTTCCTCTATAGGTTTTAGCGTATATCTCGTTTATAACTCGGTATACGACGAAAGTGTATATAACAAAAGTTACTCTAAATAACAAAATAAACAACTTTTGTTATGTGCATATTTGCCAAAAAACCAATAGGAATCGAAATATCGCTATTTTTAATTTCTAGCTTCCCTTATAACCCCCACCCCTGTTCGTCTCAGAGGATATTAATATAGCCTAAAGTCTAAGTTGGGTTAGTAGTAATATACATACCAAGTTTCATAAAATTCGGTTCAGCCGTTTATGCGTGAAAAGGTAACAAACAAACAAACAAACAAACAAACAAACAAACAAACAGACACCAAAGAAACAAAATGCAGTTATGGTGTCTATGACATGTGAAACGAAAAGTTATCGTGAAATTTCGTGAAAAAAATCAATGTACAGACAGAGGTTACAATTTTATATATATATAGATATATATATATATATATATATATATATAGATATATATATATATATATATATATATATATATATATATATTGAATGGACCTCATTTTCGTCGAAGAAATTTTTCGAAACTCGCGTCATGAGTACGACCTCAATATTGGTTTCAAGAGACATTTATTATGTGAGATACTTGCAAATTCGTTGTGTGATGTAATCGGTCAATATTTTACGTTATTATTTCGAAAATGTTTAATCTAATCTATACTCGATATTTAATCGTTTCAGACACACACTATAGATCATACTTGTTATTGGCAGAAATCGGACATGGATTATGACGGGAGGGGTAATTCGAAAATTTATAATATTTCTGTTATTATGAGTGGGATCGTAAAATGCTAAACTATATTGATGATATACAATAGATATTCAATGCAATTATTTCCTAACTCAAGTATTAAGCAAGTTTTTCGTACACTCGTGTCTTCAGATAGCCTTTAGCCCCCCCCCTCGCCTTCTCCTCGGGTTTTTCTACATAGAAATAGGGAATATGTGGTGAGATAAGATCTGCTTAGTGAACGCAACCTCTGTGTGACGGACTTATTATTATTATTAAGGTAATCATTGATTATTAAGTAATTTATCAATAAGATGAAAATTTGGTTTACTTAAAAGTTGGATAAATTTTTATTGTGGTTATCAACGTCCACTTTTTGCTACTATGACTAATTTGATAGATTGGTTAATTGATATAAACATTAAATAGTAGTCTCAATTCACTTGGTGGCCCTAGAGTTGAGGGTTCTAATTCCCACCTGGGCAATAGGAATGTATTTAGTTATGAAATCATTTAATTAAAGCCTTTGCCCTACCCCGGAGTGGTATCCCTTATCCAACTCATCCAAATTAGCCGTAGCAGCCTAAAGTTAGTGCTTGATAAATAATATAATATTAAATCATAAACATGATAACTATTTTATTCCTGCGTACAAGTTGGTAATATCGATTTTTTGTGTTATGAACATATTAACAGTAAATAATCGAAATTTATTGAGATCTGAAAATGTTGGAAATATTGGTTTAATTCCGATTCAAAGATGTTTGGAAAACATTGGCCTTTTTTTAATTTAAAAATGTGAAAAGCGTAATCATGTTTTAATATTTTTTTAATCTGGTCCGCCTCTTCAGATGTAATGAACTTTTTTGCATCATGTATTTGTTATCAACATAGGTGTTTGCAGCATTTGTAATATTAATTCAACCCAATGGGGAACCCAAAATACAGGCCTAATTGTAACTTTTCTTATAACATATATGAGAACACATAACATTTAACAAAAGTTAATATATCTATAGTTGTACATAGGTTGTATGCATACACCCATTTAACCCACGTTGGTTCTAGTCTCTTGACTTTTAGCAGATTTCTCTTGAGGGAAATCAGCTATTGAGGTCGTACTCATGACGCGATTTTCGAATAATTTCTTCAAATGTCCATCGATCATACCCCGAAGATGACGAAAATGAGCGGATATAGGCATCTATATATATATATATATATATCTATATATTTGTCGGTTAACGCTCTAGCGGTCGCAATTTTTATTTGATCGTTACCAAACTCGATATTTGAACGTTTTATCTAAATAGACAGATCAAGTTCGTTAATCGCTAAAATCGAACCAGTGGGAGAGGGGTGACGGACTTTTTTGGTCTCATTTGGACCCTCTTTGTCTACATACTTTGTACCTATTAATAATATTAAAAATCTGCTAATATTTGTTTTGTATTATAAAAACAAGGGGGAGGGGGAGAATAAATGGGGTCAGGTCCGTAACGTCTCCAGGGTGTGGTGGAAACCTGCTTAGTTTTCACATTTAGTGCATCACGGACTTTTTTACAGTTACTATATATGTTAAAACTCATCGATTCCCTTTGCAGGTTTGTAAACTATGAAACTATTAAGATTGTCGATGCAAACCTAACGCCAGCTCAAAGAAGTGCTCTGCCTAGTCATGAAAATGTCAATGAGGGGATTGGAACCCTGGTGAAGGAAATGAATAACTTAACTTTTTCAGCTGCTCCACTCGTACTCAAGAAAAGACAATTATTGAAATCAAGAAACATTCCTCACGGGAGAATGAGATCCAAAATCCATTATGCAAAGAGTGCACCCTTAAAAAAATATGTATTTCCAAAGTATTTGCCATTTGGTTCCAAAAGAAGATACCGACGAAATTTGATACAAATGTACAATTCTCAAAGTATACCGGATATTACACTACAGAACTTTCAAATGGGATATCCCATAATGCAAAATGGAAATGTAGTTGATTCTCCTCGCTTTAAAAATGTTATGTTGAATTCGAATCCCAGAGCCCAAACATGGAAGGAGAGCTTCAACTCCATCATCCCTAAAGCTTTTATGGCTATCGGAGAGAAAACAACATCTGATCCATCGACAACCCTGAGACCATGGCAGATGAACTGTTGTCCTCAGTATCTTCAAACCCTTTACAATGAAGGAAGTACAACTGGGAAGCCATGGAGTTGCAGGATTGGATACTGCGATATCGGAAGTAAAGATATCTCGAATACCACAACTGAAAGCACGAGCAGTTCTTTGAACCCGCTTAACTCGACTCTTGTAACTATCACAAATAGTAGTGATTCGACCATTGGCAGTATGACAGTTAGTACAACTGTCATAAATACAGCTGATAGAAATAATACCAGTACCAGTAGCTATACCAACCCCCAAATGAATTCAACTGAGGAAAGTTACACAAACACAATAATTTCTTCCACAAATTCGAGTTCAGAGACAAACACTCACTTGATTTCTAATAGTTCTGCAAGTACCTTGCCTGATGTGAAAAACACTGATGGAAGAAACTTGGTTAAATACAATAATCCATTCTCAATCGGCAGTCAGCTAACACATTCAACAAAGATACAATCTAGCCTACACAGTCTTACATCTCCTTTGCCGTTATCTGGTTCATCTCCAACCACTACAAGCAAATCAAGAACTCCAGCAATCACAGTGGTAAGAAGACCTGCAGACACAATTGTTCACCAAATGACCACCACTGATGGAACTAAAATGTTTGGCTTGTTTTTGAATCTCGAAAACACTACCGCAATGCATTTACAATTGCAGCTTCCAATCCAAGGTAAAACATCGAATTATTTTGGACCAAGTCTTAATGTGGGCAAATTTCCAGTAAGTGGTAACCTACCTGATCTGAAAGAATTAATTGTAGGAAGAAATGTATTTCAAATGAGTAGCTATAACGACAAAAATAATAAAGATAATAAAAGGCAACTAAAAAATGAAATAAATCATGATATAAATGAAATGCTAAAACCAAAAGATACATTAATGAACAAATTGCAAACAATAAAGCAGGGTAATCAAATGAGGAGAAGCGTTCATGTAGATTTCTTCTCCATCAAAAAAGATCAGCTATGCCAAAAATTAAATAAAACTGATTGTAAAAGAAAATATCAAACGGCTCCATTTTATAATTTGACTTCCCTATTAGGAATCGAAAGAAAACCTATTTGGCGTAAAAAAGGACTTGTTGTTTTCTGTCCTGATGAAATTGCAACTGCTAAAAATGCAATGGCCGCAAACGTTCAACACAAGTGTTCATCAGTCATGCCAGTCAGTAGATCGACCCAACCAACTACCAAACAACTGACCACAACTACACGTCCACCATTGTCAACTATGAAGCTTTTATTAGCTCTTTACGACAGACCGGATGAAAAAACCCCTTCCTCGTGTTTACCAATCGTGACTTATCAGTCCTGTACGAATGAATCAAAAGTCGAGCCCAATGCTACCACAAACGGGCCTTCAGATCTTAACGACTTCGGTCGCCGACAAAAAAGATTTCGAAAACCCAAAGTATTTTTCAGAAGTTCTGATGCTGCATCCTCTTCTACAGTCTCAAGCAATAACAGAATATATTCGGGACAAGTTACAAACATAAATACAACTACAGAAGTAAAAGAAAATTTACACGCTCCAGATTCATTACAAGTAAATGAGAAAACTATTTTGGAATTACGAGATACAAATCATAGAGCTCAAGATAAGTATGAAAGTTCATTTCCATACGAAGGGAAAAATTGCTTAGAAAAATTTCTTCCAATGGCTATATCTGATGTAGGATTTATATCAAGCGAACAAAAAAGCTTTTGTGAGAGTGAAATACGGAATCGCTCAAAGCGGAACACAACCTCACAATACAGAACAGAAAAATCAACGTATACAAGAGAGCAACTGCCGCATGGGCATGATCTCGCTTACCTAGTACTTCCCTGGAACCTATTAAAAGATAATTCAAAAATAATGTTAGGTAATGGGGAAAATGACCAAAATGAAAAAAACATAAAACCTAGGAGTATTTTCGGACAACTACTGCCATGTTGCATAGGAAAAGGGACTAAACCCAGAGATCAGGACAAAAAGCCTTGGGAGCAACCTTGGAGTCCAGATCGCCAACGGTTTCAGACTCACATTGACTTCCCGTCAAAGCCCGTGAACCAGCTGACGGGCCTCAAAGATCTTCAGCTCTTACGGTCAGTAATGCCCAAAGAACTGACAACACCCTCATTGGATCAGAACTTGATTGAGTTTGATTTCACTCCTGGGCAAGGAAGTAAGAGCAATTACATAAAACATCAAAATGATATGCATTCTATGCTGGACGGCTCAAACGAATTTGATAATTTTTGGAATGATATGTCTACAACCAGCGTTCCAGTTATGGAAAGTATTAAATCCGGATCAAACGATATGGCTTGTGGTAATTGTTGGACCTACGTCCTCAACTATCCTAAAGACGTCAAAGAAGATACTTATTCCGTAAGCAGAAGAGCAACCACAATGAAGACGTTGCGTTTTATTGAAACACTCAACGAGTCTCCGAAATATTTCATGGAAATTCCAGAAGCTCTCGGAGATTTGATTAAAAGAACAGCTTTCAAAAGTACAGAAGCAAATCCCGTGAAATGTTCTAACGAATCAATGATATTGTTTGAAAAAAAGTCAAAGTCATCCAAAAATTTAAGAAACAGTGAAACTAGGAAATCCAATTTTGTTTCAAAAGAAGAGCCAGTATTTATCGTTTTACGACCATATGAAATAAACAAAAAGAAGGCATATCTTACTTTAAAAGACTTGTACGAGTTTCTCAAGGAAATTAGCCTCCAATCAACAACATCTCTGCCTTTTTCACATATTGATCATGATGAAGATCTCATACACAATTTCCCAGGTCTTAAAAATAGCTCGGAGTCTGAACATGATCCGCAACCTGTTGATAGCGCAGAACTAACAAACATACAACTGGCTCTTATTCCAATGTATTTATCCCCACAATTGCGAGATCATACCAATAGCATTGAGAGTAACAGGAAGTCATTTGATAACCAAAGACTTGTCCAGGTGAATGGCAATCCATCTCTTGAAGAAGGACGTTTAGAAGAAACTTCGTCGAACATTGAAAACAAGAAGATTAGAGGTTATTTCCCAAGCTGGGCCTCTAATGTCAGCAATGACACCAGATTAAATCTATCAAACGGCAGCAGAAACCCCTTCAATGAAAGATATTCGACGGCCTGGCCATATTTTAAGCCACCCTACTCAGCCATTATGAACAAAACCCCAGACGATATTCCTTACATAGAGTTCAGAAAAAATCAGGAGAGCCAACAAAATAAGCGAGCCGACAACAAGGACTCATATTTTCAATTTACTTCAAATATCGATGAAAAATTTAAACTAATGAGGTGATATATAAACAATAGGTGTATGGAACCTTTGGCAACCGCGAGAAAAAGACGGGTGATAATTAAAACCAGCGGAGAGTATGAAAAAAAAGATTCTTTCCTTATATGATAACACTAATCAAAATATATTCAAAAAGAATAGTAAGGTGAGAGAAGATGTCCTGCCATTAATCTCTACAAATAATGAGCAAGATTTTCAATGGTACATCTCTATTGTATGGTGTATAATAAATGTCAAAAGCAAAAAAAACATCTTTTCCGATTTTCATTGGTGTATATATTGATAATATGATGTGTATTATTTATGTATGCAGAGTCTAAATATATATATATATATATATATATATATATACATGAGATGGAATAAGCAACATATGATTTGTTAAAACTCTAGTCAGTATTATAGGCGGAGTAGAAATAGTTCATGCAGATTCAGTCCACCCAACCAATTGGTGAACAAATCCTTTATTAACCTACCTATTGATTACAGGTTATATTATCTTGTTTTTTATTTAAGTTTTGTGTGTTCCATCCTGTGGATACTACATACATTTCAATAATTAAATAATTAATAATAGTTGGTATAAAATAATTATGAATATCATAAAAAAAAATACAAATAAAATAAAATAAATACAAAACATATGTGTATGAACAGCCGGTTCTGGATCTACAAAATTGTGTCCAATTCTTGTTTTAATGCACTGAATCCCTTGTTCTATGTGAGTAAAAGTATATATACCCGTATTGCTGTTTAAATCCGCTAAATAAATGTATGACAACTACCTTAATGGGGTCTGTTTCATATTATACAATTATCCTATATTGGCTGCCAGTACATGAGCACCTTGGACTTAGTACGACAGCAGAATACCAGGCTAAACTAATTACTCAAAAAATCAATACACACTAACAAACTTATTATACGAAGATATAGTGTGACCACCGAATCCAAAAAAAGTGGCTTTCAGAATGGATGAAAATAAACAACCACCTCAGCAGAATCGAAAGTACTATTAAGGAGTGGCTATCGAACCATAGGAATAAAATGCAATTATACTACATCATACTTACGAAGATTTACAATGGATAACTTTTATTATATGAGAAAAACTCAGATATTTGCGGAATATTGCCCATACAATATAAATAAAGTACATCTAGGTGTACATGAGGGAATAAATATATAATTCTAGTACCCCTAAACACAGATCTTGCCATCACCATCGACGTGGGGCATAACCCAAATAAATAGAAAAAATCATATTATAAATGGTGTTTTAAAATTTTCCAAGTTTCGAATTTTATTTTGAAGTGATTGTTAGTAAGTTACTAAGTATATAGATGCAGAAAAATGTAGAGCTAAAGAAACGCATATATTATCATGTAATTGTTTTGAATGACCTTTCAGCTTTTCATTAACTTCGGAATGCACGGTGAGTCCGACTCTTCAGTTATATTTAAGTCCTTTATTTATGTTGGAATCCTGAAGAGATGTTTTTCGAAGAAAAATGGGTTGGCCTACATTTTTACAAGTTACAGTTTTTATGGCAGACTTAAACCCAAACTTTATAACAGTTTCTGCTCAAAGGAAAAGGTAAGTGGTGAAAGAGCCGACAGGACATGTTCCACATATCCTTTGGACTGATATTTGAAGAAGAGTAGGCCGGTCACGTCCTGGCTGTTCTCGTAGCATACATAGAAGACTATCCCGCTGAGGATGACAGCTGGGAGTAACGCAATTCCGGCTAGCTAACCACATACTCAGGAATCACTACAGGACGCCATTACCATTAAACACACTTCAGTATCTTCTACCTTTTGTATCCAGGTGCTCCTATTGATATCAGAGGCCTAACTTGTCCACACACAACTACCTGAACGTTCAAACACAAGTGCAATATAGTTCAAACAGTCATTGGGTATTCCCTGACCTTCAGGATTCATGTTAGTCAAGTATGTTTTGTATTTATTTATTCTGTCATCGTCTAGTTCAAGCCTAATTAAGTGAGATAAATGATTGACCTCGCGTTTAATTTCTGGCTCCCTTGTTCGTTGCCACCGCTTGCGAAGAATATTCTTTTTATGAATAACCTCCAGAATGTGTGGGGGCGTTATAGTATTCGCCGCCTGGCGTTTGTAGGAGGGGGCCTTAAGGGTTGAATTTTTAATAGCTGAATGAATATTATTTGTAAAAGTCGCAATCCCTGTGTCTATGTCGTGATTGGTTCGGTAAGATTTGGGATGATGGTTTTGCGATATATTTCGCTCTTAAATTTTTCCGAGTCGATGGATCCAAAAAAAAAATGGGGGCTCAGGTTGGCCGTGCGATTTAGGGCGTTGGTCCTAATCTCGCGTGGTAGACCTAGAGTGGCGGGTTCGATTCCCGCCCTGGGCAGTGGAAATTTATTTAGAGACGGACTCACTAAATAATCTCCTTGAGCCCATCCTGGCTAGAAAAGGGTGGTAACCTGTAGATAACCCGTCCCGATTAGCCTAGTAGCATAATTTGGACTAAATAATAATAAACAAAAAAAAACAATGGATTCAATAATGAGTCCTGTAGGTGGTGGTACTTGTTTTAGTCTCTCCTGGAATGTTATTATTACTGGTAGATAGTAAGAGCCCAGTTCTGTCAGTGTGTCATGGAATATAGGTGAGTAAAAATTTTGTATTAGTGTTATGTCTAAAATGTCGGGTTGATATCGTCTTTGCGTCGGATAAAACGTGGGCTCGAATGGTGCAGTAATAATGAGTCCTAAGTTTTCGGAAATAGACGTTTGTAATCTGATATTATTCTTAGAATACTGTTATCGTAGAGAACCAATGAATGTTTAATGTACGGGTTTTTATAACATACATTAAAAAAACTTGAAAGTAATAAGGCACTATAATTTATAAAAAAACAAACAACAGGTCGAAAAATAAAAGATTGAAGAACACAAAATGCAATAAATAATAACAATCGGTTTTTGGATAGATAACAACAAAATCGTTCGGAGCAGAGTTCACACACAAAAACACAACAACCACAACTGCGAGAGTAAGCGGTCAATTTTACACACTAACTGCAGGATATTAAGAGATTGCTCGCAGTGTAGCCACCTTAAAATTAGATTAATTGTATTAGGTTAAATAGTTCCTGGCAACACTGTCACTGAGACCATGTGACAGCTAGAAGGGGTTAGGTTAAGGGTTGCTACAAATGTATGGAAGAGTTTAGTAGTTGGTCACCTTCTTCAGCACCCTAGCCCAAAAGACATCTAGCACTTTCTTTTAGAAGTGCAGTCTATCTATAGCCAGTGACATCCAATGGCCTCATTTATTATCCGTTAACAAAAAGAAAAAAAATTGATTGACCACTGATATTCTTATAGAGGTGTAATTTACTTAATAATTTAAGTTCTTCGTAGTTTTAATGGCAGGGCTCACCTATAAAAAACATTTTCTCAACGCCAACTTTATTCATATTGACCTACTTGTTCCTTGACTTAAATACCACCTCTTCAGGGGCAATCCATTTCTGAAATGCTCATTCCCTATTAGCAGTGTTCGTTGCAACAGTCCCTCTAGGCTTTCAGGTCGTTTGCATAGGAGCGAGTGCATGTACAACGTACTTACATGTAATCGCTTAGTACTTGTAGAGAGGATCTTGAATCAGGTATCATTCCGATGAGCTACGAAGACATTAATCCCTGCGATCGCTCATTGAAGCTTTAGTATCCACAAAATGCTATTCCTCTCTGTCACGATGACTCCCAAATAAATTAAGTCTTATATATCTTCGGAACGAATACTTGTCAGAATATCAGAATGTCCTTGTTTCCTAAGTCTATGACGAAGATTATCGACATTCAGGTGAGCCATGTAAACTAAGCCATTGGCCTAAATGAAATGGGTAATAGGATTTTGTTTAATTACAAGCTCATTAAGTAAAAACCTTAGTCCTGCACTGGTTAGAAAATAGCAGCGACCTGTAGATAATCCGCACCGATTAGCCGTGATTTCATTAACAAATCACCTGATAAACAAATAAAACACAGCCACAATGAATATCTACCAGCTGAACAAAATTTAGATTTTAATTTTATGTCTGCTAATTGAATAATATATTTATTTAGCCATGTGAGTTAAAGCGTTGGCCTTAATCTCACACGGTAAACCTAGAGTGGCGAGTTAGATTTCCGCCTGGGCAATAGGAATTTATCTAGAGACGAACTGATTAAATAAAATCCTTAACCCCACCCTAGCTAGAAAAGGGTGGTAACCTGCAAAGAACCCGTCCCAATTAGCCTTAGTTTCAAAAAGTGGACGTTAATAAATAATTTAAATTATTTTAAAAAAGCAAGGAACAAGCCATTCTTTCAACTAAATAAAATAATTTTTTCTGATGAGAAATTGATTTCTATATATTTTCGTTTAACATTTTAATTTCCTCGTGACATGAACTATATTTCGTCCTGCCCAAAATGCATAATCCCATGATGAAATTAATAATAATTGTTATTGTCAGCTGAATTATTCAATCAATAATTAATTCGTTTTTAAACTACAAGTATTCAATAAATTCATCCTTCATATAGATGGATCTAAAAAAAATGCACTACTATTCAAGTAAATTCCAGAAATATCTTGGCTTTTATTCAGAGGATTTACTTTGAAGGGAATCAGACCTAGGATGAATTCCCTGTCGTGGCCCTTTGAGTTTATTGAAAAATTAGACAACGCAGGTACCACATTCATTTCCTAGACTGGTTCATCGAATACCAGAATAGATCTCATTATTAAAGCACATCAAAAGAGGAGCGAGATATTCGGATCTTTGTCCACTTCCTTTTCATCAAAATATTGGAATTTCTCTATTCCCTTTAACTAAGTAGGCTTCGACTTTTCAAAGAATTTATTCATCAATGAGTAGGACTATTCTTGAACATTCCATAGCTTTCTGAAATGAAAAAGAAAAAGTGCAAAACATGAACTTTTGCTTCAAAACGTCAGTGGGCAAAGGGTGGAATTGTTTTTCTCATTTATCTCTAACTCCAATGAAAGAGCTCAAAATCAATATCATTGGGAATTACTTAGTTTGCATTACATTTTCTTGAAGGACCTCAATCTATAGATATAAATTTTGCTTTCAACACGGCACTTATGCCGCTTTCTTAAAAATGGTATATTTTTTTTTTTTTTTTTACAACTAGCTAAGACTAATTGGAGCTGGTTATCTGCAGGGTATTACACTTTTCCAACCAGGAAGAGACATTTTGTTTGCTATTAGAGAGCATAATGCAAAATTCCCTCCCTGATATCCTTCCTTAACCTTACGAAACAATGTTATCACATTTTTATGCCGGCCAGGGCTTTAACATACATGGCTAACCTGATTTCCAATAAATATTTTTATTTTATTTATTTATTGTGGAGTATGGCCATAACATCGGAATTTCCAGTGGACGGAAATGTTTAGTACGGATGCTTGTTTTGAAAATCAAGTTCTACTATGAGTTTATATGGGTGAATATTTCAATTTGATGCATGCGTAAAAAAAAACAAAAACACGATTTTTAACATAAATCGTTATTTATCTCAGGAACGGTACATTTGACAACCAACACTGCGAAAGAAAATAATCTTTGAATCAAGATTACGGAAAAAGGAATGGATTCTGAAATAAAATAAAATAGAGTATTTAAAGCGAAATAACACGAAAGTATTCCTGAATGAATTCAATAAAATGTTTACTTCAAATAATATCAACATAACAAAAAATGTTCTTAGATCTTATTTATTTGGAACCCATTACGTAGTAATTATTTGTAAAAGGAATAAATGTTTCCGCCTACATAGTTTCATGTAAATACCAAATATTGTTGTGAAGAGACCTTTATTATGCGAGATAGATTAAGATTCAATTAAGATTTTACTTTCTTGTTTGGAAGATGTCATGTTGATTTATACCAAACCCGACGTTTAACCGTTTCATAAAACACTAAATATCATATTTGCTACTGGCAGAACATGGACATAGAATAGTGGGGGTATAGAGGAGGGGAATTCGAAAATTCCAAATATTTCCGTTATAATGAGTGGGATCGTAAAATGTTATAGAACCAATCTTGTTCAACTATTTGTTATCTACAATTTTTGTCCTTTGCATTCTCTGGTAACTCAAGTATTAAGCGAGTTGTTTGTACACTCTTGTTTATAGCCTTCAGTAACCCCGCCCCTCCACTGCTTTCTACTCTTCAGTTTTTTAACATAGAATGAGGGAATATGGGGTGAGATGCGATCAGGAGTGTGTCATACAAGCACATGGAAATCTGCTTAATTCAGGCAGCCCTGCGTGACTGACTTTTTTTTAAGTGCTTTTATAGGATTGGATGTTTACTTAAGTCTAAAAATTAAAAAATACAAAAACTACATCATTGTTAAGGTTCGCAAAAAATGTGTGGAACGGTCATAAGTTGTGTAATTAATATGCAAATATATCATTTTTCGATGCTTGGCTTTATAAAAGAGATATTAATGATTTTGAAATTACTTTTACATTAAACCTCTTCTTCTCAGAAAACTTGGTTAACATGAAATGGTTAATGGAATATTGAGTTTTCATCAAACATTTCTGCTGTTCTGCGTGCACACAAATAATATTTTAAAATCGTTTTTATTAATAGGTCAAGAATAATGACCAAGAGAGATCTTCAAATAATAAAAACATCAAGCGCAAATACCAATACATCTAAAATTCGAAAATGAAAAACGTAAGGTCTATTATCTGTGCTCCATATTTTACTAAACTGGATAAAAAGTGGGTCAAAAATCTGTATAAAATTGGGCATAAATCTCTGTATATTGATGTATTTATGAGTTACTATTAGAGTTCTAGTGTTTACACTAAACTAGAATGGGAAAACTTTTAACAAGTCCTTTTGTGACTCACAAACATCCAATTTCCAATTGAATGTATCTGTATTTCTTTTCACATGCATTGATCACATTTATTTGAAATGAATGCGTATTCAATCCCACTTACATCCTCTTAACAGGAAAGTGCATTCACAAATTGTATTGAATCGTTTTCAATCTTTTCCAGGAACCTCTAAATCCCAAAAACATCTGTAGATATCGCTTTCGCATTGGTATACATATATAATACAAATTAATTAAAATCGATTACGGTCTGTATATAATGAAGACTAATCAGTAAAAATGTAATACTCCTGGCAATAAAAAGTCTTTAATATTTAATCAACCAGGTTTGGGTTGGAGGAAATTATTTCCATACGTGTTTCTATAAAGGTTTAAATCAATAAGCGGTACCCAGGTAGGCATAAATTGCGCCATGAAGATGTCATGAATACATCTGTTTCATTACTTCTGTTTCCGATGGGTTGTCATGTTTACATTTGCGTTCCGTCAACAGTTTGACACAACGCCAACCACCTGTTTAATCAAGGCTCGAAAATGAATAATTTCCCGTGAAACTGATAACTATCGGTCAAGGATCTGGGACGTCATCACATCAGATCAGCTGGCCAACTACTAGGCAGTCAGTACCCCTCCCCATTGGCGCAGTCAGCAATTAATTTCGGGGCGATGGCCCTTAAGGGAAATGAGCTAGATACGCGAAATTTCTAAATTTTCAAATGCCCATCGATTCCACCTAGGAGATGACGAAAATGACGTTCATTCAAATTTTTATATATATATATATATATATATATATATATATATATATATATATATACATAAAATATATATCGACTAACGACTAAATATCGATATGGTAACGATCAAACAATAATTGCGACCGCTAGAGCGGAACTGACATGTACACCTCAAAAAGAACGCTTTGAAACTGAAAGTAAGCTATCCACAACCAGTTATATGAACGGAAAGGGTTTCACAGAATCTAATGCAATGAACAAATTAGGTAGTGTATACAGTTCTAAGTAAACACATGCATATTCAACGTCTAATTTCATTGAACACACATTGAACCAGATACAAAATGTAACGAATCAGTTTGAGACTTAATGATGGCTTCCGTTATAGACGTTCTGAGAATATTAATTTCATTTTAGTTTAATTTTATTCAAAGTAACAATAATTATAACATACCAATAAGTAAATTAAATGATCAGTTGAATTATAATTCCACATTAAAAAAAAAAAAAAAAAAAAAAAAAAAAAAAAAAAAAAAAAAACTGGTCTTGATAATTGACGTTCGGATAATCGACGCTCCACTGTATATATATATATATATATATATATATATATATATATATATAAGTCAATCAACCATATAAGTATATGTATCAAATCTAGAGAGAGTCAAGAGAATAGTCATTATATAAGTCTAATTTATATATTGCCAGTTGTATTTTCCTAAACAAGCAAAATTCCTAGCTCCCAGTTGTACATATTTTTAACTCGTCACTCATCGTAGTGTTTTGCTTATTAGGATTTCTTTACAATAGATATCGAGGGTGGAGTTCTAAAAGATTAATGAATAGATTTGGGGTAGAAGGGAAACGAAGGAATTGATTTATTGGAGGCTAGGCCAGGCCAACTGGAAGGAATGTGATTAAATGGAAAATTTCCCAAAGGCCTGTCCCCTGCTGGATCTTGATAGCTACTTCCAAAGCATTAGTACATCGCCAACTAATATCGGACACCGTCACCACGCTCTCTCTCTCTCTCTCTCTCTCTCTCTCTCTCTCTCTCTCTCTCTCTCTCTCTCTCTCTCTCTCTCTATCTCTCCTCTCTCTCTCTCTCTCTCTCCTCTCTCTCTCTCTCTCTCCTCTCTCTCTCTCTCTCTCTCTCTCTCTCTCCTCTCTCCTCTCTCTCTCTCTCCTCTCTCTCTCTCTCTTCTCTCTCTCTCTCCTCTCTCTCTCTCTCACCTCTCTCTCCTTCTCTCCTCTCTCTTCTCTCTTCTCCCTCTCTCTCCTCTCTCTCTCTCTCTCTCTCTCTCTCTCTCTCTCTCTCTCTCTCTCTCTCTCTCTCTCTCTCTCTCTCTCTCTCTCTCTCTCTCTCTCTCTCTCTCTCTCTCTCTCTCTCTCTCTCTCTCTCTCTCTCTCTCTCTCTCCTCTCTCTCTCTCCTCTCTCTCTCTCTCTCCTCTCTCCTCTCTCCCCTCTCCTCTCTCTCCTCTCCTCTCTCTCCTCTCTCTCTCTCTCTCTCTCTCTCTCTCTATCCCCCCTCTCTCTCTCTCTCTCTCCTCTCTCTCTCACCCCTCTCTCTCTCTCTCTCCCTCTCTCTCTCTTCTCCTCTCCTCTCTCTCTCTCTCACCCCTCTCCTCTCTCTTTCTCTCACTCTCTCTCTCTCTCTCTTCTCTCCTCTCCCTCTCTCCCTCTCTCTCTCTCCTCTCTCTCTCTCTCTCCTCTCCCTCTCTCCTCTCTCTCTCTCTCCTCTCTCTCTCTCCCTCTCTCCCTCTCTCCCTCTCTCCCTCTCTCCCTCCTTCCCTCCCTCCCCTCCTCGATAGCTGAGAGAGGTATGTAATCTCTCTCAGTATATAGCTGCGTGCTCTGTCGACATTGTGTGTTCAAGATCCCTTTTTCATGACACAACGAAAATACTTCCAAGCCGAAGTAATCTTTTGTCAAAAATCTCTAATAAAATCTCATAGAATTACATTAACAATTAAAGACAGGCGGATGAGTTTAACCCTCGATTTGGGTCACACTTGACGGGCTCTGTGTTTTCCTATTCCATTGTCACTGGAATAAATTCAATTTTGGCTTCCAAATGTAGGTTGCTACTTTCAATTAACATATCTTGGGGGGTTTAGTAGGAATTACCATATCACTTTCATCCATTTGCGGAGTATTTTTATTTTTCACTTTTCAGGACGTATTATGCTCTGAGAACACTTCTCTTTTGACCATTAACAAAATAACAACACGGATTAAATTATTCTTTTTGTTTATTTTTATACTTGGTTCAGACAGGTAAAATAATTCTTTTAGTCATTTCTGCAGTCAACGGAAAGATTATTTTCAGAATTCGCCGTCATGAAGCAGCCAAACACAATAAATCATAACTACGCTATATCTGTTCCGTATAAAACAAGTGTTTGATTGCATGGCAGAAGCACGTCACTTCCTAAGACAAAATGGAAAATTTGCCTCACTTTCTACAAATTATGTCATGTATTACCTTTTTTCATTTATTTATGAAAAATATTTTCGTGGCCAAGCTTAATGGTCAATATAATTCCCCAAAATGTATGATATTAAATATTAATACTTTTGCTGACAAATTTTAAAAGTACATCAGTTGCAAAATAAATAGATCTGACATGAAATTCAGATCAAAAGGTACAACATAAACATATTTACACTAATTTCTTATAAGTTTTCTAAAATTCATAGTTGGGCTAATGTTCAAAAGAAGGGCGACAGACATCATGTACGCTAGTCCATCTGTCATTCACAGAGAATTAATACAAAATGTTATTCATTAACGTCCATTTATTAAGTTAAATGGCTAATCAGGACGTGTCATCAACAGGATGCCATCATAATCTAGACAGTTTGAGACAAAGAATTCGCATAGCGAATTCGTCACGAAATAAATTAATTTTGCCTTCTTTTTAGGGGAATTCGAACCCATAACTCTAGTTTACAAAGTTTATTAAAACCAACGCCTAAACTCTCAGGGCTAGACTGAGTCCTGCGCCAGTAAACAAGACAATTGATCCAACATCCAAAAAAGCAGAAAACTGGTAATATATTTAGCCATATTTAATTTTCTACAAACTCACCATAAAAGGAGAATTTTGTGTTCAAAAATGTTAATCACAACCAAATAAAAAGTAGTTTCACACGATTTTGATCCGACAAAAAACTAACTAATATTTATTTTCCTTCAACTTATGTACTTATTGTTTTTATACCGTTACATAGGCAATGAGATTTTCTTTCATTTTTTTTTTTTTTTTTTTATCTGAGACCCAACATATCAGTAGTAGATTGTAATAAGGTGGTGTGACCCACCGGGGGTAAGCAACTTATGTATGTTTTTTTTTTTTTTTTTTCTGAGTCCCAGCGAAAACCTTGCAAAACTAACAAAAAATAAATTAAAAGGAAAAGATAGTCGGCAGGTGTAGGTAACACCTAGGCTATGCCGTGAGCCCCCTTGTGCTATACCAAGGGTATCATTTTAAGGGGTGGTTGTCCTTAGAGTTTAAGCATGTCATCTAAATAAACATGTTTTCAGCTGCGAGAGGTTTTCACTTTCAGACATTTTTATTTATTGTCCAAATTCTTTACTTGATTTAAATGTTTCAATTATTTTATTTTCTTTATTTATATCTATGTATTTGCATTAGTATTGTTGAGGATTTTGATTTATTTCAATTATTGGTCTACAGCTGTTTGTTTTTAAGGACGTGTAGTGCGCATTCTACCAGATAATCATAGAACTAAAACGTCTTCTTTTCCTTCTCTCAGTTTTCCTTATCTTTTTGCGTACCAAATTTTTGGCGATATTTTATTTACTATTTGTTTTTAGGCAAACGTGCACATAACAAATGTTTTTTGCGTTATTCAAAGAAGATTTTTTTTAAACATAATATTATTAAATTTAATATCCTAATCACTTGATATATCATGCAGGACAACGTCTGCCGGGTCCGCTAGTTATTATATAAAAATTAATATTAATAATTACTCTAAAATTACGAATATGAAATGTAATACTTGTGTAATAGTTGTTTTAGTAATGAGTATACACTCCAGCAAAAAATAACAAAGCTCAGAACCTTGGATCGGTGTTACTAATTGCAATGCCAGTAACTGTAATAATGAAGTATTTTGTAGACTATCCAAAAAAATAATCAGTGGCTCAACTACTCATGAAAGGTCATTCCAACTTAAAATCTAGCATTTCCAAAAATGTTTGTAATGTTCAGTTTTAATTTGAACACTCTGTTTCAGACTAAAATATTTTCTACAAAATTCTTGAACGAAGCTATTTAATTTTACAGTGTATGTAACTTTGACATTCGAAGGAGTATTCCGCTCGTTGCCATTGAGAAAATGATTCGCTGAAATTACAAATACTAGACGGTTGTATTCTGTTTTACTTCCAACTATAGCTATAGTTCAGAATAAAATATGAGCACACATATACATTTCTTTGGAGGAATTGCCACTGTACTCTCACCACTTACAGAGAGAGATTTAAAAACACTAGTTGTAATGGAGTATGTGGCATAAAACGTAGAGTGTGGGTAGCAGGGCATCTGCATATTGTAGGAACTATCTCTAGTTGGGGCCATAAAAAGCCCCAGGCGCTCTCCACCTTTCCCCAGAGGCATTACTTACCCTCTCACACTTATAATTGAAGAAAAAAAAACTCGAAATTCAGGAAATTATCACCCGTTTTATCGTCTGGAGAGACTTTTTATTGCCAAGTCCTGGAACATAGCCAGTTCTACACTATTCTCCGTAGTTAGCTTGCGAATAAATTTCCCCAGATAACCGCTTCCGATTTATTTTCTTTAAAACGCTTTAAGAACGATTTTAAAGGATACCAAATCTGCAGAAATTCGCCAGTAAGGGTTGCGGGAAACTCAGGGCATTCAGCAGGAACACATACAATTTATTTTGCTATTTGGATATTCCATCTGAAATTTAAAGGCTGATGAAGCCCAAAATGAAAACAACTGATGGTGATGAAGGTTGAAGGAAGAAAATCAATGGAAAAAAAAACCAGGATCGCCCAAAAAGATATATTTCTTAACAGAAAGCTTCCCTCAACGCTGTTTGCTACATCCTGGGGCTACAGGCAAACACAAACAAAAATATGATAACCATATTCATACAAAAACAGTTTTTTAAAATATATATATAAAAACAAAAAATGTGGTTGCTCCCATTAATGAAAATGTGGCCAAAGTTTTAATACCAAAATGTCATAATGTTAAAAATAAAAGTGCCAGGCCAGACCCATGGGATTTTAGCTTGAAGTTGGGAAAAGTTCAGTTAAGTTTCAGGTAACAACTCTACTTTTAACTATGCCTTTGTAATATTTAAAATAAACTTTAAGCAGACATAACTCGAAATCTAATCTCTAATCGCAATTTCTATCTCAAAACATAATGGAATCTTAGATTCATTACAGAGTTATGGAGGTTCTTCAAGGTGCTGTCTTCATCAACTGATGCCATTGTCCTCGCATGCCCGTCTCTTCGTGCAGAAGATTTTTTGTTGGTGTTGAAGAAGAAAAATCAGTCTTGTGTATAAGGAGGATCTGCTATAGCCCCCATCACAAATAGCTTTCGAACGAAGGGACTGCCAATTTATCAGAGCATTATAACTGGCTTCAGCAATACTTCTTCATTAATTGAGCTGCTCAAATCATTTGCCTATTACTCCATTCTTGGCTTATTTCTCGACTTCATTGATTCCTAGAAGATGATTATCCTAGTGGCCAAATGAGAGAAGGAGGGATGGTAGATCCAGATACGATCATAATGTTCAGCGGACAATTCCTTTAGTTTTAGCTGTTGAGTCGGAGTTGGCCTTGAGACTTCTAAGATCTCAAGAACATTTGAGTCATTATTCTCAAAAGCTGTTGACAGTGAAGAGATCCGTGCAGAACTTTATTGGCATCTTCCAAATAACTTTCGTACTTCCCCCGAGAGCGAAATAAGTTCTGACAAGATTGGTTACGTGCAACAAGAATTCTTCCAAAGGATCAACTCATCTCACGAACTACCTTCGTGACGTGAAGAGAGATCTTTCTATGCTGCAAACTATTAAGAAATTAGGGGTTTATTAATTAAAAAAAAATCAAAAATTCCCTATATACCAATAAAACGCGGGATGTGAGTTTAGAAATAGAAGATTTATAGTGAGATCAGATCAGTGGTGTGACATACCAGCATGAGGGAAATCTGCTTAGTTTTCGCAGTCCCTTCATGATGGACGTTTATATATATATATATATATATATATATATATATATATATATATATGTGTATATATATATATATATATATATATATATATATATAAAATAAAAAAAAAAACCCCTATACTTGAATAATTATACCGGTACGTAAGTTGGGATGTAAGTATTGTTAATCAGGCAACAAATATTTTTGTTTTAATTAGCTTCAATGTGAGAACCAAACCTTCTGTCGGACAACCACAACAGTAAAATTCCTCCATGTAAAATCAACAACAAAGACATTTATGCTTTGTGAGTGTGAGTGTTTTGTATAATTTTCTGAGTTCTAAAATAGAATTGTTGCGAATTTCAAAATTTCTCAGATGACGAGGTAGTATAAAATTGCAAAAAAACGGGAAGGAAGAAGTAGGTGGTTGTTATAAGGGAGGATGCAGATCTCGTTAGCATCGGAGAGGGGACTTGTTGCAGAGGTTGTCAGCTGCAAATTCCAATTCCCCGACCCTGACCCTTGTCATTCTTACTCCGGGCCCTGCCAGACATGGCAGCCAGTTCCTATCTGCTCTCTTGTCGATAAGGCCATTAGCGGAGTAGTTAGAGCCGAGCTTGGGGGGTCTTTTTCTTCCGTACAATGCAAAAATCAATGACCTCTTCCCAGATGAAAGAAATCTGGCCATGTCGGATATGACGACTTGGGAGAGTATGTAATATAGAATAATCAGGACTTCACCAGCCATTTCAATTGTACAAGGTAGATCAACAACTATGACAACAAAAAAACTATATCACCGATTTCAAAATGTTGAATCTTTTTTCTTTTGTAATCCATCTTCTGACCTCCCTTTCACAGAAGATTTCCGAGTTCTTGTTAGATCTGGCATCATCAAATTGTCTCAAAGAGATCAGCCAAGTTTCGTTTCGAGAGTCAAGCGTATGAGTGAAGAGGTTGGAAAGTGAAGTGGAGTATCCTAAATTAGCACACATACATACTCAAATTGTACATTAAAAGGGGATGTTTTTGTATTTTAAGGCCAGATTAAGATATCCAAGCTTTAAACTTGACTCAAATGCAACCATTGCATATAGCGTTTTATTTATGCGAGTTCAAGGTCGTTCCTCTTACAGAATTCAAGGATTATACCTAGTCCTTGTCAATCTGATATGTCCACCAACCAAAGAGGTTCTGTTAGTCCACTGGAAACATAATCAATATTTTTATTTAAAGAATACAAGTCTTAGCAGATCTTCTAACAATATTATTCATCTTCCCAATTCCTTTTTCAATCTATTTCAAGTCATTTTTTTAAATATATCTCCAGCTGCACATTATTTCGGCCCAAGAAAGATCATTAGGTTAGAAAACCTTTTTAATTTTGCTTTTCTTTAATTATAACTTATTCCAATATTTCGAATACGACTGAAATGGTTATTTTTCCCTCTTTCCCTTCCATTTCTTTTTTTAGCCCCCGAGCCCAAATATTCTAAGACCTCTATATTTTTTTTTACTTTTGGGGGGGGGGAGCTGCATAAGGAATTAATAATCATTTATTCTTCGAAACAAGTTCAAACCCTTACGTTGCCATAACACCTACACAGGAGACAGGAAATATAAAAATACTGTCCATAGTTGAGCCTTACGTAAGAAATACTTTTAACTATTAGATTTACCCGGTTGTATTAGATTTATTATTAGTACACCGATTATATAAGGGATAATTTTCGAAAATGGCCTTGATTCATGCCAAGAACAACAGTTTCTCTGAATAACGCAATTTTGTTAATTATTCAGAGAACTATTTTAGCCAGTACAAAATATTTTCAGATTTCCATTCCAACCAATTGAACTATCCCGTCAAACAAGTTTACTATTCTAAATCCCATAGGACGGGAATCCTATCCCTGAACAACCCCAAACTTAGTTTTCCCAAGTATAAAACTTTGATATTCATGAAAAGGAGCGAGAGTCCCTCCTCAGATATCCTCCTAGATTTAAGGAAACCAGCAAAAACTTACAAATCTCATACGATTTCTTATCAGGGTCCAATACTACTTCGTCACAGAGTTTGAAATAAAAAGAGGCCGGGGAATAACTACCCCGAGACGAATAGGAAATATATGATACCTTAGAGAGTTTAGTAATTCTGGAGAACGGATTGCCTTGTTTCGCTCATATTTGGAGAAACCATTGAACAAAGCCCTCAGCTTTTATTTATTCTCTTGAAATTAATGATTATTTCCTGGAGGGGTATTCCGACCTAAAAAAAGTCCGTCAAGCAGGGGCTGCGTTAACTAAGCTGATTTCCCACGTATATGCATTTATCTCAAAACTTAAAAGTTCCATGAAAACAATATTTGGTATTTAAGCTTCAAATAAAGTGCTTCATAACATAATAGAATATTGTTAATATGGGATGAGTAGGAGTGGGAGGTTTACTAAAGACCAAAAACTAAAAAATGCAAATATATCAGTAAATAATCAAGATAGTGAAAAAGTGTACCTAACAACATTTATAGAACATTACATTTGCAATAAGATTGGTTATATACAATTTTTCGATCCGACGCATAATAACGGAGGAATTTTCGAAATTCTCCTCCTCTAAATCTCAACTCCCCCTGGTCCGATTTCAGCCATTAACAAACTTGATCTTTCTTTTTGTATAAAACGATTATATATCAAGTTTGGTAACGATAAGACAATTATTGCGACCGCTAGAGCGGTAACAGATATATATATATATATATATATATATATATATAGATATATATATATATATATATATATATATATATATATATATGAGTAGGATCGATGGACATTTGAAGAAAAATTTTAGAAAATTCGTGTCATGAGTAAACCTAATAGCTGATTTCCCTTAAGGGATATCTGCTAATAAATAAAATATAGTTCTTATGCATAGTAGGACCAATTTTAAGTCATTTGCAGTAGTAGTAGTCAGCCTCTTAAAAAAATTTGCCCGGAAGGCCGGACCGGATTCAGGCTGTTGGCAAACAGAGATAAATTTTTTTCTGCACTTAAACTGATACATTTTAGTAGATTTCCCTTAAGGGAAATCAGCTATTCAGGTTGTACTCATGATGCGATTTTCGAAATATTTCTTTAAATGTCCATCGATCGTGCCTAGTAAATGTCGAAAATGAGGTCTGTTCTCAAACTGTATATATATATATATATATATATATATATATATATATATATATATATATATATATAAAATTGTAACCTCTGTCTGTACATTGATTTTTTTCGCGAAATTTCACGATAACTTTTCGTTTCACATGTCATAGACACCATAACTGCATTTTGTTTCTTTCGTGTATGTTTGTTTGTTTGTTTGTTTGTTACCTTTTCACGCATAAACGGCTGAACCGAATTTTATGAAACTTGGTATGTATACTACTACTAACCCAACTTAGACTTTAGGCTATATTAATATTCTCTAAGACAAACAGGAGTGGGGGTTATAAGGGAGGACTGAAATTAAAAATACCAATATTTCGTTTCCTATTGGTTTTTCGGCAAATATGCACATAACAAAAGTTATTTATTTTGTTATTTAGAGTAACTTTTCTTATATACACTTTCGTCGTATACCGAAGTATAAATGAGTTATACGCTAAAAATTATAGCGGGAGTCAACAATTTTATTTGCCACAAAAAACTCAATGGAACTAAATAAAACTCGGCACGTATATTAGCACTAACACCCTCATTATAATAAGCCATACCAACATTTCTAGGGACGGGCAGGAGTGGGGGTTGTAAGGGAGGCCTGAGTTTAAAAATAGCAGTATTTCGTTTTCTATTGCTTTTTCAGCAAATATGCACATAACAAAAGTTGTTTATTTTGTTATTTAGAGAAACTTTTTTTATATACACTATCGTCCTTTACCGAAGTATAAAGGCGTTATACGCTAAAAATTATAGCGGGAGTCAACAATTTTATTTGGCACAAAAGACTCAACCGAACTAAATAAAACACTCAGTATGTGTATTAGCACTAACGCCTTCCTTATAATAAGCCATACGATTTCTAGGGACGGGTAGGAGTGGGGGTTATAAGGGAGGCCTGAAATTAAAAATAGTGATTTCCTATTGGGGTTTTGGCAAATATGCACATAACAAAAGTTGTTTATTTTGTTATTTAGAGAAATTTGCTCAACACTTCTTTTCAATATGAACTACCAGGTACCTAAAATGAAAAAATTGATTCAAATGTATGTCAATATTTTCTCATTAATAATTCAAATCTATACATAATGCACAGGAAACGGGAAACCAGGTACCTCAAATGAATTCCCAGGCGAAGCCGGGTATCTGAGCTAGTATATATATAAAATTGTAACCTCTGTCTGTACATTGATTTGTTTGTTACCTTTTCACGCATAAACGGCTGAACCGAATTTTATGAAACTTAGTATGTATATTACTACTAGCCCAACTTAGACTTTAGGTTATATTAATATTCTCTGAGACGAACAGGAGGGGGGGTTGTAAAGGAGGCCTGAAATTAAAAATAGTGATAATTCGTTTCCTATTGGGGTTTTGGCAAATATGCACATAACAAAAGTTGTTTATTTTGTTATTTAGAGTAACTTTTGTTATATACACTTTTTACGTATACCGAGTTATAAACGAGATATACGCTAAAACCTATAGCTAAAGTGAACAATTTTATTTGGGACAAACGACCCAACCGAATTAAAGAAAATTCCGTATGTGAATTAACACTAACTCCTTCATGATAATAAGCTGTACCATTATTTCTAGAGACGAGCAGGAGTGGGGGTTGTAAGGGAGGCCTGAAATTTAAAATAGCAATATTTCGTTTCCTATAGAATTTTAGGCAATTATGCACATAACAAAAGTTGTTTATTTTGTTATTTGGAGTAACTTTTATCATATTCACTTTTGTCGTATACCGAATTATAAACGAGATATACGCTAAAACCTATAGCGGAAGTGAACAATTTTATTTGGGACAAAAGACCCAACCGAAATAAATAAAACGAATTATAAACGAGATTTAACTTAACCTATACGAAGAAAGTGCATTAGCACTAACCCTTTCATTATAATAAGCCCTATCAACATTTCAAGCGAGGCCTGTTGTAAAATTGTTTACTTCCGCAGTAGTTTTTAACGTATAACTCATTTATACTTAGGTATACGACAAAAGTGTATATAACAAAAGTTACTTTAAATAAAAAAATAAACAACTTTTGTTATGTGAATATTTTCCTAAAAATGCAATAGGAAACGAAATACCGCTATTTTTAAATTCAGGCTTCCCTTATAACCCCCACTCCTGCCCGTCCATAGAAATGTTGGTATGGCTTATTTTAATGAAGGCCTCACTGCTAATACACATACCGAGTTTTATTTAGTTCGGTTGAGTCTTTTTTGGCAAATAATATTGTTGACTCCCGCTATAAGTTTTAGCGTATAACGCATTTAAACTTCGCTGTACGACAAAAGTGTATATAATAAACGTTACTCTAAAAAACAAAATAAACAACTTTTGTTATGTGCATATTTCCGAAAACCAATAGAAACGAATATCGCTATTTTTATTTCAGGCTTCACTTATAACCCCCACTCCTGTTAGCCTCAGAGAAAATTAATATAGCCTAAAGTCTAAGTTGGGTTAGTAGTAATATACATACCAAGTTTCATAAAATTCGGTTTAGCCGTTTATGCGTGAAAAGGTAACAAACAAACAAACAAAAAAACACACGAAAGAAACAAAATGCAGATATGGTGTCTATGACATGTGAAACGAAAAGTTATCGTGAAATTTCGCGAAAAAAATCAATGTACAGACAGAGGTTACAATTTTATATATATACTAGCTCAGATACCCGGCTTCGCTCGGGAATTGATTTGAGACTGAATGGCGATGGAATTTTTTTAGCAAGGCTTTACTTTGCACAATATTTTGACATTTACCCGTCCCAGTGTTTAGGGTTAATACCCTTTGTTGGCATTTGTTAATAATAAAATTAATTTTTTATGTAAGTCTTTACTGTCCTCCAAATTGTTGACTCCCGCTATAATTTTTAGAGAACAACGCCTTTATACTTCGGTATACGACAATAGTGTATATAAAAAAAGTTTCTCTAAATAACAAAATAAACAACTTTTGTTATGTGGATATTTGCCGAAAATGCAATAGGAAACGAAATATCACTATTTTTAATTTCAGGCCTCCCTTACAACCCCCACTCCTGCCCGTTCCTAGAAATGTTAGTATGGCTTATTATAAGGAAGGCGTTAGTGCTAGTTCACATACCGAGTTTGGTTTAGTTCGGTTGAGTCTTTTGTGCCAAATAAAATTGTGGACTCCCGCTATAGTTTTTAGCGTATAACTCATTTATACTTCCTTATACGGCAAAAGTGTATATAACAAAAGTTACTGTAAATAACAAAATAAACAACTTTTGTTATAGGCATATTTGCTGAATAAGCAATAGGAAACGAAATATCGCTATTTTTAATTTCAGACCTTCTATATAACCCCCAATCCTGCCCGTCCCTAGAAATGTTAGTATGGCTTATTATAAGGAAGGCGTTAGTGCTAGTTCACATACCGAGTTAGGTTTAGTTCGGTTGAGTCTTTTGTGCCAAATAAAATTGTGGACTCCCGCTATAGTTTTATCGTATAACTCATTTATACTTCCGTATACGGCAAAAGTGTACATAACAAAAGTTACTCTAAATTACAAAATAAACAACTTTTGTTATAGGCATATTTGCTGAAAAAGCAATGGGAAACTAAATATCGCTATTTTTAATTTCAGGCCTCCCTTATAACCCCCACTCTTGCCCGTCCCTAGAAATGTTAGTATGGCTTATTAGAAGGAAGGCGTTAGTACTAATTCACATACCGAGTTTGGTTTAGTTCGGTTGAGTCTTTTGTGCCTAATAAATTGTTGACTCCCGCTGTAGTTTTTAGCGTATAACTCATTTATACTTCCGTATACGGCAAAAGTGCATATAACAAAAGTTACTCTAAATTACAAAATAAATAACTTTTGTTATGGGCATATTTGCTGAAAAAGCAATGGGAAACTAAATATCGCTATTTTTAATTTCAGGCCTCCCTTATAACCCCCACTCCTATTCGTCTTAGAGAATATTAATATAGCCTAAAGTCTAAGTTGGGCTAGTAGTAATATACATACCAAGTTTCATAAAATTCGGTTCAGCCGTTTATGCGTGAAAAGGTAACAAACAAACAAACAAATAAACAAACAAACAAACAAACAAACAAACAGACACCAAAGAAACAAAATGCAGATATGGTGTCTATGACATGTAAAACGAAAAGTTATCGTGAAATTTCGCGAAAAAAATCAATGTACAGACAGAGGTTACAATTTTATATATATATAGATATATATATATATATATATATATATATATATATATATATATATATATATATATATATATATATTTATATTTATATATATATATATACATATATATATATATATATTAATATATATATATATATATTTGTGCTGCTTAACGGCTGTAGCGTTAGCGGTCGCAATTTTTGTTTGATCGTTACCAAACTCGATATTTATCCGTTTTACGTAAAAAGAAAGATCATGTTCGTTAACGGCTGAAATCGAACCAGTGGGGGGGGGTTTAGAGGGGAGGATTTTCGAAAATTCGAAATATCTCTGTTACTATACGTCGGATCGAAAAATTGTACAGAATCAATCTTATTCCAAATTAAATCTACTATAAATATTTTTATATACATTTATTCTCTATCTTGAACATTAACCGAGATATTTTCATTTGTATTAAATCTGGGCGGCTAACGGACGGGTTACTTTCCCGCCAAAATCTAGTTCTGCCGTTTCCTTAAACTGCACGAACTCTCGAGAAATTTCTCCTATTGTAAAAACTTTCACGTGGGAAATCTGCCCTTAGTTGTACGACAAGCCCCTACGTGACGTATTTTTTTTTTCTGCATAGTTGGTTAGTTTACGCAGCCCCTACGTGACGGATTTTTTTTTTCTGCACTAGTTGGTTGGGTACTACTAGGCTAGATACCCAGGATGCCAGGGATTGACTATCGGCCGCAGCGAAAATTGGTTCTTTCTTTTATATTTAAAACATAGTTAAAATACTAGTTTTTACTTGATAAAACATACGCCATGCTATTTTACTATATCAGCTCGATGGAGGAGCTATGGGCAGCCCTTTCACAATTGTAACAAAATGATATATTATGTTGAAGATAGAATGTTTTAATATTAGGAATGAACAATATAATATATTTGACACTTATTAGTTTAGGTTTTTCTAGGTATGTTAATATAAATTCTAGTCAGTTTTACTTAAATCTAGTTCGGAGAAAAAACATCTTCCTGGGTAGGATCGATGGAACATTTCAAGACATTTTTCGAAAATCGCGTCATAAATACGACCTCAATAGCTGATTTCCCTTAAAGAAAATCTGCTAATACGATATGAATTTTTAACGTTATTTGATTGATTTATTATGAGCGGGTCAAATGCCGTGCCCTATCAGTACTTGTGACAAAAATACTCGAACAGGAGCGCGAAAATCCAGAGAGAGAGCAAAATGTTGGAGTGAAATGAGAAATATGGGGGTAGAGCGTGGAGTGGCCTCGCTGCCTTGTGAGTGACGTGTTTAATATAATCCCCGCCTATTGGCAATGTGTCACACAGCCAGGGGTAAGCCCTCCCATACTGGTCCTCTCTCTCTTCAAACACTACACAGTATTAACAAGTTTAGCCACCAAATTCGGCCTGCTTGACTCCAATTTAGGCTGGATATTTGTAGCACAATCAAGGCTGAGATGTTTTAACACATTTACCTTAGGGGAAATTCGCTATTGATGTTGTCGTAATGGGATTTTCAAAACATTTCTTCTTCCATCATACCTAGGAGATGAGGTCAGTTCAAAATATATCTGTTAACGCTCTAGCGATCGCAATTTTTGTTTGATCGATGCCAAACTCGGTATTTAAACGTCTTATGTAAAAATAAAGATCAAGTTCTTTAACGGCTAAAATCGGACCAGTGGGAAGGGGGTTTAAAGAAGAAGAATTTCGAAAATTCAATCTTATTGCAATGTTCAATAAATGTTGTTATTTGTTTATTTATTTATATGAACGTCCAATTTCTGCATCTAAGGCTAATTGGGACGGGTTACCTAGAGGTTACCACTCTTTTCTAGCCAGGTTGGGACTAAGGATTTGATTTAATGAATTCCGTCACTAAATTAATTCCTGTAGCCCAGGCGGGAATCGAATTCGCCACTCTAGGTTTACCATGTGAGATTAAGGCTTTAACTTAAATTTTGTTATGTACATTGTTTTATTATCTCCATTATTAACCGAGATATTTGCATATTCTAGGTTTCGGCAGTTCAGTAAACCCCCTCTCCTACCCACGCCATATTAACAATTAACTATTGTATTATGAAGCACATTATTTAATGCCTAAACACCTTTTTTTTTTTTTTTTTTCATTGAACGTTTACGTTTTGAGATAAATGCAAGTACGTGAGGCACGTGGAAAATTAGCTTAGTTAACGCAGCCCCTGCGTGCGGGACTTTTTACTACATTTTGTAAAGTAAACGAAGTATTTCATGATGAACTTCAGTTTTCATAATTCAACGGAATTTGGCTTTCCCCGAGTCAATCTGGATTAGTTTCGGCCACAGCCCCTAAAATGTTGAAATTCTATTAGCAGTTTTCCCTTAAGGGAAATCAGCTATTGAGGTCGTACTCATGACGCGAGTTTTGAAAAATTTCCTCAAATGTCCATCGATCCTACCCAGGAGATGACGAAATGAGGTCCGTTCAAAATTATATATATATATATATATATATCTATATATATATATATATATATATATATATATATATATTTGTATATGTATACTGTTAACGCTCTAGCGGTCACAATTTTTGTCTGATCTATACCAAGACTCAGTATTTAAACGTATTATTTTAAAAATGAAGATCAAGTTCGTTAACGGCTAAAATCAGACTAGTGGGAGAGGGGGTTTAGAGCGGAGAGTTTAGATAATGCGAAATGTCTCCGCTGTTATGAGTCAATTTGAAAAATTTTATAGAATCAATCTTATTGAAAATGTAATGTTCTAAAATTGTCATATGCAGTAATTTTCAATCAATCTTATTGAAAATGAAATGTTCTAAAATTGTCATATGCAGTTTTCCGATATCTTGATTATTAGCAGAGATATTTGCATTTCTTAATCTGTTAACGCTCTAGCGGTCGCAATTAGAGTTTGATCGTTACCAAACTTCATATTTAAGAGTGGTATGTAAAAAGAAAGATCGAGTTCGTTAATGGCTGAAATCGGACTAGGGAGGAGGGGTTTAGAGGGAGGATTTTTAAAAATTCGAAATATCTCCGTTATTATGCATCGGATCGGAAAAGTGTATAGAATCAATCTTATTGAAAATTAAATACACTATAAATATTGTTCTATACATTTATTCTGTATCTTGAATATTAACCGAGATATTTGCATTTGTATTGTGAGTGTGGTCGGCACTATCCGCCGAGAGCTCTGGCGGCCGTTTTGGTAACTATTCCTCCCTCGTGAATAGGTCTAGAGATACCTTCCTACTACTGTTATTATTAGGCAGATTTCTCTATTGTAAACCTTCACGTGGGAAATCTGCTTAGTTTACGCAGCCCCTGCGTGACGGACTTTTATTTATAGGTCTATTGTGATATTTAGTTGTGCACTTCCCCTTTTCGTTGACATCCACTTACTGGAAAGGGGTTTAGAGGGAGGCAAAAATAAATAATTGATATTTCTTCGTACCTATTATTATTATTTATTAACGTCCTCGTACCTATTAGACATTCAGAAAATTGGTTTAATGCCTTGTTTTTTTTTTATGATAAAAATGTCAATAAACTATGTTCTTTGACATTTTTCTCAATGCTTTGGAACAGAGATATCGCCCATGACTTTCAAATGAAATAATTTTCAATGAAGCGCAGCAATTGCGTGTTCAATTATTTAGGAGTACAAATAAGTCGTGTTCAATCGTCCACACATTGAAGTTTATGTTTCTGATTATGCAACTACATTTCCGCGACTTCTCTAGTTCCTTCACTGAATTGAAACACTGAAACCGATCGGCATGGAATAGTTGCTTCTTCACTAACTTCGGCTACTTACTCAGAATAACTACTATCTTAAACCAGCTTTAAGTAATAGCTACTTCAATACGCTTTTCAGAGTTGAATTTAAAAATTACGGTGAACCAGGCATAATCAAGAAATTTGCATTAGGGAAACGCCGACCAAAACATGAACATACGGTCAATACCCGAAGACTTCGAATGTAAAAATTATTTACTAACGTCCACTATTCGCAACTAAGACTAATTCACAGGCCATCTACAGGTTATCATGCTTTTTTAGCCAGGGTAGGACTAAATATTTTATTTAAGGAATACCGGCACTAAATAAATTTCTTTGACCAGGGGGAAATCGAACTCGCCTCTCTGCCATGTGATAATAAGTTCAACGCTTTAACTCACAAGGCTAACCTGAGCCCCGAAATTGTAATATACACGGAGTATCAAAAAGAATGAACTTGTTTCAAAAAATCATAAGTATTCTGTTATTTGAGTTACGAGCGTGATAAACAAACTGTTGGGCAAATCCAATAAATACAAAAGGTAATGAGAAATCTTTCATTCAATTTACATTTAATAGGATCTACAACGAAAGCGTTTGAATTGTAAACAAATAGGTCAGCGAACCCCTCAGTGCTGAATAGATAGAAATAAATATTCTAGACAGGAAAGAAGTTCCTGCTTGGTATCTGCAGTGATTTTGAGTGATCGCTCAATAACTGATTTCCCTTAAAAAAAAATCTGCTAATACGATATGAATTTTTAATGTTATTTGACTTCGGTTCTAGTAAAAATGACGCTTGAACATAAAAAAGCTGTTTGTGTTCTACGCTTTACGCAGGGCGAATCAGTAATAACTGTTCAGTGTGACTTTCTAACAAGGAATAGAAATTCTTCAGTCCCAGAAGAAGCTAGAAGGTTGGCAAGAAACATGATCATGAGGCCAATTACCCGAAGACTTCAATTGCAATATTGTCAAGGACCGTGGAAGGAAGAGTATTTGTGAAATGTAGAACCTGAATATTTGTAATAAGGAGAGGGAGAGAAGAGACCAATGGAATAAATTGCTTCATTTTAAAAATGATTCAATAAAGTCCTTAAATGTAGAAGAATAATAGCTAGGGTACTTAGTTGATAAGCCTTATCTATTGACGAATCATAGATCATAGGGGGCTGCCCCCTCCCCTGATAAGTCACTACCGATATATGTGCTCAGCTGCCAAACCCCTACCAGCACATTCACTAACGAGCTCTTCAAATGATCGAAGATTCCAGAGCATCCATCTTCTTCAGGACTACTTTTATTCCTCTTCAAATATATTGTATTAATCACCTTGATCGTTCCTGCAAGTGAACTCTTCTGTTGAATAAGTTCTCAAAATTTTATTTAACACTTCTATTTTTCCCTTCATTTCACTAACGGTAATGATGGGTTGTTTTAATTCGGATATATATTGTACAAAAATAGTTTATGTTCTAATATCAGATATCGCCTAAAAGGCTGCTAAGCTGATTTCAGCTGTTAAGGTTGGTTAAAAAAAAAAATCTTTAAATACCCATTAATTCTATCTAGGACCTAACGAAAATGAAGCCTGCTTAAACGTATTTATATATTTATCAGTTATAGATTTTATGGTCATATTTTTTTTCTCGATTAAACAATCATTTTAACATTTTAGTGAAACTATGATCGAACTAAAAATTCCGACAAGAAGGGGCTGCGTAAACTAAGCAAATTTCCGAAGTGAAGGTTTGCAATAGATATATCTCCATTCTGGTAACATCAACGTGAATATTATGTGAGTAAATACAGGGGTGGGGCACAGAAACTTGCTGATTTAAAAGGTTAATAAAAACAAAAATATTAGAGATAACGTTTGAATTCGTTTTACATATTATCTTACATTCTCTGAATTTATTTATTACACTTTTTTAAAAATGACATCGAACAAGTGACGGCCTCCATTGTCAATACACTGAGCTTTGCGTTTCTTGAAGTTCTGATGAACTCTTTCGAGCATATCAATTGGTATGTCGGCGATGGCTTTCCGGATGTTGTCCTTTAGATGAACTAGGGTCCGTGGGCGATCATTGTAGACAACAGATTTGAGGTAACACCATAAGAAAAAATCGCATGGAGTCAAATCAGGCGAGCGCGCAGGCCAAGGAAGATCACCTCTCAAGGAGATCAGTCGATTGGGGAAGTTCTCCCTCAAAAGTTCAATTGAACATCGCGCTGTGTGAGCTGTGGCTCCATCTTGTTGAAAACACCCATCACCAATGATCATTTCTTGCAGTTTAGGGAGAAAAAATGTTGTAATCATCTCCCTGTAGCGAACTGCATTCACTGAAACTGTGCGTTCGTTTTCTTCAAAAAAAGTAAGGACCAATTATCCCTACTCTTGATATTGCACACCACACAGTTACGCGTTCAGAATGGTAATGAGCAATCTTTCAGTCAATTTACATTTAATAGCCTCCTCAACAAAACCGTCAGAATAATTGTTAGCTCAACCACTCAAATTTTAGCAATCCAAGATAAAAAGACGGGGGGGGGGAGGAGGGAGGGCACAACACAACGTATTTTCTCACAAAGTAAAGGTTCAATGAAAACAATATTTGGTATTTAACCTTGGATTGAAGTAGTTCATGATATAACAGCCTATTATTAATATGACACGAGTAGGGGGTTTACTGAAGCCGAAAACTATAAAATCCAAATATCTCAGTTAATATTCATGATAAAGTAAATATGTATAGAACAGCATTTATAGTACATTACATTTGCAATAAGATTGGTTCTATACGACGTTTCCATCCGACGTATAGTAAGGGAGGTATTTCGAATATTCTAAACCCCCCTCCCACTGGTCTGATTTCAGCTATTAACGAACTTGACTTTCTTTTTTATACAAAACGATTAAATATCAAGTTTCGTAACGATCAAACAAAACTTGCGACCGCTAGAGCGTCTTATACAGACTTATACAGGGTGGCCCAAGTTCCCGTGCCACCTCCCTTAAAATCTCCAATTATTTTAATACAACGCTGAGACTTGGTGTTGCGGAATTGTAAGCCCTTAACAACCTTTCAGCCCACATTCAACCTCCTAACCTTCTCCAGTACTTCTCCAGCGACCACAACTTTGGAATTTCCAATGGAATGCCCTGCTTCTTATGGCGAATTATTGCAAAAAAATCAATTTCTAAAACGAGTTTATATCGGTGAAATTTTCGATTTGACGCATTATTTAGCCGTAAAATGCACAAATCTTTATTTCAGAAATGCCACATTATACTGAAAAATGGTGTGACATAAAATAGTAGTCAACCAAATTATCATTGAAACAAGTCTATCGGTGAAGGGATGGTTTCTGAAATTGAAAAAAAAAACAAATTAAAACGAAATAACGCAGAAGTATTCTTGAATGAATCCAAAAAGAGGTTTACTTTTGAAAACATCAACACAGCAAAATACGTTGTTAGAATTAATTTATTAAAAACTAATTACGTAGTTATTTATATAAGGAATACATTTTTCCAGCTTCATCTAATAAAGCTAAATTCAATTTCAGTACCAAAAATACACAGTGCCAAAAAGTAGTTAGATGTGCATAAATGGGGAAGGATTTTCGAACACTTGTAATTACTAGCTGTAAGTATTGCGATACAAAGAAAAAACTGGTTTCTTTTCATTTAAACCTAAGGTTAGGAGGTTGAATATGGACTGAAACATTCTTCAGGGGACCCAATTATGGCACACCAAGTTTCAGCCTTGTGTTAAAATAATTGCGGATTTTAATGGAAGGGGGTGGCACGGGAAGTTGGAACACCATGTGCATATATATTGAACGAACCTCATTTTCGTCATCTCTTGAGTAGGATCGATGGACATTTGAGGACATTTTTCGAAAATCGTTTCATGACTTAGACCTCAATAGCTGATTTCCCTTCAGGAAAATCTGCTAAAAAGTCGAGCTCATTGTTGGCTGGAATTGGACAAGGTAGAATTCAGGTTTATAAAAGGAATAAATCAAAAACTTCTACATACCTTTCTCATGATCCAACCCATAAATTGGATACATCTAATTATGAATTGGCCAGGATGTGAGGGTTGGGTCTTTGGAATAAAACAGAAAAGGCGCAAGCGTCATGTTTACTTAGAACCCCAGCTGATGTGTGGAGAGTCTCAATTAATTTTGAATTGGGCGGGAAAGTGAGGTCATCTGTTTATCATGGCAGGGCGTTGAAAATCTACTTATTCTGGACAGATCCTATTAGACGTCAATTCCAATGCAAACGGAGAGGAAACAGCAAATTACGAGACTATCCGGAATCGGATATCTAATTCTGAACTACTATTAATCACCTGTGGCATATCGATTTCCGTAGAGTAAGTTTAACGTTCGAGTCTAATCTAAAGTTTTGAAAAATTCAAGGCTGCAGCCTCCGATACTCCCTGATCCCTTATTTATGGGACTTGTTAGCTTTGCAATTCGTCAGTGTTCCCGCTTCGCTCAACTTCCCTCTAGCTCCTGCATTGCTGAGTGCCACCCTCTCACAATGTTTTAAAATTCAGAGCATTCTTTCCCTCAGGAGATTACTTTATAATCCAGGGATAAATCTTTTAATTTAAATTATATGTTATTTTTTAATTAGGCCCAGTTATAATAGACTACTCGGCTACGTAAATTTCGTCTCTTGTCATATAAACGCTTAGGAGAGATTCACTATCTATTACCTATTTTAGTTCCTTAATATAGTTATTTATTATACAAGTGACGAAAGTAGATCATTTTACAACTCGAGTGAAACGTTTACCCACACGAGCGAAGCGAGTGTGGTAATTTCACGAGAGTTGTAAATTCTACTTTCGTCACGAGTGTAATATTAAATTTTTTCTGTAATCGTGTAATACATGATCAGATCTAACCAGAATATGAACAAAATTAGGATGTTGTGAAGATTATGGTATGTTGTTGGTAGGTTATAAGCATGGTTGTGAAAGGTTATAAGCATAGTTATAAAACAACTAGTGATGATTCTGAAGTAGTGCAGTTATAAACAAGGAAGGTAATTATTATTATATTTAAATTTTAAAATATATTGATTATTTCCACTAATAATTCATTCACATTTCAATTTATTTTGTTAAAATAAATTCTTACAATGTTAAGAAACATTTAAAAGCATTTAATTTCCAACTTCAAGTTATTTTTTAATTTATACTTATTACTAATTAAGAAGGCAATTCACTTTCTTCACTCTATTGCAAAATGTTTCACTATCTTCACTCATTTCAGTTTAGTAATGTTACCATTATTCAACGATTACAGAAAAATAGTATTTTTTTATGTCTTCCATTCATTTGATGTCCCGCTTGTAGATCATTCATTGTCTGTTAGGTTTAGTGAACAACTTCCAAAAAGAAACTCCCACACTTGATCTTCACATTTAAATGTAGGTTTCTTTCAACTTCAAACCCTTCGGGAAGGGTTTTTGGTTGCAAAGATTTGATTAGATCCTCAGAAGCCATAAAAGCTCAAACAGTTTAATAGTTCGCTGTACTCATCTTCAAAGTTCTTAACTCCTTCTTACTTACGCTAGATTTGCACTTTCTAGACTCCAAGGTATATATGTATATATATATATATATATATATATATATATATATATATATATATATAGAGAGAGAGAGAGAGAGAGAGAGAGAGAAAGGGGGGGGGGGCTGATGGTGACCTTGGGAGTTCAGGCGTGGGTACAGGGGGGTAAATGGTAAAATATAGGTTCAGTTTTAGTCCAGGAGAACAGTAGTTCCCGAGCTTGCTAGCAGATCGCGCTTGTGTTGTAATGTCCATGGATAAGAGAGAGTCTAACGAGTACCTAAACTCAGTTCACAGCTCTATGGGTTGACTAACGATTATGGCTTTCTTAGATCCCTTCCACAGGTTGGCTGAGTGGGTGAATTGACCATTAAACTCTCCCGGGTATAATGGGGCCCGTCACGAGACGACGTTTTCCAAGTTCTCCTTGGTTAACGGTGGGTTCTACGTCGAGCTCATCACGTACTATGTAAAAACTCTGGTCACGAATCCCTGGAGTTTTGGCTCGGGGGCGGCAAAAAATCTCAAAGGTCTAGTCTATAATGAGAATGATGTATGTGAATATATATATATATATATATATATATATATATATATATATATATATATATATATATATATATATATATTATCCTCCTTGTCTAAATTCTCACTTACGAAATGTCAGTGGGTCATGACTGCAGGTTAGATTAAAGTTGTAGCCTGCATACTCATACTATCATTTCTAATAGTCTATCATTAGTCAGCTTATGCAAGCAACAGGCTACGGAGGAATGGCTATCAAATAACTCTTGCCTTGAATAAAATTTTCTCCACTGTTGCCTTTACTGATGTGAATGGAACTACCTCATGATGGCTTTATTGCTGGATGGTCTGGTGCAGAAGTCAATGGGAAACTACTGCTTGTCCTTGTGACCCCCTTATCCCCTTGGTTGGTCAAATCAGCTAAATTAATTAACAGGTGAAGCCTGTAAATACTGCATATATATATATATATATATATATATATATATATATATATATATATATATATATATATATATATATATATATAAAATTGAATGGACTCCATTTTGGTCATAGATAGAAATGAAAAATATAATAAGAATTTTCGTCTGAAAATCGTGCATGAGTAAAATCTAAATAGATGATTTCTCTCTTGGGAAAAGTCAAGTATAATTTCTGTCGTGCAGGCTCCGTGTTAACTAATAAGATTTCTCTAGCCCAGAAATAAGAATCAAATATTTCAACTCCAAGTTTTCCTGCACAGATAATGCCATTCTATTCTCTACAACTCAAGAGAACCATATGTAAACAAAGCTTGGAATTTAAGCTGTAATTGAGATAATATTACTATTATTCAAAGCAGTCTCTTTATTATTCGAGTCTCTCCAGACGCTAACAATGTAATGTTAATTATCTTGTTATTCATTACTTGTAGTCGGCAATATACCGAACCAGAGCCACGGAACCAGTATTCAGTTTCATTTAACATGGTTCATATCTTGTCTACTCCACGTAGCTAGGGGCTACAATTTAAGAAATCCCCTTTCCTTCCATGCATTCTATTATTAGCCGTATCATAAAATTTCCCTTATTTTATTTTAAACACAGCGATTATTCCAACACACACACACACACACACACATGTGCATGAACACTTCTCATTTTCGTCAAACAAGATTAGAGGACGTTTTAAGAATGTTTTGGGAAATTCGTACCTTGAAAATGAAGTCAATACTTGATATCCTTTGCCAACGTCATCTTAAAGCATGACAGGTAGAGGCCAAAATATTGTTGCGAAAATTAAATACATGAATAATCCTTCAGAGAGAGAGTCCCGTATGTGGGAAGTGCGAGATAGATCAAAGAAGCCGACAGAGGGCCTAGCTCCTACTATACCCGTCCAGTCCAGCGTCGAATAGCTTAGCCAATTCCCCTTTGATGTATCCCGACGACCTATATAAAGAACCGGCCAGCCACGAGCGAGTCAGTTTCTTCTCAAGTGCTCAGTGCAGTGCGGTAAAGTGTTTTTATAAGAAGAACAGTGTTGTGCCGTGACTGTAAGTAACAGTTTAGTGCCGTGTTTAAGACAGTGCAGTGCCGCGAAGTTAAAGACAGTGCAGTGCCGTCTTTTGGTGTACTTAAGTGACCGTGAGTGAATTATTGGACTGTGTAATCTGAAGAACAGTGGCGCTATCAGTGTATTCTGTGAGTAGTAATTAAGAATAATTACCAAGTGTATTGTGCATTGTGAAATAAATTGAGCAGTGATAGAAACAGTGAAACTTGCGAGTATTTAATTTTTCAATCCAAAAGAACTCTTATTAACAACGTTTATTACTGGTTTTGGAAATAAAAAACGTAACAATATATTATTCACAATGGGGACAGTTTGATAACAAAGTGAACATAAATTTGTATCTAAATGGCCAACGACAACATTTTTTTTGTGCATGTGTGTGTAATCCATTACAAATGAATTGGTCTACCAAGACAAACACTGGGGCAGTTTAGAATAAATTAGTTCAAATTTTCAAAACATGGACTTTATAAGAATGGAAATATAAAATGCAGTAGTCCCATGTACTCAAGTGCTTACAATGTAAATGGTAGAGGGAAGAATGTTATGTTCAACGCAACATAGCTTGGCCGGACAAAGCCAAACAAGTAAATATAAATGATATTCAAACAGATTTTACCTTTTTTGTAATCCTTTCAGAAATTTTTGTTTGTGTTTTGTTATCCCCTTGTCAACAGGCCTGAAGGATTGACATTTTACGTTATTGGACAAATAACCTACATTTCACATTATTGTTGCCTCTTCTGAACACGCCAGAGTAATTCTATGCTATCACCTCGGGCTGCACACAATAAAAGTGACTAAGCCAAAGGGAGCACCTTTCGGCCTTTCGACAGGCCGTCCAATTTCTTTGTGGTACACGGGGAAAACAATTTAAGCCCTGGCAGAGGTGAAGAAAGAGATTCCAGAGCGTCACAAAGATCATGTGTCTTGAGAGGTTAAAGCCTCTCAACTCGAGTGGGGGAAAAAAACCTTGAATTCCCGCCCTATTGATCTCTTTTCCTTCCAATAGTCCAATAACGGATTCAGCCCGGTGATTTCAGTTCCGTCTCAAGTCTTTCCACTTAGAAGTAATTTGATCAGGAGACCCGTTTGAGAATGAGTCCACGATGAAGGGGTGGGGGGAAGAAAACAGTGATATTTTTAAACTTTCATAGAAGATTTCTAAATCAAAACAGTTATTGAAGATGCACTCAAGACTACAAAATTTCTTTCATATGAACATCGATCCTACCTAGGAGATGACGACTGAGGTCCATTCAAAAGTGTGACTTTCTTCTCCTTCAAGGTATTATTTAAATTGTTTTCCTAATACTCATTTCATTAGTTGGAGAGAGCTGCTGAAGCGTTGAGGATACTTCTAACCATTTCAAATGTCTCTAGTTCAAACGGAACAGCAAAAAACAAATAATTTTACAAAAATATGTTTTATCTGTAATCGTTGAATAATGGTAACATTACTAAACTGAAATGAGTGAAGAAAGTGAAACATTTTGCAATAGAGTGAAGAAAGTAATCACTTTCTTCACAAGTGAAGAAAGTGAATTGCCTTCTTAATAAGTAATAAGTATAAATTAAAAAATAATTTAAAGTTGGAAATTAAATGCTTTTAAATGTTTCTTAACATTGTAAGAATTTATTTTAACAAAATAAATTGAAATGTGAATGAATTATTGGTGGAAATAATCAATATATTTTAAAATTTAAAAATAATAATAATTACCTGCTCTTGTTTTAACTGCACTACTTCACAATCATCACTAGTTGTTTTATAACTATGCTTATAACCTTTCACAACAATGCTTATAACCTACCAACAACATACCATAATCTTCACAACTAATTTTGCTCATATTCTGGTTAGATCTGATCATGTATTACACGATTACAGAAAAAATTTAATATTACACTCGTAACGAAAGTAGAATTTACAACTCTCGTGAAATTACCACACTCGCTTCGCTCGTGTGGGTAAACATTTCACTCGAGTTGCAAAATGATCTACTTTCGTCACTTGTATAATAAATAACTATTCTAATACTTTTCCGAGTAGGGCCTGGAAAAGTAGTAAACACTGCTTCAATAGCTCCTATAAAAAATACATAAACAAACATAGCAAGATGCTGCTCCTATTCCAGAAATATAAGGAAGTAAAAGTTTTCAATAGAGCAAATAAGCGAGGTAAGGTTCTCTCGCTTTTCTCCATAAATTTCAAATGATCTAGTATCGAAAATTCATAGTGGTGTAGAATACAGATAGCCTGCTGAACCTAGACCTCCGAGTGAGAGTCATCAAAATTGATGACCTTGATAAAAGTAGATATGAATTATCAATAGCCATGATTCTGGCTATCAATCAGAACGCTATCTATCGGCCATGAATAGCACAGATGAATGAACGTTTCAAACGTGAATAATAATGTTGTTCATTCAAGCCATTGATAGGCTAATGCCTCATATTTCGGAATGCTGTGAAGACTAGCAACTGCATATCTAGTGTAGGAATATATGCACACACAATACTATATATACCTATATATAAATCAGCGGACTTCATCCGCCATACTGCTTAAGCCATTCTGAAACACAGCTAGTGTATGGCCATATGTCATGGTGAAGTCGATGAATATTACCTCTTAATATTTTATTTTCTCCTCATAAGGCGTCAAGTGGACGCAAAACTACATGTGAAATAAAAATAATTTTAATAATCATTTGAAGATTATCTTTTAACCTTCCGTCATTCGATTTGTTAGATCAAGTTATAGAGTTTGGTATAATAAAGTTAAAATTGCGACTTCCAGTTAACTGCTGAAACTGGCAACGCCACCTTCAAGACAAGGTAACTTCCATGGATTCTTGATATCAGTAGGTATGTATTATTCAACATACTATCAAGTTAAGCTATTTAGTAATAGACAAATATCTCGGTGAAAATGATAGAATGATGGTTGATTATCGAAGGATAACATTTAGACCATTATGAATATGAAAGTTGTTGCTGGAATTTTCAGGTCGAAATGGATTTAACCTTAGAATTCAAGAAAGAAACAGAGGAATTCGGTTTCCTAAAATGATTCTAAAGCGGCCCTTACACGGTCATTAATAATGTCATTACCAGTAATGACATTTTTTGCGAATGCACTTCATTCCAGATTGTCATTACTGTAAAAACCTTACACAATCATTTTTAATGTCATTACTTTTCTTCAGTACAGTGGTGATCTCTGTCAAAGCAAGACGTATAAAATAAAATGGATCCACACAAAACCGCTTGTATTGCTATCATTTTGGCTTTAGCTACAAAACGGCGAGTAAAACGTAAACGTTGAATGAAGGAGTGGTTAAAAAAACGTGAACAATATTCTCATATTTTGTTATTGAATGAAATTAGAGACACCGAGCCAGAGGACTAAAAAAACTATTTCCGTATGAATGACATGACGTTCGATAAACTGCTGAAATTAGTTACACTTTTTTATTAAGAAAAAATACTATGAGACAGTGTTTGCCGGTGAAGGAAAGAATAGCAGTTACATTACGATACCTTGCTACAGGTAGAAACTTTGAAGATCTCAAGTTTTCAGCAGTTATGTCACCATCGTCAGTAAGCGCTGCTATTATTGAAAAGTGTGAGGTGCTTATCTATGTTCTGAAAGATTACTTGAAGGTAAGTACTCTTCCGCCATTTTCTGTGTTGTAAATCAGTGTCAAACCAGGGAGAGCTTATAAAAAACATTTTAATAATGCTTGGGACATGTAGGGGAAAAAACTTTTTAGGAACCTTTCCGGATTTGACAAGGACTTACCACCCAATTTTTATCAAAATCGGATATCTGGTGAAGAAACAAGATACAGACAAATAGCTTTTCAATAATTAATAAATTTGTATTTACAAAGATATGTGAACAAAAATGAAACAATCATATTACACAAAATTATTAATGAATGAAATTAATAAATTTGAATTAATTAAAAAAAAAAACTGATCATTCGTATCCGGAAAAAAAGTTTACCAATCTTCGCAATTTCGTGTGGTAGACTGAGTAATGATGCTGCACACCTTACACTATCATTATTAATGACAGTATCCCCTCCCGTCTACAGTAATGATGTGCCGAGATCAGAAAATCCGGATTCGCATCATTCCCCCTCGTCATTCCAACTTTGTCGACGTTACACAATCAGTATTAATGTCATTCTGATAAAGTAATGTCATTATTAATGACCGTGTAAGGGCCGCTTTACTCCTCCTTACTGTGTCTTCCAAGTCACTAATGAAGTGTTTCTGGGAGGCAACTTCAATAAGTACGGATGGGCTTTCGGTGAAAAGATTACGTAACAAACCATTGAACTTCAAAGAGTGTACATTTAATTTTTACGGGAGGGTTGTCATTCATATTGTGTTGTGGGATCAACATGATTGGATTATCAAAATAAATTAGCATAATTACTGTTTGCTTCTTTATTGAGGAAGAAGGAAAACAGCAGGTTTATATCTGAAGCTAAGACGATATTTTAGTTGCTACAATTTTCAATTTTACCGTTTTTAGGTTCTGGGCAGATAAGAAGAAGTTTGTTTGAAGAATTGCAGCTTTTTATCTCACTCGATCTAATTATTGAGAATTAGAACTAGAATCATTTTGAAAAACAAGCTTAGTCTTAACTTAATTTAAGGTAGTCTTATTTTTGCAACTATGATCTTTGGATGGTAGTTAAATAGAAATTTAACTATGAATGTATTCATTTATGAGGGGTTTAAGGTGTGAACTACAATAAAATCTTGAAATAATGAAGATTTGGTTTATTTGGACCTTATTCACTAAGGAATCCTGTATTTGATTCGAACTCAATATACATAAAATGGATTAGAAACTGATACTTCTTTGGGAAATGTATAAATCGTCTTCAATGAAGTCAAAGGCAAGTCAGCAGTAGCGGGAAAAGTTTTAGTGCTAAACGAAATTTTAATAAAGATTATTATGGATTGCACTAGGTCGTCCTCAAAATGGCAGGATCATGTTGTGAGCACATGTTTACCATGTGAGTTAAAGTATTGGCCTTATTCTCACTTGGTAAACCTAGAGTCGTAAGTTCAAGTCTCACCGCGGCAATTGAAATTTATTTAGTGACGAACTTATTAAAGAAAATTCCTGGAGCCTGGCTAGAAAATGGAGGACACTTATAGATAACCTGTCCCAATTAGCCTTGAAATGTCGACGTCAATAAATAATAATAACAATGACCGCTTTCTCAACTTCCTTACAGTGTAAATATCATATTATGTTAGATGAAAGAATCTAAATTGATCTAAAGTAAACTGAATAACCAGAGAGGTGTCCAATAATATTAGGTACGATCCTTATACAAATTTAATGTTTGAGCTTCATTCTGTGGTAGAAAGTATAAACTTCACTTCCCAGTAATCTAGGTTTCTTAAATACAGGATCTAGATAATGATATTTTTCTTCAATTCATTGATAAATGTCGAAGTGATTTAATTAATGTGCCTAAGTGGGTCAGCTAAAACGAGGGTATATATTGTTGCCAAAACTACGTACATGAAAAAGTAAACGGAGTCAACCACGTATTCATAAAGTACGAAGAAAACTAAAGGAACGTACCTATTGCAGAACCGTTGGAGCCAGGAATGTTCTCGGTGACGCCCGTCTGGAATCTAGGTCAGTCTGGGCCCTTTCCTTTGATCTCACCTCCCGTCTAAAAAACAGGTGCACAACTCGCCTGACAGTTAGTTTGTTCTCAGTACCCTTCTAGTGAATAGCAGTGCGTTCAGTGCAGCTTTAGTGAACACAGCATTTCAGTATCAGTGCGGTACAGTGTTTTACGTGAAGATCAGAGTAGTGCTGTATTTTATGTAAAGAGGAGTTCTGTGCCGTGTTCTTCGTAAACATCTGTTCATTGCCGTGTTTTGAGATCTTCAGTGATTCGCGCGATCGTGAGTTATTGTACTATGCAATAAGAAGTGAAGTAATCAGTGTACGCCATGAATAGTAGTTAAGAATAATTTACCAAATGTGTAGTGCATTGACAAATGAATTATGCTATGATAAAAACTCTAAAGCTTGTGTGTTTAATTCTGCAATTCAAAAATAATAATTAACGTTTATTATTATTAGGATTATTGTAATAAACGTAACAAAATGTAACGAGAAATACTAGACTTTCTTTTTGAAATATAATTGAAATAAACAATAACATTATTTTCCAATTTTCGTGAATCAGAATACCATAACAGATGAATATTTATGACTAAGTATTCCTTTGGAATGTAAATAACTAGGGTTAAATTCTTACTTCGAATGGAAACGCTTTCTGTATTTGAAGACATGGATTAATATTTTGTTAATTATACAACTATTAATAATAATAATTGGGATCAGTATTCATATTCTTGTACCCTTACCTGGACAAATTAAAATACCGAATATACCCATTTATTGTAGAGAATAGTAGAATTTGGTGTGATGTGGATATAATAATGAAATTGATGAGATAGAGGAGAATAATATTGAGACGTCATCAGAGCTGGAAAGTGGTTCGATAAGTCTTGCATACCTCTATGTATGTTTGCAGGCGTTTTGTATATCTTTGTCCTTTACCGCCGTTATTGGAGTAGGTTCTGTTGACATCAGTTATTTGTAGATTTACCTTTTTTCTTTCTTTTTTAATTTAATATGTGGAAGCTTTTAAAGATTGATGATCGTATTTATTACATCAAGGTAGAAACTAAGCCTGAATTATTAGTGGTCCATCTGACTGATTTATCTGAAATTTGGAAAGAAACTATTTCCACTGAAGATGCCATTTTCAGATTTAAGGTATTAATGTTAGTCAAATGTACCATTAGTCTTAGTTATTTAAATAGATTTAGTTCTTCACTACATATAATAAATAGAACTTAACATAATAGATATTTTTTATTAACTATAATCCTTTAAAAATGAATTGTTTTAATTTCAAGCAAAGAATTTAACAATGTATATGGAATAGATCACCACTCTAGATTTCATATAGAAATTATGCAACACACTCTAGCCCTCCAAATTTTAACTAAAGAGTAGAAGAGAACCGTTCTTGTAATTTTAAATATTTATTACCATAAGTTGTCATACTAAAAATATTAGTTCTCTTAATTTGTGATGCAACATTCCAGGGTCCAACCTAAGTAAAGGAAGATAAAAAGAGGTTTTCCTGTACAGCGGTATATATTTTTGCTACTGGTTTCGTCTTAAGTATTAAAACCATGATAAAAATTTGCGAAATGAAGTGGCTAAAAGGTTGAGTCCTTGTAAGAATTTAAATAGATACAGTTGACGGCTGTGTTAGTGATGGATTACCTATGAACCACTCTCACACTCATTTTCCTGTTGGCTGCAAATGTTGTTTGGTGACATAAACTCAGCTCTTATTGATGATATGAGCTAAGGACTCCAACCAATTCTTATTATGTCTGCCATCCACAATAACCCCCATTAGTCATATCACTATGAATACTTTAAACAACGTTTTAATAACGTAATTACTACTACGGGTCAAAAATTACCCCAAATTAGACAGACACAGGTAATCACAGAAACAAGACGAATAGGTTAACTGTAACTGTAAGAGGAGAATACATGATGCCTGGTGCTGCCTAGCAACAAACCAGAGAAACCTTCATTTTTATTTTATGCCCAGGTTGTTTTTGGCCCATGTTAGTAGGTAAAGGTTAATGCAGTGTGAGAAGGCTGTGAAAGGATAGACATTTCCGAGTTTCATTAATACAGAGATTTTCTGTATTTAGCAGTTTCAGCGGGAGGGAGGGATAATGAAATGGATGTTCGAAGATGTGTAGCTTATATCTGGTGACTAAATAAAATAAAATTAGTTTATTTTATCAATACTATAGACAAAAACACCTTCAAAATAGCCCTAACCACCGCCTTCAGTAGTCGGTATCATACTTTATTTATCAGCCTTTTGGAGGCTCTGTTTAGACTCCTCACAGATACACAAAATTGGAATGAAGCTTTTTTTCATCCAACTCATTAAAATGAAATGTTGTCCTGACCAGGAGCATAGGTTAACTATACAAGAATACATAAACTAAAATTGAAAAAGTGATTTCCTCGTTCAAAATGTTCATTTGTTTTATTTCAGCTCTGTAATTCAAGTATTAACGCCCCTGATGAAAGAATATTGGATTTTATTAAATCATTATCTGCCGAGCAGAACTCTGAATTAAGCATGGAAGAAAAGGATACTGTATTGAAATTAGAAATTACAAAAGTTATAATGCCCAAAATGAAATATTATTTTAATCTTTCAAAGGAAAATAATGATTCTGTAAGTATATCTGTTTTATATCCATAAATGAATTCTAAAAATTGCTTACCACAAAATATTATGGTTTCGCCTTAACTTGTAGAACATTTTTGTAGAATACTTTTTAAACTTCACGTATAAGTTGAATTTGATTTATTATTTTTTGTATTGATTTATCTCGAAGATTTTCAGGGAAATTACTCTTCCTTTACTCCTTCTGGTACATGAATTGAAGCACAGACAAGATTTACTTATCCAAGAACTTGAAGCAAAGGATGTTGAAATATTGGAATATAAACTAGATGGCTTCAAAATAACAAGAAGTAAGTAAATCTTTTTTGCTTGGAAGTATGTACATACATGTGTTGAAGTTTAAATTTTAGCAATTTTCCTTACGGGAAATCTGCTATTGAGGTTGTACTCATTACAGGATTTTGGAAATATGTCCTCAAATTTACATCAATCCTACCTAGGAGATGACAAATGATTTCCTGGCAACATTGACTTTCTTTTGCCATTTAAAGGAAACTCCTGAAGAATCACGTTGAATACTTTATGAAGTTTGTGCTGACCATGTTCCTTATAAATCACACTGCTTTACTTGGTTAGAAGAATCCTGAAGACAATGGGCTCCAAATAAACTAAATGAAAGGCAACAAGAAAACCAAAAAGTCCGTCACGCAGGGGCTGCGTAAACTAAGGAGATTTCCCACGCGCAGGCTTACAATAGATAAATATACATACAGGTAACACTACCTTGAATGTTAAGTGAATAAATACAAATGGTAATGAGAAATCTTTCAGTCAATTTACAATACAAGTTAATAATCTCTACAACGGAAAGCGGCTGAATTGTAAACAAACAGGCCAGCCAACCTCGTAGCGCTGAATAGATAGATAGACCGGAAAGACAAACAATTAAAGAAATATATCTGAATATAACATATTAATTTTATTGAAAACTATTTACTATAGTTAGTGGAGTAATTTGAAATGAATCAGAATAATTTCTATCTCAATCACTCATATTTTTGTAATGCAAGAACAAAAGAAGGGGGCATCTCGTAAAATAAAGCTTTGTTGAAAACAATATTTGGTATTTAACCTTGTAATGAAATGGTTCATGATATACCAGTTTATTATTAATATGACACTAGTAGGAATGAGGTTTTACTGAAAGCGAAAAACTATAAAATCCAAATATCTCAGTTAATACTCATTATACGGAAAATATGTATAGAACAATAGTTATAGTAAATTTAATTTCCAATAAGATCGTTTCTATACAATTATGCAATCCGACCTATAATAACAGAGATATTTCGAATTTTTGAAATTCCTCCCTTCTGACCCCCCTCCCCCTTGTCCGATTTCAGCTGTTACCGAACTTGAACTTTCTTTTTGCAAACGACTAAATATCGAGTTTTGTAACGATTAAACAATAATTGTGACCGCTAGAGCGGAAACAAATAAGTATAATATATATATATATATATATATATATATATATATATATATATATATATATATATATATATAGATAGATAGTTAGATACAAATACAGTTTTAAATGGACCTCATTTTTGTCATTTCCTGGATAGGACCGATGAACATTTGAAGAAAAATTTAGAAAATCGCGTCATGAGTACGACCTCAATAGCTGATTTCCCTTAAAGGGAAATCTGCTATAGAGGTTTATTTGAATTGTTACAAGTGATGAAAAGTGGCGTATCTCTAGAATCATGGCCACAAAAGATCACATGTGACTCCATGTAAACCATCGACATTGATTTCAAGTCCTTTATTCTATTGTAAGAAGAATGTTTGGTAAATCAGAAGGGCGATGAATATTCATAAGATGATATACCCAAATACGTTTCAATTATCTTATTTGATTACCAAAGAAGTACTTCAGATTATTTTACTCATAATATTTCAGAAATGCATTCTACAGAAAGACAAGGATTTATTAATGGTTTTTGTAACTTTTAGAAAATGTTATTACTTCAAAGTTTCAAAGAGATGAATTTAATAAAAGTGCTCAAGATGAAGTGGAACAAAGGCTTAAGTCTGGAATTTCTTCAGTATCTAAAACATTGCTTGAAGACGTGAATGAATTTTACCCTTTTTATGAAAAGTAAGTATAAAATTAGTATTTTGGTTATGTACATAATCGTATTTTTCTGGGGCCTAACAAAAAACCAGTTATTAAATAATTTGGGGAAAGTGGTCTATTGTTATTTCCCAATTCTTTTTTACCCTTTTTATGAAAAGTAAGTTATAAAATTAATTTTTTGGTTATGTACATAATCGTATTTTTCTGGGGCAAAACAAAAAACCAGTTGTTAAATAGTTTGGGGGAAGTGGTCTATTGTTATTTCCCATTTCTTTTTGTAGATTTCCCTAAAGAGAAATCACTAATTGAATTAGTCCTCTTGATGTGATTTGTCAGAAATATCTCCCAACATACAGCAATTCTATCTAGTAAATATGTAAACATTTCATATAAAACTAAAGTTCATGTTTATTAATGGCTGAAATCAGAAGAACGGATATGGGGGTTTTATAACAAGTCATTTAAAACAGTATATATCTCCTTTATTATGTATCACATTACATATCTTATATGTGAAGTCATTTTTTACAATTTTTATCCTACACAATTAACTACTGTAATTTAAATATTAACATAGGTATTTCTATATTTTTGTTTTCAGCCTTCGGTTAACCCACACTCCTATGCATTGTATTTTCACATTAAACTACTAACTCACTGAATATCTCATATTCAACTAAAATTTAATTTTCTGTTTACATTCAGCCCTCTCTAAGGTAAATACTCACAAAACTGATTATATGCATGTGGTTTGAAAATTTCTTTTATTATCTACTGAATATATTATTTAATTAAACTAGTAATTTTTAATGTTATTACATATTAAAAAATTAATTTTTAAAATGTCTAATAATGAAGTATTTTGGTGGAGGGCCAAGACCTTGGGCAGATGCCCATATTGCGTATTATAATAATATAATATGCAATACGGCATGTCTACTTTGGAGACTAAACAATTTCTAATGAAACCCCAAGCTTTGAATTGTTAAGAAATTGAATCTCTTTTTTTTATTCTTTAAAAAAAATATGTTTTTCTTGCTATTTGACCATGAGCTAAAGCTGTTCGAAATGTCATGTTTCAGCTTGAAATAACCTGCCTTCCGACATGCTATTTATGGTTTTCTGTTCTTTGAGTTGTAGTAAATGTTCTGTTTTTATTCATTACAATGATTGTTAACCCTCAGGCTGTGTAGTACCTGGGCGGTATGAGTTTTCGGCAGTGTGGGATAGTCTAGCGCTAATGGTATAATTCCCATTTCACTTGTTTCAATTATGTTCCCGAAACTAGTTCCAGGCATTTCACCTATAGACACATTTCGAAGTTGTTATGTTTACAAATAACTCATTTTTAATAGAATAGACACTTTCTACTTTTAACAACAAACCTTATATTAATATCATGTTTTCTCATACATTTCTCAACCTACAACACATATCATCTCCCAAACATCTGAACTACTAAACATATGATCTACAACAGGAGTCTATCATCAGGATCCTCATTGTAATCTGAAGAAGAATCACCTACACTTTCACTCACACTCGCAAAAAGTATTAACAAAATTTCTTCATTCATTCATTTTTCATAAAATTTTGGAGCACTCAACTGTTCACTTGAAAAGCATAAAGTATACTGATTTAATATGCTAATACAGACACTAAGCGCATATAAATTGCAGATATCGCGAGGTACTCGAGATTGAAATAGGGACAGAATATGTATACAGGTAATCCCAGTATAGGGAAGGTACTCGTAAAAATGAAAAAAAAGTGAATCATGCCATGTATCAAGGCAACAGATGGCAATAAAGTAAGGACTAAAATAATAGCTTGTAGCCAAGCGCTAAACTCTCCGGTCTATTATATCAATCCATAGCACATGGAGCACGTCTCTCTCCCGACTGATATATCAGCTTGTAGCAGCCTAAGGGTTGGAATTTTATAAAGGCTCACTCTCTTGGATATTCTGTCTTATATAGATGCCAAAATAATAATAATAATATCCACCAACCACTCTCCAAAAGACTTGTCTTTGATGAACACCTGTCTACTTTTCTAGAGTATGGATAAATAGTCCATCCTGCGCACACTTTACTCATTGTAAGTAAAAATACGAGTTGTCAATCATCCTAATTGATGACCCATAATTAACAAACTACTATTGAGAAAGAAGGCAAGAATTGAGAATTTCCCAATCAATCTGTATCTCTATAAGCAAATTGAGAGCTATTGCAGTAATGGTCAGAAATAATTGATCTCCAGTATTTCTGGTCAGTGTGCCTTGAGCAATTTCTGTATAGTTCCAAAAAATGAGAACTTTTTTAAACTGTTAATTAAGAAATTTCAGATGTATAGTCCAAGGTTTTCCATATCATGGGAACTAGTGGTGATAGAATATAGGAATTTTAACAAGAGATGTATCTCTGTGACCCAAAACTGAATGTAAAGCTAACTTTCATGTAAATTTATTCAATATGCATAATTCCACTCCTAAAAAAGGGGTTTAAAAGAAAGTCCTTCCTTTTAACCGTGTTTGATAAGTTTTTAGAACTTGACAAATAATATATAAGCATATGTTTTAAAAATACTAGAAGTCCTTTATGTTCATAAATATGTGAGAATGATTTTGTGTAATATAAATATGCTATCCTTTATATCTCTAGAAAAATAAATAAATACATTTTTTTTCAAAATGCACTTCAAACACTAAATCATGTTAAATTTTCAGTTAAATTAAGACATGATTGCTATTTTTACTATAAAAGAAGTTGGAAAAAGAAATATTCTCCCTTTAAACATGTTGGTTATCCTTTTAAAGACCTTCTAGAATATATTTTTTTTTTAGATTCAGATAGATTATTTTTTTATTTTTTTCTGAACGATAATTAAGATATTGTTAATCAACAAGCATTAAATTGAGAAGTGGACATAGATTTGAATGAAGGAATGCAGGTTAATCATATTTGCATATGAACCAATGCTATTTCTTTAAAATGGGAGTATTTGTGACTGCCTTAAGATTTTTTTTAATTACCTTGTGTCAGTTCTTTCTGATATCAACCTGCACTCGGGTTCTCATATTCTTACATTAGACCACAGATCCCTGAATTTAGATTATATTTGTGCAAATGTCCATCTGTCCTACCAGAATCACAAAAAAAGAGCCATATTAACATTGTTTGGGTTATTTTAATAATATAGGTATTTGCTGTGTGTGGCATCACTATCTACAATATTTATTATTTCCCGTCTCTTGTGTATCTTTTTCCAAAACATCATGGACTATATAATTCATAATCATGGATAGTATCTCCCCAGCGTCTTCGGCCCCCTCCCACTTCTCTCAGCGTTCATCCTTTTTAATTAATTTATTTATGAAAATTAAATAAATTCACATTTTTGAGAATAACACAACAATACTAGAATAAAGCTATAAGGGTCCAATAACATGTAAGCATAAACCAATATGAGGCCAGGAGGAGTGGGAAAGAAGTGATTATAACTTTATCTATGCATTTCCACACATACGCCTGATACTAACGTGTATAAATTGGGAGTTATCATTTCTCCTCACTTCAAATCCTACCAGTACAGAAATGAGAAATTATTATTCATATACTGATAACATTAAAGTAATCATAATAATTAGGAGAAGGGAATAGGTTAAATAGAACACTATGCCGAAATGTTAAAAGGAAAATGCTAATTCAACTACCGAGTTTTGTTGAGTTTGGTTCAGTCATTATTGCACAATAAAATTGTTAACTCCTGCTCTTGGTTTTAGTGTATATTTCATTTCTACTTCGGTATAGGACAAAAGTGAATATAACAAAAGTAACTCTTAATAACCAAATAAACACCTTCGGTTATGTGTTTGTTTGCCGAAATCCAACAGGAAACGAAATATCTCGATTTTTCATTTCAGACTTCCCCTATAAGCCCCCACTCCTGCTCGTTCCCAGCAATGTTGGTACAGCTTATAATCATGGGGAGTTAATGCTAATTTACATACCAAATATTGTTTAGTTCGGTTCAGTCTTATGTGCCATTAATACTATTGGCCCCTCGCTATAGTGTTTAGTGTATATCTCGTATACTTTGGTATATAACAAAAGTACATATAACATATGTTGCTTCAAATAATAAAGTATAAAACTTTTGTTACGTGCTTATTTGAGGCAATCAAAATCTTTAGGCAGAATAATGAGTGTGAATATTATTCAATGCAAGGAGTTTTTACTTTCATTAAATTTTACAGCTTTCTGGACAATTGATGAACTATTGCTGAGTTTCCCTGCCTAAACGTTAAGTGGTTACTATTGAATTCAAATTTGTTGTTCAAAACATTATTGGTCAGAAATGTCATATTAGTAGATAACATTTTAAATTTTAATTAATTAGATAGAAAACGAAAAAACGCTATTTTTCATTTCATGCCTTCTTATAAATGCTCCCCCTCCCAACAGATTATATATATTTGTAACCTCTGTCTGGACATTTTTTTTCACATTACTGTTAACTAAAACGGGAGCTCAACAATCTTAAAAGGCATAAAAGACTGAACCGAAGTCCATGGAACTTTGTATGTAATTCAGTATTAACATTTGATAATACATTGCTGATTATAAGCAATATTAAAATTTGTAGGTACGAAGGGGAATGCGGGTTAGAAGGAGGAATAAATGAAAATTCAAAATATGTTGATTGCTATTAGTTCAATCAAAACATTTCGTATATCTAATGTAGTTGAAATTTTATTTTTCTACAACTATTTTTTATACATGTTTTCTTTAACTCAAATATTAATGGAGTTATTTGTATGTTTTTGGTTTTAGCCTTTTGTGTACCACCAGTTCTACACATCCAATTTTCACATTTAATACTTCAATCACTAAACATCTCAATTCCAACTAACTTTTTAATTCCTGTTTACTGCGCTAATTTATGCTTACTGTGGGGGAAATAGAGAATAGATAGTGAAATGACATCAGCATATATAGTCCAGTGCGTGAAAAATCAGCTTAGTTTTTGCAGTACCTGTGTGATGGATTTTTTTAATTTTTCTTGTAATAAATAGAATAAGTTCCCACTGAATCCTTTCTGACCTCTTCATTTTTTAAAGCCCAATGCTTTTGCTCTTTCATATTACTACTGATAGTTCTACTTTTTTTACATATTTCTTGAATATTTTCTCACTTTTCCAAGGTTTGTGCAGCCTTATAGTACTGAGGAGTTAAAACAAGGACACTTTAAGGCAGAAAATAAAAGTGACGATGAGAACAAGGTAATTACAAGTCATATAAAATATTAGTTTAGTTTGTATACAAATTTTGTTCTTATTTTCATTTATATTGTATTGTAATAATGAAATGGCGATAACAAATAATTCTTTTAAGAGATGTGAGGAAATATTATATATAAGAAATGCTTATTTCTGGAATAAAACAACTTATAATTTACATAGTTTTTTCCATTACTAAAAATACTAAGCTTTTAAGATACAAACAAGAGATATGTTTATCACAGTGATACACATCACCAGGGAGAGTTTGTTGGAAATCTGATAATCCTGGAAAACACCACTTTAATATCTGGGTTGAATTTCATTAGTCCTGAACCCAGACTGAATGACTGATAATTCTTCACTTCTTTTTATTCTGTTCGTATTTTTATACACATTCCTATGAGCCATCTGAAGGCAGCCATATCAAAAGGTGAATGAAGTTAGTGGCAATAAAATTAATACAATATTATACTTTATAAAGCTCCAAGAAATTGGATATTATCAAAAGTAACAAATTTTCTATATTCTTTGTCCATATCCACCATATATACATATATATATATATATATATATATATATATATATATATATATATATAAATAATCTGTTAATGCTTTAGCAGTCACAATTTTTGTTTGATCGTTATTAACTCGATATTTAAATGTTTTATGTAAAAATAAAGATCATGTTCTTTAATACCTGAAATCCACCTAGTGAGAAGGGGGAATTTTGAAAATTCTTAATATCTCCCTTATTTTGCTTAGGATCAAAAAATTGTATAGAACCAATCTTATTGCAAAAGTAATGTTGTTATGTACATTTTTTTCACTATCTTATTTATTGACTGAGATATTTGCATTTTTTTAATTTTCGGCCTTCAGTAAACCCCCCACTCCTACTCATGTCATATTGACAATACACTATTGCATTATGCAGAACTTTATTTGAATCCTTAATAAAAAATATTGTTCTCATAGAACTATTACATTTTGAGATAAATGCAAATAAGTACGTGGGAAATCTGCTTAGTTAACACAGTCCCTGCGTGATGAACTTTTTTAATTTGACTTTGAGACACATATATTAGCAGCAAATTGACCAGTAAGCTCAGATGCTTCGTCAGAAATCACTGCATTCATGTCTATTTTCTTCAGACTCCACTCATTCTGATAGAAGTCCTTCCTAGTTTTCTTTTGATAGTAGAACCTCTCATCTTTATTAGACTAATTACTTTTATTGTTTTTCAGGCAGTGGAAGAATTAAAGTCGCCTCCAAAAAAGAGATATTCTACTGAACCAAATGTTCCTATAAAAAGAATTAAAATGACTAAGAAGCGAATTTTATAATCTGTTTTTTTTTCCAATTAAGTTACTAGCTACTCATATGTAAATAATTTTAATTATTGTATTTTAAACGATTTTATCTAAAACATGATTTTTAATAAATTTTATTTTTATTAAGCCTGCTTCTTTTATACCTTATCACATTCCCATTTAAAAGCTGGTACATTTAGGGTTGGATTATCTTTGCAGTAAGTAACTGTAAACCAAGCATGTCCTTATGACACTTTTGTCGGAAATCAGGGCATCGTGTTCGCTGGAACAACTATTAGTTGTAGCCTGTAGTTACTACACATATATTCTTAAGGAGTCCAGGAATCTTGACTGACATGTGCAATTGAGAATGGTCAAGTAAATAGTTTTGAAATTAAATCCAATGCATCTTTTCATGATTCTTTTGGAAATTAATTAAGATTTTTTTTTCTTCAAAATGAAATTACTTCATACTTACTATGGGTTCTTCAATTTTTTGAGTAATTTTGGAATATTTATTTTATAATTTAGCTTTTGCTATTCATTTTACTAGATTTAATTTTAAGGAAATCAGTTACTGAATTTGTGAACTGGTGACACAATTTCCCAAAACTTTTATCAGACGCCTAACGATACTATCTAAAGATAAAAATTTGAGCCAGAAGTAGATGGGGTTAAATTTAAATACCACCGTTGTTACGTAACTCTAAATTCATATCAAATAAAAAGGGAATTGACGCAATTTTATACTATCGGACGTCATAATACCTTTCTGGCCATGTTTAACTACTATGACAGTGATGAGGTAAGTTGATACTCATTTGTTAACCAATCTCCGATATCTCTTGCCTATAAATATGGATGGGTTATCTACAGGTTACCACCCTTTTCTAGCCAGGGTGGAACTAAGGATTTTATTTAATGAATTCTTTTGCCCAAGCGGGAATCGAACTCGCCACTCTAGGTTTACCATGTGAGATTAAAGTCAAAACTTCAGCTCACATGACCTTCCTGAGCCCCCAATTCTTTTTTAGAAATTGCATCAGATAAAGTATGGAGTCATTGTTCAAAACGACACCTCTCAAAGATTTTTGGTGCCTAATCAGTGATGAATATTCAATACTTGCCAAAATGGATCTGAATGCTCTTCTCCCGTTCCCAACAACATATTAGTGTGAAGCAGGATTCTCATCCTAAACGGCAACGAAACAAAATACCGTAATAGATTAGATGCCAAATCTGATATGAGACCCTTCTATCAACCAATTGATGAAAAATAAAGAACAGTTTCATACCTCCCATTAGATTTTTATTATCTCTTGTATTATTATATTATGATTATTAATAAAGAATGCACACGAAGCCAATTTTGTTTTATTTTAGGGTTCCTTCGAGTATTTCACTTTACAAAAGGGTTCCATCACCAAAAACGTTTGAGAAGCGCTGTAATAGAAGAATCTCTCTCTCTCTCTCTCTCTCTCTCTCTCTCTCTTTCTCTCTCTCTCTCTCTCCTCCTCCTCCTCCTCTCCCTCTCCCAGACATAGATATAATATATATATATATATATATATCTATATATATATATATATATATATATATATATATAATATCTGTGTGTTAATATAGTTTAAAATATTTTTTATGCAGTTTTAATATATAACAAATATATTATTTGTAATTAATTGATTGTGCACTGTACTGGCATACTGCTTTGTGAAACAATCGAGTCAGAACAGTGAACAGTATTTTATTGTTTTTGTTAGTGTCTTTCATATGGTTTGGATTTTTAATTTTGGGCTTCGTTGCATTTTCTTCATTGAAGCATTGGCGGAGTACTTTGATGACCTATGTTTAACTTCCTTTGTTTGAAACTTGGTAATTATGGGGTTAAAAGGAAGGCGATTAAGAATGTATGTAGTCTTCAACTGAATATATCCTCCATATTATCTTCTATATTATTTCTTGTATTCATTTGGAGCCTTCATGAGCTCATCAGAAATGTTTTTATGAGTAGGTTTACCCCATGAAATTTTCAAAGTATTTTTCTATATTTGTCATGCTTAATTTGGTTCATAAGGGTCTTTAAAAGCCCTCTCCTTCAAATTCAAACGCGATTAGTTATAGCTAATTTATTTATAATGTTCTCAAATTTGTAAATGTTAAATTCATTTCCTTGAACGCTTCAAGGAATTTTTTTAATGGGAATTATTAGACTTTCCATTGTTTTGGTGACTTCCATTACTTTCTCCTTCTGGAATAGCAGGAAGCTTATTTCAAAAACAGTCTATAACAGTTGATGAATATTCAATCTTTTTGTACCCTTTTGATTTAAAATAAAGAAGATTTTTTAAATTCCATCTTTTGGAGTTCACTTGGTGATTAAATTATCTGGTTTCTATTTTCACGGAAATAGGTTGTTAGCTCTAATCCGTTTACAATTGAGAAATGAGCTTAACACAAGGTTTTAATAGTTAAATCTCTACATCTTGTACATTAACTTCTCTTCTCCTGTGGAATAAATTGAGTATAAAGGCTATTTATTGTTGATCAATTTAGACCCTTGAACAGTGGGGCCCCTAGCAATAATAAACAGTCTTTTACTAGTATATTTCAACTTCTGGGCCTCCCCCACATGCACATGGGTATAACTTCCGGTTGGGACCAACTGTATTGTGAAGTGGGGGCCAGTACTCAAATTCAAAACCTTTACATTTATGGTCCGGAGTTCTAATCAATCAGCTACACTGACTCTGTGTGTATATATATATAAAGTTTTTTTAAAATAAAACTTGTAATACCTGGGCCTCTGTCAGGATCTTTAATCGTTCAGCCTGGAGCCACCAATTGCAGACCTATGGCTCTATAGCCTTTTAAAACATTCAACCTCCTTTTCCCTAGGCTTTCCTTGCCCCTCCCCAGCACACAATATTTCTTTGGGCGCCTTTATGAGCTGCATCCATTCACCATCTCTTGCCAGCCCTACTTAATTGTACAAAATATAACAGTGTCATCATTAACTCTCAATTGTTCTGGATGCGTATCTGTCTGTATAAAAGTCCAAATGACTTTCAACAGGCTTGTTTTCCCTTAGCTAGGGAGCCTCTCCTACTTTTTTTTTGTAGTAGCCGTTTTATACACATCTACAAATTGTTTTAATGGCCTTTACAAAAGTTAGCACCTTTAACTTCCTATAGAAACTTTTAAGTTCTATTTAAGCATTTCTCGTATGCAATATTAATCATTTTGTTAGTAAATATACAAATTTGGAAAATTATATTATATAAAATTTAGTTAATCAACTGTAGGCACTTAGCAATTAACTCATTTTATATAAAAAACAAATAAATCTGTAGTAATTAATTATTCTTGGATTTCATAATGGAAATAGAAAATTTTCTGATTTCACAAAGTTCGGAGTTGTGATGTCCATCTTTATAAAGTATAAACTTGAACTGTGTAGTTATCACTTAGCTATCTTGCCACCATTTCTAAGTTCTTAGTCTCCTGAAGAATTCTTGAAGTGTTCCAACCTGCTTGACCTTTGTATGCATCAATGAGGTTTCTAATCTGTAAATAATTTTTCAAATTAATATTAATAGAATAAAGAACATCATAAACTATGGTATATAAAATCTCCTTCTTTGAGTCTCCTTCAAAGGCAGAAAAAGCGATCATATGTGACTTCATTTGAGTGAAATAATCATACCACCAACCTTTGAATTTTATTGAGCTCCAGTTAAGGTCATATGTCACCCAACATTGAGATTCAATCCCAAATAATTGTGGTGATGCTATCAGTAATTTTCACTTTTTATAATGCATATATTTACAGGATTACATGCTATTGACGAAGAGACGAAAAGTAATTGACAATTACCCATGGTTGGAATTTGTTGGGTTCACTATCCTCAAGTATATGGCTAAGTAGGTCCTGGCCTGCCTGAAGGATATTAGACTGTTCATTATAGCCTTGGCAGAGTCCGTGTTTGCAAAGAATAGTGTTCCCTAGAAGTTATAAAAATGAACTTTAATCTATATTAAACAATGGGAAATGCAATATTAACATTAATCAAACATTAGTTTTCCCCACCAATGCCATTACAAATATTATTATTATTTATTAATGTCTACTTCTTGCAACTATGGCTAATTAGAACAGGATTTCTAGAGGTTACCACCCTTTTCAAGCCAGGGTGAGACCAAGGATTTTATTTAATGGGTTCATCACTAAATAAATTCCTAAACAAATATTGAGACCTTCGAAAAGTAACTGTCCTCTATAATTTATTTTGCCAACATTTACTGAAAATACTTTCTGCTTTCCTGTAGCAATTAATCACCTCAATAAGAGAATTCCTCTAATCTTCTTTTTCAGTTGTTATTGACAATCTTATCCATCTTTTGAACATTTGCTTGTTTTATCTTTCTTTGTTCTGTCTTCTTTCATCTGTCTTGTTTCACTAATTTCCATTTTTGGGGCTGAGGTTAGCCATGTGAGTTAAAGCGTTGACCTTAATTTCACATGGTAAACCTAGAGTGGCGAGTTCGATTCTTGCCTGGGCAAAGGAAATTATTTAATGACAAAATTCATTAAATAACATCCTAAATCCCACCCTGTTTAGAAAAGGGTGGTAACCTGTAGATAACCCGTCCCAATTAACCTGAGTTCCAAAAAGTGGACATTAATAAATAATAATAATAAAAATAATTTCCAGTTTTTACTTAATCGCTTTTAATTTCATTCCACAACTTCTTCTCATGTAAACCTTAACTTTGTTATTGTCTCCTCATTTTACGATTTGGTTTATTTCAAATTTTGCTTAATCTTCTATAAGTAAATGTTTTCCCAATCTGACCAATTTATTCTCTAAAGTACATGAAAATTCTGCAAAATACTGGCAGTTACCTATTAGACCGTTTATTAACCTGAGTTTGGCATATCTGAAATTTCTGTTATTTGTATCTTCTGCTTGAATGAGATTTCATTTTAACAAACCCTCTTTACAACAGTTCTTTCTTGATTCCAAAGATTTTTAAAACAATGTCTCTTTGATAAAGTTGATCAGAAATTATGTCTGAGACTGTTGTTATTGAAGCATATTGACATTTCTTTTCATCCCTATGATAATAAGCTACCCGCTGCTGCTCCTCTTTTGACTGTGTGAATTACGTTTCAACTAGTGTCTATTTATGGCATCTGTGGCTATTATTATAGCTTCTAGAGCAGAAAAAGACTTAGATTCTGCCATGTATTTACCTGTTGGCAAATACCGATTTTCAGTACATATATCACACTTCTCTGATGATTAAACACTGATGAACAGAAGTTCGAAGGACCTAAAATTGTACATTTATTTGCAAAATTTCATAATCTTGATGGTAATCCCCAAGATTTTCATGCTAATGTTAAACAGCCTAAATTATTCTTATCCTTTTAATTTTGTAGATACACTAAATTATGAATAATAATTCTTTAACTACCTTTGATAGTAGTAGTTTGTAGTATTTATCATATGTATTTTTTATAAAATATTTTAAATTTCACCTCATTTATTCTGCTTTGACAACAATGATTTTATGTTTAATTGATGATTCTAGACACAACCAGAGTAGGCCATTTATATATATGTTAAGTGGCAGCTAGGAAAGTAGAAATCTGATAAATAAATTATTTATCCAGAAACTGAGAATGAGTACTCTTGGTAAAAAATCGATAAATAATCTAGCACTTCGCTCGGGAATTCATTTGGGGCTGAATGATGATGGTATTTGTTTTGGCAAGTCTTTACTTTCCACAATATTTAAACATTTCCTGATGTATACCCGTTGTTGCTGTGGATTTGTTAATAATAAAATTATTTGTTATGTATGGCTTCACTGTCCACAATATTTTTATATTTCCCGTCTCATGTGCATATAGTTTTTTATATATATAATTCATAATGATAGAAAGTATTCTGTCTGCCAAACTATGTTTGAATGAAACTTCTTTTCCCCTGAAACAGTACAAAGACCAACAGTGACTGAAAAACGAACAGAAAATGAAATATCGCAAATTTTTATTTCAGGCATCTCTTATAACCCCCACTCCCGTTTGAACCTAAAAATTTTAATATAACTTATAATCATCGAAGAATTAACACTAATTCACGTACCCAGTTTTGTTAAGTTCAGTTCAATCGTTAGTGGCCAACAAAATTGTTGGTTCCGCTTTAGTTTTTAATGTATATCTCGAATACACTTTGTTATATGGCAAAAGTGAATATAACAAAAGTTCCACTAAACAACAAAATAAACAACTTTTGTTATGTTCATATTTGCCGAAAAACCTTAGGAAACGAAATATTGCTATTTTTAATTTTAGGCATTCCTTATAACCCCCACTCCTGTTCGTCTCAGAGAATATTAATATAGCCTAAAGTCTAAGTTGGGCTAGTAATAATATGCATACCAAGTTTCATAAAATTTGGTTCAACCGTTTATGTGTGAAAAGGTGACAAACAAACAGACATAAAAGAAACAAAATGCTGTTATGGTGTCTATGATATGTGAAACGAAAAGGTATCGTGAAATTTGAGAAAAAATCTGCGTGCAGACAGAGGTTACAATTTTATATATATAGATAATCATTTAGCAATTTGACACTGACCTCTACTTGAAAAAAAATTGCAGTCTGAATCGTTGGTACAGCTCGGCTCATTGGCTTGAAGTTGATCTACATCAGATAACTTGACTACACCCTCGACCAGAACTAACTGATTTCTCTTCATCTCTTCCACTCTCAATGAGCCTAGAGGGGAGTGCGCCAGGAGATGCAGTATGGACGCTACACTCACAGCAATCTGAATTAAACAATTATTATTACTCAACAACTCACATAATTCTACAACACAACAATCTGAGGAAGATGGCTTGATAAAATTTTAAAGAGATGCTGAAAGCGAACATAATATCAACTGTGAAGATGCAGAGTAGGGAGTAGTTAAACAAATTGGTTATTCTTGTTAAGGAAAGTATAAAAAAAAAATCCCTTAAAATCCTTATAATTGTTCATGCAGACCATCAAAAATAAAATGGTTAATGAAATATTAAGATTATTATTAGAAAGTATTTTAAGGTTTTTAACAATAAGATGATAATGTTGTGGTATAATTACTTAGGAATTGAGGCTTTAAGATTGGGTGAAGGACTAGTGGTGAGTTGGAGTGTTACTACAAAAATGGCAGATTGTATTCATATGAGTCATAAGTCAAAAAAGATGATTATGTGGGACTCAGGCCTTGTTTTACAGAGAGCTAACGAAACCTGGCTGTAAGGGCTGGAGGATACATTGCAAGACTTCTTCACTTTCCATTTGGGATGAGGGCTGTAGAGTTGAGCAAGCAATAATAAAGGTTGCTCAGAGCCATGAAAATAAATGAATGGGGATAATCATATGGTTTTACCTTAGGGAAGGGTTGTCTTCAGGTTAACACCCTTTTCTAACAACATTGGGTCTAGGTATTTCATTTATTCAGACTGTAACTAAATGAATTCCCTTTCTCCACAAGATAGTCCAATTTACGACTCAAATTATCCAAGTATTTATTATACACCTTCGGTGTTGGATATTAAGACCAATACCTAACACATTGGCTAATCTTTAGTACTTTAGGACCCCTGGGGTAGATTTATGAGTTTTCTTCAGAATTTGTACACTACATGATGTAACTACTAATTGTTAAAGTTGTGTGGGTTTGCTGATGACCGAAAACTAAAATATGGAAATATCTTGTTTAATATTTGACATATAGAAAATATTTATGGAACTGTAGTTACTTACCTGTTTTCTTTATATGGAATATTAAGGAGATAGAGATATTTCCATTTTTAGTTTTCGTCGTCTGTAAACCCCCACTACTACTCCTGTTATTTTAACAATTAGTTGTTATATCATGAACCACTTAATTCCATTCATTTCACTACTATAAAGAGCATAATAAACTAGTCGTTGGTTGCCCAAATCATATTAATCCTAATTCATTCATAGAACTTTAAACTTTTAATAAGGTTGGTTCTCTACAATTTTTCGATCCAATGCTTAATAACGGAGATGTTAAGAATTTCCGAAATTCGCACCCTCCTACTGTTAGGGATTCCATCCATTAGCGGACTTGATCTTTACTTTTACTTAAAACGTTTAAACATCGATTTTGGTAACGAACAAAGAAAAATTGCGACCGCGAGAGCCTTAACGTCATGTGCTCGACCTCAATAGCTGATTTCCTTAAGTGAAATCTGCTAAAATCGTTGGTCTTTTCCTGACTAGAAAAGGGTTGGTATCCTCTAGACAACCCGTCCAAATAAGCTTTGGTAGCCAGAGTGGGTGATAATAAATAACATTTAACTATTGTAATTTTTTTAAGAAGAGATAAAACCGCACTTAATGACTAGAAGTTGAGAATAAGCTCTGTACATTTTTCTTGTCGATATTGATCTAATGGAGGCTGGGAATGGGTCGAAAGGATTTGATGATTTATACATGTATTACCTTGTGATTTATGCATGTATACGAAAACTAAATCGGCAGTATGGCAGTGCTCAATCGAGAGGTGTGTGACCAATGTCAGAAGAAGCCATCACATTAGGAACACTGAGCTGAGAAAGTAGACTGGAATAAAGGATATCATATGCTTCTCAAGAGCTGTAGAATGGAAATGCGTGGGTAATCTGGCTAAGTCTGGTGACAGCAAGCAGGATAAACAAGTCACCGAATGGACACAGTATGACAGGAAGAGGAAGGCAGCTTGAAGGAGCTAGCTGGCCCAGCTTGGATGAGGACTGTTGGTGACCAGGATCTCTGCCAGGAAATATGGGAAGTCAACAACTCCAGTCCCGAAAAGCTTTGGTCACCTCTGGGATTTTGTTTTAAGTGGAAAAGAGATTATGTTTATTATGATTTTTACATTATTTTATGTTCATCTACCCTGGCTAGAAAAGGTAACCTGTAGATAACCCGTCCCAATTAGCCTAAGTTGCAAAAAGTGGACGTTAATAAATAAAAAAAATTATGTTCATCTGTCAATAAAAAAGCTTAATTTCATTATTATACAAGCATTACCTTAAGCTTCTCTTCCCAATTGAGCCTGGTGATAGACACGCTGTCTAGAGGCTCTCCTAGCTCTGTTGCTATCAGCAAAGGTCCTTTAGGGCTCCGCAAGCACCAACCAAACACCTCATAGCACAACATAAATTATTAGTTCAAGAGGAAAATGGATATTAATAGTGTGGGTTAATTAATGAACAGGATTCTGTTATGGTTTCTTAAACTAGAAATAACTATAAAATATAGTTTCAAAAAGTAGTTGCACATGCAAACTAGTTGTAAGACTTTAATTCTACTGAAGAAAATTCACATATTTCAAGTTGGTTAATACTACTTCATAGTTCCTTATAAATCATGATTTCTGTAACAAACTGCAATAGAAATAGCTATAGTTGTGTAGGACATTCAGGCTTCCTGTGAGGATATAGTTAAAACCAGGTATGCGGTGCATATTTGCCGAAAATGCAATAGGAAACGAAATATATAGTTTTCAGCGTATAACTCATTTATACTTCCGTATACGGCAAAAGTGCATACCCTCCCTTATAACCCCCACTACTGTTCGTCTCAGAGATATGCTTGAAAAGGTAACAAACAAACAAACAGACACCAAAGAAACAAAATGCAGTTATGGTGTCTATGACATGTGAAACGAAAAGTTATCGTAAAATTTCGCGGAAAAAAAAACAATGTACAGAAATCATACTCATGTCATATCCACAATAAACTGTTATGTCTTGAAACTATTCATTCCAGGGCTAAATGCCAAATATAGTTTTCATTGAACTTTTATTTTATGAGCAAATACGTTATGTGATCAACGTCATCAATTAGGATTTTTCGTTCTTTACTTGAAATTGTTTATTTGATCTATACCATAATCGATATTTAACCGTTTCAGTCAGCACTAAAGGCTATATTGGTCAATGGCTTAAATCGAACCTGGAATAGCGGTGGGGAGGGTGAATTCGAAAATTCAAAATATCTCCCTTATTAAGAGTCGGATCGTAAAATGTTGCAGATCCAATCTTCTTCAACTGTTGATGTTCTACAATTGTTGAGTTATGCATTTCTTCTTAACTCAAGTATAACTCGAGTTATTCATACTTTCTTGTATTCTACCTTCAGTACTCCCCCCCACATTCTAGTCATCGGTTATTTACATATAAATAAAGAATATGTGCTCTCATGAGATCACAAGAGCGTTATACCCGCACATGGGAAATCTGTTTAGTTTACGCAGCCCGTGTGTGACGAAGTTTTTGAATTTGATGTTGACCCACACACATCACCTCTTCATTGATTACCGACAGAAATACAACAGTATGGGCAGCCTTAGTTTACTGTTCTTGGGAATACCTAGCAAGATCAACAGAGTGAGTTCTTAGGAGAGCTGTTCTAAGTTCGAAGCAAGTGTTTTCATATCTCATGACTCTACGTTACCAGTGGCCTACGACTAGCTGGTCCCTTATCACGTCTCCCCCCCCCCCCCCCAGAAATGTTAATCTCAAAAAAAAGTACATACTCTGGGGGCACCATACGCAATAGTCAGACACGACACATGAAGTATGCACAATACTGCTGGAAACATCGCACATTGGCTAGTAATCTGAAGGAGTTCTCAAGAGCAGCTCAAGCTATGTGCATAGAAAAGACCAGGTTCATGGGAACCTTTAGAACTATTAGGAAGTTAGAGAATTAGGGTATTAGGGGCTGCGCTAACTATGCAGTTTTCCCACGTGCGTCCCGTTTTTGCATTTACCTTAAAACTTGTTCTAGGAGAACAACATTTAGTATTTAGGCTTCAAATAAACTCCTCCACAATATAACAGCTTATTGTTAACGTGGCGAGAGTAGGAGTGGAGGTTTACTAAAGGCTGAAAACTAAAAAATGCAAATATCTCTGCTAATAATCAAGATATCGAAAAACGGCATATGACAAATATAGAACCTTACATTTTCACCACGATTGATTCTATACAATTTTTTCAAATTGACACATAAACAGCGGAGACATTTCGCATTATCTAAACTCTCCGCTCTAAACCCCCTCTCCCACTAGTCTGATTTTAGCCGTTAACGAACTTGATCTTCATTTTTAAAACGTTTAAATATCGAGTTTGTTGAAGAGAACACAAAAATTGCGACCGCTAGAGCGTTAACAGTATATATATATATATATATATATATATATATATATATATATATATATATATATATATATTATATTGAATGGACCTCATTTTCGTCATCTTCTGTGTAAGATCGATGGACATTTGATGAAATTTTTCGTAAATTGCCTGATGAGTACGACCTCAATAGCTGATTTCCCTTATGGGAAATTTACTAAACCGGTCATCAGAATAACAGTGACAATGATAGCGGTTAGTGATAGTGATAGAGGTCCGGATAATTCAAAAGAGTGTACCGTCTAGAAATATGAACAACACTTCTTAAATGGAAAAAGTCCGTCACGCAGGGGCTGCGTAAACTAAGAAGATTTCCCATGTGAAGTTTTACAATAGAGAAATCTGCATACTGATAACACAACACCAGAGTGATTAAATACAAACGGTAATGAGAAATATTTCAGTTAATTAAAATAAATTCCCAACTGAAACGGCTTCTGAATCGTAAGAATAATTTATATTTTAATAACTCAAATTTTAGTAGTCCAAGAACTAAAGAAGGGTGGGGAGCGGATGAACAGAACGTAATACGTAACGTTGCATAAATCTCAAAGTCACGAAGGTAAGGTAAGGTTAGAAGAAGCTTCCACCTGAGCCGAGCAGTTAATGGAAACGGCCGACCTAATCCGAACTATACCCGACCACAGACTTCATAATAATGCAAATATCTCGGTTAAAATTCAAGATAGAAAATATATTTATATTACAATATTTATAGTAAATTTAATTTTTAATAAGATTAGTTCTATACATTTTTCAATCAAACGGATTATAACGGAGATATTTAGTAATTCCAAAATTCCTTCGTCTGAACCCCCCTCCCTCAACTTTTTAGATTTCAGTCGTTAACGAACTTGATCTTTAGTTTTACATAAAAAGTTTACATATCAAGTTTGGTAATGATCAAACAAAAATTGGGACCACTAGAGCGGTACCAGCCATATATATATATATATATATATATATATATATATATATAGCTTTAGCTATATGATTCTATGCAAAATTATTGAAAAAAGTATTGAAAAGACTAAGTTCATGGGAACCTCTAGACGTATTGGGGAGTTTGATGGTCCTATCAAATCGTGAAAATTCAAGCTTCCTAGTTGCAGGACCTGAGTACCTGAGAGAGATTATTACACAGATTAATTGTTTGGAAGCAGTTATAGGAGCCAGAATGATCTCTAGAAGCATTTATCCCTTACAAAAAGCTCTCTGCAGAAGAGTCTCTCCAGAAAGATGAAAGCGCAAATATTTAATAGGGGCATTAGACTAACAGTTACAATAATAGTTGTAAGTGATTGTGGCAAAGGCCAGGATCATTCAAGGGCTGTACCGTCTAGAAATATGCAGAACATTCCTTAAGAGGAAAAGTCAAGAATCTGCGCACAGCTCTCAATTTGCGTAACTCAGTTAAAGAAATCGTCGGGTTGGAATTAGTTAGTTGCAACTAGAGGCCGCTTTAATCACTCCATGAAAGGTCAAATCGTAACCTAGATCGCTTCATGAAGTGAAATGCCAAATGGAAGTAGTCTAGATTTTGAGACCTGCAATCTGAGAAGGTCAACACAGCTATGATATTTTGGGGCTTTTTTTCAGCTTCTGGAATATAATTACAATATTGTTATCCTAAGAGAACTAAAACTATGTGGCGCATAATAACGGAGATATTACATTTTACTTTTTAGCCCTTTTGAGAACTCCCACTCTCCCTGATTCTACTTTAGTCATTAACTTACTTTACCTGTCGTTCTGCACGAAACAGTTAAATATTGACAAACCTTATTCAAAATGAAGTAGCAATTTTCAGCTGTCGATTTCTACTCATTTACTCCGGTTGTAGTCAGGTAGATTGCCCACTACATTTCACCGACTTTCCAATCGGCTTCTTCAGGTAGTCTTGTTTATTGTGGCTAGCGGCAGCTCTGAATGACGAGCCGCATTAATCCTGGGTAATACTACCTGACACCACGGGAGTTAATTCCCCATTCAACAGAAAAGTTTCCACCGAAGGAATTTATAACAACATATACTATTTTACTGAATTTATGTTGCGGAATATCATTTGACTGAGAATTAAAGAATTTGTGAATTTACTTTAATTTTTATTTCTCCTTCATTTTTTCTTTAAATTAACTTCCACTTTTTGCTCATGTAGGTTATCGGAGCTGGTTTTATACTGGTTACTGGTACTTTTTTTTTTTTTAGCCTAAGGGGCTTATCATCAAATTAAATCATTTGGCTCACACGGAATCAAACCCACGACTCTAGGAGTTCAGAGCCAATTGAAACCAATGCCTAAGCGCACCTGGCTAATCGAAGCTTCCCAATTTACTTTAAAAAAATTATGTTAATATATTTCGATTCTCACCTAGATAAATGAAATTTATTTATAGGTGGACTCATTAAAGAAAACCCTTATTGTCCATCCTTCTCAGAAAATCCTTCCCTATTAGCTTCAATTGCATAAAGTGGATGGAAAAGTTAATCAGCTAAAAGCATATATGCCTGCAAATTTGATGTATTATGTTTATAAAATTAACTTCCATTTTATAGAACTAAAGCTAAATGAGTCCGTCATCAAATAAATTCCCCTTTCCCAAGCGGGAATTAAACCCGCTCCATAAAGTTATTCAAGTCAATATAATTACTACGACTTAATACATAAAGTTAAGCCCAGATAACCTTTTGTTTCAACTTAATTACATATTTACTAAGAAGTTTAAAAATTCTAGTTATTTACGAGTAACGCTATATCGGCGATCTACTCTTTGGCAATTTTGTCACAGGCAGCATGTTAAATTTACATGGAAGTTTTTTTTCTCCCTCTGAAGACAGGTTCTTCACTTTGTACTTAAGGACTCGGGAAAGTCATGTACATAGACATCGGAATATATTATAATTCTTTTGGAAAACTGAAGAGTCTTGGGTTCAAGCCTGGCGTGATGAAAGGGAATTTCCATGGAGTTGGTCTTAAAAGTAGTGGGTAAGAGGTGCTAACGTTACTCTATATAGCACTTCTGAGAAAATATCTAACAAATTTAATAAATGAGTTGAAGAGACGCGAAGTATGCATTGATGAACTTTTCCTGTTCTTTGTGCAGTATGAACTTGATACAAGAGAGTATTATTGTCTATTTCAAAATTTTAATCAACTTCGAATTATTAAATATTCTCTACTCCATGAAATCATACATTATTATTTTCCTAATTGTTTCATTTATTAACTTTTTTATTGGACATACCTTTTTTTTGTTAGATCTAAACCCATGTACGTAAAAGATTAGAAACATACTAGATATTGTTACCCTAATTAATAAAATATCATTCCCCATCTGATATTGCATAAATAAAGGTAGCCTCCGCGACTACCGAGATCAAATTAATGTGATTGTAAATGTAAAACATCAATTCTCTATTTGAAGTGTTTCTCAATCTTATAATCATTGATATAAAATATTTTTATCTCCATAAACGTTGAAAATAAATTGCACTATTTTTTCAAGTATTCTTGTACGTGCCTAGTCCTAATTCTGATTTACAATATTTTAGAAATAGAATTCTATTTTATATCTATGTAAAAATGTAATATATGTAATCTTTAACATTTTTGTGACAATTCAGATAACAGCTTAAAGAAATATAATTGCAATCAGCTAATAGGAAAGAATCATCGGGAAAAGGCAGAAGACATCTTTTTTATAATTAATTAACAATTAAAGTTCAGCTTTTTACATTAAATGTTGTTTACTGCAATTAAAAGTATCCTTCTCAAAAGCCTTTAACGTAGCGAATTAACCGTTTTTCATTAAAAAAAAACTTACAAAGGGCTTCGAGTTTGGGATGTCCGTGGCTCAGTGGTTATAGCATTGGCCAGGAGAACTGGAGGATGAGTTGAATATTTCTTTAACAGAGAAATAATATTAAAAATAGATCTACTTCCAACTATTTTTTGAAATAAATACATTATTTATTAATGGCCACTTTTTGCAACTAAAGCCAATGGCTAGGCCAATTGGAGGGGGGGGGGAGGCTATCTACAGGTTACCACGCTTTTCTAGCCAGGGTGAGACTAAGGATTTTATTTAATGAATTCTGTCACTAAATAAATTCCTTTGCCCAGGCGGGAATCAAACTCACCACTCCATAGAGATTAAGGTGAACGCCTGAACTCACAAGGCAAACCTGAATCCCGAACCCCATATAAAATAGTTATATGGACCTTAGTGGTTATGTGATCTGAAATCTTCAAGAAAATAATTATCAATTAAGCCGTCTTTTTCCTCTGCGAGACAGACACTCTAGTCTTCAAAAGACCAATGAGTTTGTATATTATTATTTACGTCCTATGCTACTTCACATACTTTATGCTACTATGGCTAATCAGGGCGGGTTTTCTACCGGTTATCACCCTTTTCTAACCAGGGTGGGCCTAAGGAGTTTATTTAATGAGTCTGTCACCGAATAAATTTCTACTGTCCAGGCCGGGAATCGAACCCGCCACTCTAGGTCTACCACGCGAGATTAAAACTATCGCCTTAATTCACATGGCCAACCTGAGCCCCCAAGACCAATAAGAACCCCTAAAATATATTTAGCTTTTAGTTACAGTTAGGAGATAATTATATATTTTAGTACATCCAGTTCTTCAATATATTAAAAGTATACTCAACAATCTAATAAAACTAACACACATAGTCATTTTTTGTTTGTATATAAATTCCTATTGGGATCTTGTGGTAACTTCTCATGTTCCTAAGTAAATATTGGTTGTATTTCGCTTATTTTCTTTTTAATTTTTTTATTTGATATTGTTTTGATATTTTGCTCTTTTGAAGGAAAATTTACTTTTAATGCGGTGTCCATAAATAAGATTATATTTACCTTAACTACGTTTGGGTGGTCAAGACTACGAAGAATTACAAGCTCTCTCAACATTTTGGTAGAAATCCTGTTGTAACATCTCTCAAGAGTGCTGAAAGAAATACACGCTTCCATATCGAGTCCTCCATAGTTGACCGTCTTTACGGCCAGTGTTTTCCCCATGTACTTGGCCTTGTAGACCACCTTCGTCCAGCCCGTCCCGACCGTCTCCAAGGATGTCATCTCGTCGAATGCTTTGCAGTCGAGGGGCAGCTGCTCTAGTTGCCCTATACAGGGTTGCCAACCTGCCAGGATGTAGAACAGACTGCCGTAGAACACGGCGACAGGGAGGCCCGAGGGTTGGACACCCTGTGTCTGTGCCATCTCTCCACCGCCTCCACTGCTTAACTGGTCCATAGGCTAGGCTTACTCATTCCCTTCGGTGCAGGTGCGCCTGCGTTCTCCTTCATAACTCGGACTTTGCTTCGGCCGAACGGGGTTTACATCCATAATTATTCACTGATCTCATGTGAATAATTGTTACCTGACTGGTCACATATGAATAACTGTTACCTGACTGGTCACATATGAATAACTGTTACCTCACTGGTCACATATGAATAACTGTTACCTCACTGGTCACATATGAATAACTGTTACCTCACTGGTCACATATGAATAACTGTTACCTCACTGGTCACATGGGAATAAGTGTTACCTCACTGGTCGTGAAAATCCAGTAACGCTTATTGCATTTTTATTTTTTTTACGAGATATCCCTTACGGGAAATCGGCTATTGAGGTTATACTCTTGACGCGATTTTTGAAAAGTTTCTTCAGATCTCAATGAATACAACCCAGGAGATGACGAAAATGAGGTCCGTTTAAATATATATACTAGCAGACCCGACAGACGTTGTCCTGCATGATATTTCAAGCGATTAGGATATTAATTTTAATAATATTATGTTTAAAACAAAAGCTACTTTTAATAACACAAAAAACAACTTTTGTTATAAGCACGTTTGCATAAAAACTAATAGAAAATGAAATATCGCAAATTGTTTATTCAGGCGTTCCTTATAACCCCCACTCCCGTTCGAACCTAAAAAAGTTAATATAGCTTATAATCATGGAAGAATTAACGCTAATTTACTTATAGAGTTTTGTTAAGTTCGGTTCAATCGATTGTGCCCAATAAAATTGTTCGCACCCACTTTAATTTTTTAGTGTATATCTTTTTTATACGTTTTTATACGACAAAAGTAAATATAACAAACGTTACTCTAAAAAACAAAATAAACAACTTTTATCCTGTGCATATTTGCCGAAAAAACAATAAGAAACGAAATATCGCGATTTTTAATTTTAGGCATCCCTTACAACCCCCACTCTTGCTCCATCTGCCGAGCTGATTTGTGAATGTAAACCATCCAGGGCTTCTCCCAAACGACTATAGTTTGTTTTATATATTAATGTTGTTTAGATGTTTAATGATTGAGTCTATGTAATTACTGTTATCGGTCAAGAGTTTCTGCAAGTCACGTGGAATGCCTAAATTGTCTCTTCGTAGACAGTCAGTCAATATGTGACGTACAGTCAAAGTTTCGTTGTAACGTCTACAAGTCGGTGTGCCCTTGTTTGTCATTAAGTGTCCATGAGTCAGCAAATCATATATATATATATATATATATATATATATATATATATATATATATATATATATATATATATATATATAGGGTCCGGGACAAAAAGATAGCCCACTCTATATTTTTTCTCTTAATCATTTTTAACTATTGATATAATTTGTATTTATTAATATGTAGTATATTCTGCTCAAACTTGAACCAATGATCAATCTAATAGGAGTCGGATAAAAATAATTTGTAAGAATTAATAAACAATAATTGATTTGGGGTAAGACAAAAAGATAGCACAGTGAACAATAATAATAAAATCCTTTATTAAAAATACATTAAAAGAATACAAATGAAAACTCAATATCCTGTATAAGCACCACCTTTTTCTAATGCAGCAATCATACGATTTGAAAGTGAGTTAAAATGGCGACGAATACACTCTTGAGGTAGTTTGGTCCACTCCTCCTGAATTGTTTTTTTTAATTCTTCAACGCACTCAAATTGTCGGCTCCCACTGTAAACACTTCTAGCAAGATGTCCCCATACATTTTCGATGATATTAAAGTCCGGGGAACGAGCCGGCCAATCTATAATTCTGATCCTTCCTTTTCTAAAAAATTCTTTTGCAACTTTCGCCGTATGAACTGCAGCATTATCTTGTTGAAAAATTACGTTCTCTTTAGGAACAAGTTCAAAATATTTTTGTAGTTGGTTTTCTAACAAATTAACTTATTGCTGACTGTTCATTCTACCAGAAATAAACACGATATCAGTTTTGTGATCATAGCCAATGCCTCCCCACATCATGACGCTGCCTCCTCCCATTTGCCTCTTGGAAAACATTTTTTCTTCTTTCCGTAGATCATGGTAATAGTGAGCCCAGCCATCAGGACCGTCGAGGTTGAATTTTTTTTCGTCGGTGAACAAGATTTCTTTCCACTCGTCTTTCCATTGGACATGTTCACGGGCAAACTCCTTACGCCTTTCTTTATGCACCATGCTTAGAGGTGGCATACCTTTCATTTTCTTTCTTTTGATGTGAGGAGCTGCACGAATGATCCTCTGGACGTTTTTCAAATTCGTCACTACACCAGCTCTAGCCGCAATTTGACGGGCCGTTAATGATGAGTTGGATGCAACCCTTAAAATTGCTCGTTTTTGCCGTGTTGTTAAAGCCGGCGGCCTTCCAGGAGATTTCTTCGTCCCATAGCTTTCTGGAGACTTCAAAAAAATTAAAATCACTTTTCTACTCCTACCGTTATTTTTTGAAATATCGGAAATACAAAACCCTCGATTTTTCATTCGCTGAATGATATTTTTTTCACCTGGTGATAATGATTTTGCTCGTCCCATCTCATTAAAATAATGTTAACAACTTAAAAGAATAAACAGAACTGGATTAGCCTTGTCTACTCAGAGGGATTTGGTTTTCTTTGTAAAGAAACAATAGGTGTGCTATCTTTTTGTCTTACCCCAAATCAAGTAATAATATTAATTCTCACAAGCTGTTTTTCCTACCTCCTTAATCCTTAATGAAACCTTAATTCTTAATGAATCCTTAATCCTTTAATCCTTAACCCCTATTGATTAAGAGAAAAAATATAGTGTGGGCTATCTTTTTGTCCCGGACCTTATGTGATTATTATATTTATTGATATCCATTCATTCCATTCTATTATTAAATGCTTCGAGGGGAGGAATATCGAAAATTCGTGGTATCTTCGTTATCATACGTCGGATCGAAAAGGGGAATAGAACCAGTGTTATTGCTAATTGAATTGCCTATGAATGTTGTTATGCACATACTTTCTCTATCACGAGTATTATCCGCGATATTTGGGTTTTTTAGTTTTAAGTCTCCAGCAAACCCCCACTTCTACACATGCCCTATTAATAATAAGCTGTAAAACCATGAACGACTTTATAATAAGCTTAAATGCCAAACATTGTTTTCAAGAGACCTTTATTATGAGAAATACATACAAATTCGTTGATGATGTCATCAATTAAGGATTTCTTACTTATTTCCAAGATGTGTGCTTGATCTCTACCATACTAGATATTTAACTGTCTCAGTCAACAATTAAGATCTTATTTCTTATTGGCTGAAGTTGGACCTAGAATAGTGGGGGATTAGAAGGGCGGGGATTCGAATATTCAAAATACTTTCTCTATTATGAGCCAGCTCGTAAAATGTTATAGGGTCAATCTTGTTAAACTATTGATGTTCAACAATTGTAGCGCTATACATTTTTTCGCAACTCAAGTATGCAGCGAATTATTCGTACTGTTTTAGAGGTCGTACTCATGACGCGAATTTCGAAAAATTCCTTCAAATGTCCATCAATCCTACCCAGGAGATGACGAAAATGAGGTCCGTTCAAAATTATGTAATTATGTTATATATATATATATATATAATTTTTGTTTGATCGTTACGAAAATCGATATGTAACCGTTTTATGTAAAAAGACAGATTAAATTCGTTAATGGCTGAAATCGGACCAGAGGGAGTGAAATAAATTCCCAACTGAAACGGCTTCTGAATTGTAAGAATAATTTATATTTTAATAACTCAAATTTTAGTAGTCCAAGAACTAAAGAAGGAGGTGGGCGGATGAACAGAACGTATTTGCATAAATCTCACAAAGTAAAGAAGGTTAAGTAAGGTTAGAAACGACAGGTAAGGTTAGAAGCTTCCACCTGAGCCGAGCAATGACGAAAATGGCCGTCCTAATCCGAACTATACCCAACCACAGACTTCATAAAAATGAAAATATCTCGGTTAATATTCAAGATAGAGGATAAATATATATAAATATTTATAGTAAATTTAATTTGCAATAAGATTGGTTTTATTCAATTTTTCGATTCAATGCATAATAACGGAGATATTTTGAATTTTCAAAAATTCCCCGCTTTAAACCCCCCCCCCCTTCCTCTAGTCCGATTTCAGCCATTAACGAACTAGATCTCTCTTTTGACATAAAACCTTTAAATATCGAGTTTAGTAACGATCAAACAGAATTTGCGACCCCGCTAGAGCGTTAAAAGACAAATATATATATATATATATATATATATATATATAATTTTGAACGGACCTCATTTTCGTCATCTCCTGAGTAGGATCGATGGACATTTGAAGAAATTTTTCGAAACTCGCGTCATGAGTACGACCTCAATAGCTGATTTCCCTAAAGGGAAATCTGCTAATGAGGACTTCGAGATTGTAACATTTGTCCTGATATCCTAGACTCCCAACAATCTTAAGCAACATCCTCCACTGAATACTATGAACCCAACAACTTAATCCAGATTCACCACGTTGCAACTTTTAAAAAATAGAAACTTGGCTGGACTTATCTTGAAACCTCAATGCTCGAGACCTTGTAGGTCTCTATCAAATATGACTTCATATCCCCTGCTGAGCTGCAGGAAAAGGAGACCTGAGATGTCTAAGAAGAACTACATCCTCTCCTGTGAAACACCAGTCACACGCTCCCTTTCCATATTGATATGGCTCAGTAAATGATGTTTTCTTTGCCTTAGATCTATTGCAGGGCACACAGCTGATTAGCAGCACGTTCACATGCGTTTCAAGACCTTCCTCCATTCCAAGCTAAGCAAGCAGACGTTTCAAAAGAGTAACTTGAACTGTACTTTTATTTATATCAAATATAAACCAAAGAATATACGTCAACCTCCTATTTCAATTTGAGTAGTCAGGCTGAGCTTTTGGTAAGGCACTTCAAAGTAAAGATGAGGCCAGAAAATTGTAAAGAATCTTTTCATTACACTGACTAGAAAACATGTGTTTTCTATGCATTATCTGCGTACGGAAACTAAGAGTTTCCGTACTAGGACGGTAAAATTTGGCGGGAATCAATCACATGTATTTGTAATATTCCTATTTTTTTCATTTAAATCTTCGTAACCTGTGTTACTAAACATTGACTAAATAATTGTTATAGTTTGTTTATAATTTGGTAATCAACAAGGCTTACATACCCCCTAAAGGGTTTAACATTAGCGGCAATAATAATTGCACAATTAATATCAATATAAAGATGTACTTTGTAACCTTGTTGTTCTGACATATGTTTCATAACTACCATAAAAATAAACCTGTTTGGCTTAATTAATTTCAGTAATTTCTTGAGGTTGTTGTACAGTGTAATGAAAAGTTATTTTCATCACACTTACGGAAACTGTCTTTTCGGTACTCGGCCTGTTTTCCAAGCTCGGCTTCGCCTCGCTCGTAAAAATAGACCTCGTATCGAAACACTCAGTTTCCGTACTTGTGATGAAAATAACTATTACTTCATACTGCGTGTGAAAGTGGTACTTTCTCATATGGTTACTAGGCTCGAAAGAGATCCATTACTGTACTAGTCACTGTAAAGAATCTTTACAGTGTCTAGACACCGTAAAGAAAAACATATGGTAATGAAAATATTTGAGGTTAGAATTTGTTTATTAATTTGGTATTTTATGACCGAAATGAGTGATGTTTGGTGTATTCCCCAAGATATTATTGATGAAGCAAATGAAGCTGTAGACCAACTTCTTCCTCCAAAATCTCGCGGGAGATATGAAGGTGAATATTTTAAATTTAAGGAATGGATGAAGACCAAAAATGTACAACTCATAACAGAGGAAGTAATGTTAGCATATATTTTCGAATTATCCAAAACATATAATCCAGCCAGTATGTGGTCCAGATTCTCGATGTTGAAAAGTTGTTTAGAAATAAAAGATAATGTTAACATGTTAAGTCTTATCAAAAATGTATATCATTTCTAAAATGAACATATTCTGGTTATAGCCCCAACAAAGCAAAAATATTTACTGCCGAAGAAGTAACAAATTTTATGAGTAATGCATCAGATGAAAGTTGGGTAATAACTAAAGTGATACTAACATTTGGTATTTTTGGTTCCTGTAGAGTTGACGAACTAGTAAGAATGAGAGTATCTGACTCTCCAGTGAATCAGGATAATGAAAAAGATACATGCTGCAAACGTGACCTTAAATTGCCACCAAAAGCATTTAATATTAGTAATAATAGCAATTGTACGGTAAATATAAATATGTAGACTTTTTATGAATTGAACTTAGTTCTAAACCATATGTTTTCCATCGTGTATAACCTAATTTTTTTTAATAAATGATTATTCCAAATAATATAAATAGAAATATGTATAAATTATGTACTGCACACGTCCAGAAAGTGACTCTACAGTACTCGGTCTAATTATCGAGCTCGGCTTCGCCAACGCTCGTCAAACTCGACCTCGTACGTTAAAGAGCCACTTTCTAGACTAGCGAAGTAAATGACTATTAGAAAATCGAAACGAGCTACGAACTGTTTGCCTCCGCAACTAACCACAGATCATGTCTCTTTCAAACTTATATTCCGGAACATAAAACTCTACTTATTAAAGGCGTGACACAGAATGTTCAAAAAGGCATGATAAAAATGCAATACCACAAACAGCGAGATGCAGAATCAAGGTATTTCAAACAAAGTGAAGAGTTTAGGATCACGCAGGATTCTGGGAAAGGACACAGAAAATGGATTATAGTCTAGATAACTGCTTTATACTCCTATCAAGCCCTCATTGATAGTCTCATCAAACATAAGCAGGCTTATCACTTTAGAACCACCACTATCACCTCACGACTATCAGCTTCCTTTATGATGGGGGATAATGCAATAATGGAAAGCATGAATAAAATTGAAGGGCATAGGTTAGCCTTGTGAGTTAAGGCGTTGGTAAGCCTAGAGTAGGCAGTACGAACTAACGAAATGAAATTCTTTTTCCACCCTTTGATAAAAAAAGTCCGTCACGCAGGGGCTGCGTTAACTACGTAAAAATCCAATGAGAACAATATTTGGTAATTGGGCTTCAAATCAAGTGCTTCATAACATAATAGCGTATTGTTAATATGAGATGAGTAGGAGTAGGGGTTTACTAAAGACAGAAAACTAAAAAAATGCAAATATCTCGGTTAATAATCAAGATAGTGAAAAAATGTGCATTACAACATTTATAGAATGTTACATTTTCAATAAGATTGGTTCTATACAATTTTTCGATCCAACGCATAATAACGGAGATATTAAGAATTTTCAAAATTCTCCCCCTCTAACCCTTCTCACCCTGGTAGGATTTCTTTTTAAATAAAACGATTATGTATCAAATTCGGAGGCGATAAGACAAAAATTGCGACCGCTTGAGCGGCAACAGACAAACATATAGACTAGCTAAGGTACCCGGCGATGCCCGGGAAATCATTCTTGACTGACTAATGATGGTATTTTGATAGTAAGAGTTCAATGTGTACAATTACACTGCCCTCCACGACGTAATGATTTTCCGAAATAGCCAACCCTGAAGGGTAACTTTTGGGGATTAATAGAATAGACATTTTAATTTGAAGGATAAATGAAAATGTGTTCCTAATCTATCCTTCTACACTTTATGACTCACCGTTTTTCAATAATTGAAACCATAATCATGGGTAGCATTTATTACAATTAAATATCATCTATAATGAACATATTTCCTTTCAAAAGCCAATCCGAGATCATATAGTTTAGACAAAGTTTTGCACTTAAGATTATATTTGTAATAGTGAATCTCACTGGAAATCGCTTCCAGCAATGCCAGACGGGAAATAAGTAAACTCAATTAACAGGTAAGGCTCTCGTCATCTTCCGCTCCCGCATTAGACTTCTCGCATTTCAGCCTCTCTTATAATCCCCACTCCCGTTTGAACTTAAACTTTTTAATATAGCTTATAATCATGGAAGAATTAATGCTAATTGACATACCGAGTTTAGATAGCCCTTGAGGGAAATCTGCTAAAAGGGTAGTAAATAAAGAATAACCTTTACCAGATTACGCTAATAGTAGTATAAACTGGACCTTAATATAACACATTATAAAATAAAATTGAATTATTATCATAATGTTTAACGCAGACTTCGGTGTTTATACCATAAAATGGTTGTACTTGTTGACGCCCATATTACGCTACTGAGCCTAATCGGTACAGCTAACCACCCTTTTAGCAGATTTCCCTTAAAGGAAATCAGCTATTGAGGTCGTACTCATGACGCGATTTTCGAAAATTTTCTTCAAATGTCCATCGATCCTACCCAGGAGATGAGGAAAATGAGGTCCGTTCAAAATTATATATATATATATATATATATATATATATATATATATATATATATATTTGTCTGATAACGCTCTAGTGGTCGCAATGTTTGTTTGATCCTTACGAAACTCGATATTTAACCGTTTTACGTAAAAAGACAGATCATGTTCGTTAATGCCTGAAATCGGACCAGAGGGAGGGGGGGTTTAGAGGGGGGATTTTTGAAAATTCAAAATATCTCCGTTATTATGCATCGGATCGAAATTTTGTATAGAACCAATCTTATTGCAAATTACATTTACTATAAATATTGTTATGTACATTTATTCTCTATCTTGAATATTAACCGAGATATTTGCTTTTTATGAAGCCTGTGGTCGGGTATACTTCGGATTACGTCGGCCATCTTCGTAATTTCTCGGCTCAGGCGGAAGCTTTTTCTAACCTTACCTTACCTTCCTTACTTTGTGAGATTTATGCAAATACGCTCTGTTCATCCGCCCCCCCCCTTCTTTAGTTCTTGGACTACTAAAATATGAGTTATTAAAATATATTATATTCTTACAATTCAGAAGCCGTTTCAGTTGGGAATTTATTTTAATTAACCGAAAGATTTCTCATTATCTAATCACGGTGGTATTGTGTTACCAGTATGCAGATGTCTCTATTGTAAAACTTCACATGGGAAATCTGCTTAGTTTACCCAGCCCCTGCGTGACGGACTTTTCTATATATATTAATGTGTATTGGCTAACTTAGCTTACCTTGAAGATCTTTAGCCGCCATAAGAAGCTTTGTCTACCTCAATCTTAGGCCGTGGTTTCGCAGCCCACTACGCGAAACTCCTTTCCTTTAATCTATCAAAATATCTCATCCTTCATCCTTCTCTCCCGCTTCCTATCAATATAGCATTCATTGGCGTCTTGGCACATCCCGCAAATACCTCTTACAATACGTGAAAATCAAAAGGAAATTTTATGAAATTAGCTGGTATGTGTTCTTAATCATACGTATTGCTATTTTCTAAAATTTGTACTAAATTGTGGGTCGATTGATCTTAAATTTCTGGGAAATGTTTATTGATTAAACTCTTTGAGACTCGGTGGAAGCCAGTTATGTATATTGTATACATAATTGCCTGGGAGTGTGAAATATTCAATATATATGAAAACAAGAGTACAAAGTACTTGGTATTTCAGTTAAATATTCCTACAAAAAATACCGGAACTGCAGAGGACGGCGCTTAATAATATAAATCTCGGTAATTACTTTCAATCAATTTAAAATTTTCGGTTTGATACAAAATATGGGTTGTGTAGATTTCAATCTCATGAATCAAGATAACATGCCACAGGGCAAACTTTGTTTAATGACACTGTAACCGACTGCTATTGAATAAGTTATTTGAAAGAGTGGAGCCTAAACTTTTCTAAACTTGAAAAAAAAAAAAAAATGTAAAATAAAATTCAGAGGGTCTGAAGTCGGAATCATTCATTTGTGCCTGGCTCGTCCAGGTGACCGTGCACACATTCATCAAGAGCAGGTGAAATATAATAAAGACATATTTCTAAACACGTGTGTTTTATGAAATACTCAAGAATATTTAATTTCGTAATGCAGATAGTACAGATAGTATTAACACGCTGACCTTTGAATTAATGTGTTAGTCATAATGAGCTGGGGAAAATGAAGCAGAACAAATAGCTATACAGAAAGCACTGGACTACTTTAATACTCACGTGCCAAATTTCTTCAAATTCAGTACCCAAATGTTTGCTAATAGCTAATCCCAACTTTACATGCAAATTAATAAATAACATTCATATACCCGTCTATTGTTGACTACGGCAAATGCTATACATGGTGCTACAAAAACATTTATAAACGTATTAACATGAATAAAAAAAAAAATGTATTTAAAATCCTTTTAATAATACAACCAATGAATTACCAAGGTTTTCATCTGGAAATACAGATTTAGAATGGAATAGTCCAAGATTTATACATCACTTTAAATGTCTCATTCATCTTCGAGTCTTTCGAGTAAGCTCAAGAGCGGTGGGGTTATACCCGATTTATTCACATTTTTCAGTCATTCCAACCATTAAACAGAATTAGATGTGTGTTGTTTACAATACATACGTAAATAAACACAAATAAAGGATCCCATTTGATGACACCTGTTGTACAGGGAAACTTACAGACTAGCCTCTAACTTACAGAAATACCTCTGAGAAAAATATAGCACCCATTTTAGAATGAGCTTTTTGGAGATCATACTATATAATTCTATAAAACCATGATATAACCAACAAACCCTTCCTACCATATAACCGTATTCTGATCATCCTGTTCATGATTAAATATCTTTCTTCTTGTTCATTTCATATTCATTTTTAAAATAGTTGAAATAAAAGTTACTTACCACATTTATACAAATAAATACTCTAGATAATTCTACAGGAACAAACAAAGTCCTTCACGCAGGAACTACGTATTTGCATTTATCATAAAAATTAAGTTCTATGAGAAAAATATATGGTATTAAGCATAAAAAAAATTATTCATAATACAACAGCTTATTGTTAATATGACAAGTGTAGAAGTAGGAGGGAGGGGGGTAATAAAGGCTGTACACTAAAAAAAATCCAAATATCTCGGTTTGTATTCATACTACAGAACACATATCTATTTAACCCAATTTTTTTAATTTATTTAATTGCCTATAATTAAATGTACTATAAGATTGGTTCTAAACAGTTTTTCGATCCGACGTACAATAACGGAGATATTTTGATTTTTAAAAAAAACCCACTCCAACCGGTCCAATTTTGCCGTTAACGAACTTGATCTTTAGTTTTACATGAAATGTTTTATATTGAGCTTGGTAACGTTGAAACAATCGACCGCTAGAGCGATGACAGACAAATATATATATATATATATAAAGTTGTGAAAAGACGGACCTCATTTTCGTTATCTTCTGGGATCGATGGACATTTAAGGAGATTTTTCGAAAATCGCGTTGTGAGTAGGATCTCAATAGCTACTTTCGAAATCGTAAATCGAAATTGTAAATTTCCTATTTTTAGAAGCAAATATACAGATTTTACCGATTTTATTCCTCCAGTTTTACCGTATTACAAATAATTCTGTTTTAATAGTGCCACATATCCATGGGAAATCAATTAAATTATGTCTTTCTTTCTGTTATACGAAAACAACAAGGTACAAATGAGCTTTACATAATATAAAAACAATTTATGACTCATAGTAAGATTTTAATTTAATTTGAACATTAAATTCCTTTATGTCTATAGTAAAACATCAATTGTTTATGTATTAAAATATAAAATTTATAAAACCAAATTAAAATTAAGAAGTACTAATATTTTGCGTAATTGTTACAGCTCTTCACATTTATTGGGACATGAGAAATGTCAAAATGTGAGCTCAAATAGCTATTATAAAAATGGCGAGAGCTAAGCCCTTCCAACAAAGAGCAACAACTCACGACTTTTTCAGCGACCGAACATGGCTTTTAACTCTTCTTGGATTTCGACAGTCAAGAAAAATACCATATTTTATATACAGGGGATGCCTGCTTACACTCATGACCTCGCTCACCTTGCTAGCTATCTATGCAGCCATACTTGTACCCAACAAGAAGTTACGGATAGAAGCTACTCACTACTGCCTTTTAGCATGGCATGCAATTTGGGGGTTGGTCGCCAGGATTCTTACTCACAAGTAAGCATATTTTTTTTCCATTCATATTTAGTTGTATTTTCATAAATTGATTCATATATAAATATGTAAGCACATTAAATTTAACCCTGAATAAAATTCATTTCTATTTTGAATAATATTATAAACTTTTTAATAGTTAATTTAATGTAAATTAATAATTTGCATTGCTGGTCCATTATGTTCCAAGGGAATGTAAAGTTTTTGTTTTTTAACACTCATTTCAAAGTTATCAAAAAGTATCTGCATTTTTAGTTGTGCCTTATCAATCCTATCCAGTTAGGTGCCAACAAATTTGTGTCATTTCTTCTGTGCATTTGTTCAACTTAAGTATTTGGTTTTTTTTCAAGGTTTTTCAATCAGCTCGGGAATCACATCTATCATCTACTTCAGTAACTCTTGCGAGTTCGGAGCCTATTTACAATAAAATAATAAATAAATAATATCATCTAGACCTTTCTTGGATCTTTTTTTCCAAGATATTGTCTTCAGTATTAATTTTTTCTCATCAATTAGGAATCGTTTGACTCGAAAGGTTTGATGCGGTCCTTTATTTGCTCATCATTTACGCCTCTAGATTTTATTTTTCTAGCACTCTTCTCTATCCTGTTGATTTTCAACATTATTTTAGACAAATTATTTGATAATCACTGTCTACTTCTTCGGGGAACCTATGGTTTGATTTCATTTGAATGAGACTTCCAGAAATTAGTTTAACCGGTATGTAGTCAAATTTAAACTTGTAGGTTGAATGAAAATGCCAAACTTTCACAATAAAGATTTATTAAAGAGACAGAGCGCTTTCGACGCAGTGCATCATTGTCAGTGGCCTGTTAAGCACTAAAAAATAATAAAAAACCTATGTCTATTACATTGCTAAAAATACTAAAATGTCGAACGGTTAAAATAATAGAATATTTTATGCTTAAAACTGAATAACAGCACATACAAATTTTTAACAACATCAACAGTCCTGTTTGATAAAGAAATCCTTAAGTCGAAAATATAAAAAATATAAACATCAGAAATACATACACACTGAACTCCATAGAATTATAATATGAAATCAATCACTTATATATTATAATTAGGAGTAAAGAAGAGAGTGGGAGCCTACCTCACGTCCTGAATGTTGACTTGGAGGTCCTTTTGACCAAACTGACTCTTTACATCGGCGAGCTGAGGCAAGTAGGCTCCTGTCGTGATCTTGAGCGAGCATCAATCGCCTTCGACATTTATGTTCCTCTTTGATGTTAATAGGTCGAATTTGATTTATATTCCCTCAACCGAGTCTACTTACGTACCTTTAGGTAAGAACCAGCAACACAACTTGTAAAGAACGATGATCGTCGTTTCCCGGCGTCTCGTACTTCTTCATTTTACTTGCTTTTGTACTGAAATACTCTTTGACCCATGTTTTGATCTGCCAACCACTCTGCACTACGTATGCCTCTTCTCAGGTTAACCGGATATTCGATAGATGCCTGACCTCTGCAGGTGTGGAACCCCATCTTTGAGCTTTGAGTGTCTTCTGGCTCCTGTAAGCCGTCCTGATGCCAGCAGCTTTTCCTATAAATCTTGAACGAATGGCGGCTCCTCTCTCTTCTTATTTGAAGAACAAGATAATTTTAACATCAGTTCTTTTCAATTTCAACTTTACTAATCTATGGCCATGCATCCATGTTTCTTTATAAATGGGACTTATTATAACAAAATCTTGTTGAGTACAGAATGTAATGAGCTTGAAAATACCTAATACTTATATGGAGTTACATTTTACCTTGATCATCAGCAACCGATCGTTCTCTTGATAGAACTTTACTGAAGCATTTCTATTTAAAATTAAAGGGAGGCTATTCATACTTACTTCAGCAAGAGTGAATATCACTTTAAAATCATAAATCGTATGTTGCTGGATTTGGGAGTGCAGATCTGGGAAACAGGTATTAAATAATAGGAAGTCTCCCCACCAATTTCTTTATTAAAGCACAAGGCCTTTCGGCTCTAACGTGCCATCATCAGGGGCTAACAACAAATCAAAAAGAGATAGGTGTTATGTTGTAGATAGGTGATCATGTTGTATCAAAAAACTTACATTTGAAATTTTTCAACCTAAATAAAAGGTCTCAAATCAGTCATACACATTGTGTTAGTTTAAAAACATTGAAATCAGAATCAATTGTATAAACTAATAAAATATAATTTCAATTAATTTAAAATATAGTTAATACGACATAATACCTAAATAAATATATACATATTTTTAACATTAAAAGCATCCATATGGTATAATTCCAATTATTTGACAAAGTTCCTACCTCTTTAAAGTCAACTAAAGAGGCTTCACCAATACTCAGTCCAACCAAAAGTGTCCGTACTACTGTACTATTCCTGTTAATTAACAGTTTGTAATTAATTATCCCGCAGAAGCGTATTTATGTTCTAAATCCAAAGTCGGCCACCCAGGTTTTTCTTTATGACCACCCAGGAAACCTTTCCTCTCTCCCTGCTAGACTATGCTTGTGCCACTCCTACAACTCAGGTTACCTGATTTAAGGACTGTAGAGAAGGTCCATTTCAAGTACAACAGGGGACAAATGTTCATTTTATTTTAACCCGCAAGCCTCGACAGTTAATGTATCATTAATTTGCAGATTTCGTATGTAAAGAGTTCTTAAATAATATGTCTCTTTTCTTCCAGGTCATTAAATCAAACGAAAAAAATAGTTCAAGCAGGAATATATAATTACAGTGACGAAGAAGAGGATGAGGTAGAGACGAACATAAAGAAAGGAATATTGGGTGAAGTACGATGGAAGTTCAACTTCTTCTTGATTCTCTGCCTTTCGGGGATCGCCTCGAACCAATTGCTCTTTCCTCTGTCACAGTTTTTCTTCGTCACTGAAGATGACTTCGTTATCGACGATAACTGGATGAACCCATACCTTCCTCACTTTCTCTACATGCCGTTCAACACGAGGAGCTTCCTCGGCTACTGCACCGCTCATCTCCTAGATTCCTTGTGCTACTTTTGTCTTTATATGACGACGCTCTCTATGTGTTTCATATACATCAGTTGTGAAGTACAAGTGAAAACTCACCTCCAAGTGCTCAGACACTCCTTGAAGAACATACAAACACGTGCTTTCCTCAAGTATAAGAAAAGTGAGAACTGTATGAGAAACTTGGCCAACATGGACGAGGACGAACTGTTTAAGAACAAAGAGTTTCAGTCCTGCCTTTATTCTTGTTTAAAGTCCAATGTTGAACACCATCAAGCTTTGATCAGGTATGGTTCTATATAATATCTCTTCATTGTGTGTGTGCGAGCGTATTCCAGATCTTTGATGACTCCAAAACCTACTTACACTCACACCATTATTCCTCCTTTCTAATTACTTGCATACAACTCCTAATTTTAAACCCTTCTACCTATAAAAAGTCCGTCACGCAAGGGCGGCGTTAACTAAGCAGATTTCTCACCTATTTGCATTTATTTCAAAACTCAAAAGTTCAATGAGAACAATTTTTCGTACTTAGAATTCAAATAAAGTGCTTCACAATATAACAGCTTATTGTTAATTAGGCGTAAGTATGTGTGGGGATTTACTCAAGACTGAAAGTTAAAAAATTTCAAATATCTCGGTTAATATTCATTATAGAGAAAATATCTACATAGCAACATTGATAGGCAATTAAATTTGCAATAGCACTTTTTTCTATATTATTTTTCGATCCGAAGAATAATTCCAAAGATAATTGAAATTTTTGGAATTCCTTCCCTCTAAACCCTCCCCCCTTTTCAGTCAGATTTCAAATTCTAACGAACTTGAACTTTCTTTTTAGTTAAAACGCTTATATATCGAGTCTGGTATCAGCAAACCTGGTAGTTAGGTACCGCTAGAATGGTGGCAGATATATATATTTCAATGGATCTCATTTTCGTCATCAACTAGGTAGAATCAATGGATATTTGAGGACATTTGTCAATAATCGCGTCATGAGTACAACATCAATAGCTGATTTCCCTTAAAGGAAATCTGGTAATATTTGCTCCTAAACTAATAATTTATGCTCCGGGATGCTATCAATGTAACCCATTGCTAATCCTGTAACAACTTTACTCCAATAATATACCTGAATCGATAGAATCATAATAATAATTCTGAGTCAGAAACAGTATTATTCCGGTCTCCGTCTGGGTCGGTCCGATTGATCTGAGTAGCATAAGGTTGACTTTAATAAATACATAATTGAAAATTATAAACCTGCCTCTACTTTAGTCAAAAATATTAAAAGTCCGTCACGCAGGGCTGAGTAAACTAAGCATATTTCTCTCGTGAAGTTTAATAATAAACCTACATACTGCTCATACAACACCACCGTGAATATTAAGTAAATACAAACAAACGGTAATAAGATATCTTTACCCTCTCGACGGGAATGTAAACAAACAGGTCTGTCAACGGCTTACAGGAAATAAAAACAATAACTGAAACATATCAGAATATAACATATTAATTTTATTTAAAACTGTGTACTATATCTAGCAATCAATCAAATATTAGTACTCCAAGAATTTAAGACGGGGGGGGGCACAAGAATATATTTACATCTAGCTCGTATAATAAAGGTCTCTGGAAAACAATATTTGGTATTTAAGCTTCGAATAATGTGGTTTATTATATAACAGAGTTGTTTATGTAACACGAGTAGAAGTGGGGCTTTACTCAGGGCTGAAAACTGAAAAATCCAAATATCTCGGTTAATATTCATGATAGAGAATAATTGCATGTAACAATATTTATAGGAAATTTAATTTCCAATATGATTGATTCTATACAATGTTTCGATCCGACGTATAGTAACGGATATATATCAAATTTTCGAAAATCCTCCCATCTAACTCCCACTGGAACGATTTCAGCCATTAACGAACTTGACCTTTATTTTTACATAAAACGATTAAATATCGAGTTTGGTAACAATCAAGCAAAAATTGCGACCGATAGAGCGTTAACAGACAAATATATATATATATATATATATATATATATATATATATATATATATATTTGTCTGTTAACGCTCTATCGGTCGCAATTTTTGCTTGATTATATATATATATATATATATATATATATATATATATATATATATATATATCTATAGATATATAATTTTGAACGGACATTATTCATTTTCGACATCTCTTGGATAGGACAGACGGACTTTTGAAGATTTTTAAAAACCCGTCATAAGTACGACCTCAATAGTTGATTTCCATTAAGGGAAATCTGCTAAATGTCTGTTTGTGTGTGTTAAGCTCGTAATACAACAGTGAATTTAAGTTGCCCATTTAAGATCAGATAATTGTGATTTAAATTAATGTAATATATACGAATTAATAAGATTTAACATTTTAGAATGATGAAGCAAATACAACCTTTTATTGGTTCTTCGCTGTTAGTGATATTCCTTGTAGTTGCAATAATCTATGCAGCTGAGCTCTACCTAATGTTTCAGGTAATGTCCTTGAACGTATTCCTCAAGCAAATATGCAATTTGCACTTTTAAATATATCAAAAGTGTGATTTATTTTCAGAAACCAAGGTTGAATCTAATGATCAATTATGTCCTGACGTTTGCCGCCGAATCTACATATGCTTACCAAGTGTGTGTGTTTGGAGAAGAAATAATTCAAGAGGTACATTCATTATATGTTTAATCGTTAGATACTTGAATATATATATATATATATATATATATATGTATATATATATATATATTGTATGTTGTATTTATTTGTATATTTATTTTGTTCTATTATACCTAATAGTTTCTAAAGAATGAATTAAGGATTGGAAAAGGTTACTCATTTAAATGTTCATTTCATAATTAATAGGTTTTTTGAAATACATGTATTTTCCTCCATTTTCCACTTCAATCAAGTGTAGCAAATCTTCAGGTACTGTAATGGGAATAAACGAGTGAACTTATTAAATGAATTATTTTTCTTCGAAATTTAATATTTGAGAGACAACACTGATTAATATTTTTCCATTTTGAAATACGCAACTACAGGCAATTCGACTATTATCAAATAACGAATAAAAAAACATAGAGAAATAAAATATTAAGTTATCAATAATGCTAAAAAAACAGTAACTCAAAGTATACAACAGAACAAAAACTAAAAGAATTCTAAAGACTTCATAAAAAATAAGTGCCAGAATATGTTTTGGGGTACAAATTGTGAAAGAATAAATACAAAATTACTTATTTCAAAAAAGGACTAGAGAGCATAACAAATGTGTGTATGTGTGTGTGTGTGTGTAAAGTAGGTATATATATATATATATATATATATATATATATATATATGTATATATACAAATAAATACTTTTCTTAAACATCCATTTCTATATAACATCGGAATTGGACACACAAAATTAACACATAGTTATTTATTTAAAGGCTTATTCCCACAAATCTGCGATTGTTGTAATGTCCATCTTACTGTCTCACATCTTCTACTCTTCACCTCTTCCACGAAGAACTTTGAAGCTCAAACCGAACTTAAGAGAACTCCTTAGAGACGATGAAGAAGACATAAAAAGGGTTTTTTTTTTGTATTTTTAACTGATACTTGTTTGTTCCAAGAAATATAGATCCATCTACCGCTAATGCCAATAGTAGTTGCGATATATTTGTTAGGGAGTGTAATGAAGGATTGTTGTGTTTATATCTCTTTGGAATATTTATATCTCTCTTTATAGGTTAGCTGTAAAACATATGTTTTGCAGATTTAGAAGACAGGCTTTTGTTCTTGGCCAGTCATGAGTTGAATAATAAAGAGATACATACTGATTAATAATTCTGTACCTTTTTTTGTGCTTAAGAACAGTATTGTAATATAATTTTAAAAAATGTAACAATTCTATTACAACAGGCTAAAAGTAGATATGTATACTATAGTAGTTCTGTTTATAAAAATGCGAATTCGATTCTTTTTTCTTCCAGCTATTTAATTTTTAAATTTGAAGAGAAAGATATTTTCTACTGTTAAAGGTGCCAGGGAAGAAATGCCTATTTTCCGTTGAGCTCTAAACATATATATATATATTAAAGTGGTAGAATAAGAAGGGCGTTCTTAAACAAAGTAAAAAAATAAGTGATATTATTTATATTGCAGAGTGAACGACTATATCAGTCACTATATTCTATCCCTTGGTTCCGATTCGGAAAGGAATTCAACAGAACTCTTCACGTTATGATGAGCAATACTCTTAAGCCAATGCAGTTCAGATCACTACTGCTTGGCACTTCTGCATCAATAGATTCCTATGGCAGCGTAAGTCTTCCTTTACTGCTTTTAGTTAAATATTAATGGTTTTGAATCTTTCTTTAGCAATATATATTTCGTTTCTCCCTGAAGTGTAAAACTTCTCAATGAGAGCCCTAGTGGGTAATATTTAAATTGTATTCTGAGTTGATATTCTGGAAGTGACTTCAAATGTAGGTAGATTGAAGAAATGGCTACAGTGGAAGTGAAGTCTTTCATCTATCTAAACTAAAATTGTATCTTTTATTTTATTTTTTCACTACATTGATTTCAAAAATATATATATATTGTATTTAATTTTTCTTTTTAAATTTATATAAATGGTGATTGACAATGCTTGATCACATGTGTAGATAATTTTTGAAGGTCTGTTGTGGATAATCGTAATACATTAAGTATTTCTTGACCACCATACCTCTAGAACTTTATGTACAATAGTATCTTTACAATTCATTTCTCAATAGTCTTCATTAACGAATATAATTTCTATGGAAGCATTAGGAAAAATCTCTCACGAAGGGGCAGTGCCAACTAAGCAGTTTCCCACATATTTGCATTTAAAAATATGTGGTATTTAAGCTTCAAATAAAGTTCTTCTTGATATAACAGCTTATTGTTAATATGACATGAGTAGGAGGAGGGGGTTACTAAATTGCGAAAATTAAAGAATACCAATATCTCCGTTAATAATCAAGATGGTAATTACATTTATAGATCATTTAATTTACAATAAGATTTATTTTATAAACTTTTTCGTTCCGACGTATAATAGCGGAGATATTTATAATATTTAGAAATTCTCTCATCTGAACCTCCCCCGCCCCCTGTCTTATTTCAGCCATTAACGAACTTGAGCTTTATATTTGCATAAAACGATTAAACATCAAGTTTTGTAACGATCAAACCAAAATTACGACCGCTAGAGAACCAATCTTATTTGAAAATTAAATTTACTATAAATATTGTTATATACATTTATTCTCTATCTTGTATATTAACCGAGATAATTGTATTTTCCCCTTTTTCAGCGTTCAGCCCTCCCCCCTTCTACTCATGTAACACAAACAAAACTCTTTTATATAATAAACCACATTATTCGAAGCTTAATTGCCTCATTTTCGTCACCTACTAGATAGGATCGATTGCCATTTGAAGAATTGTTTCGAAAATCGCGTCATGCGTACAACCTGAATAGCTGATTTCCCGTAAGGGAAATCTGCTAAAATGACCCAAATGTACATTTTTGCTTAGCAGTTGCAACTCTCTTTAATAAGACCAATTTAGGTGTACTTTAGAGCCAATACTTAATTTACTGTAGATTTTTTTTCTTTTTAAATACAACATCAATGATCGTGTTAACATGTTAACATTTTGTTACAGCTCCTCTCTGCTATGTATAAAATAATGAATCTCGTAAGACAATCTGATAAGTTACAATAATTATGATAATGGTTTTCAATAATACTAAACTATATTGTGGTAACAGAGCCGTACGAATGAACTAAGGTAAATATAGTAAATTATATTAATTTTTATTTTCAATTTGACTTCTTTCATTGATTTTTAGCTGTTTATTTTCAGGTTATAATAATATTGCATAAAAAAGAAGTTGGAGTTAGGAAAAGAGAAGGAAACATCTTTGTGGAATAGACTTATAGTTCACTACAACTAATAGTTATCATACATATTTATGAATAAAGTATATAGAGAAGTCTTGATAGTTTAATGAGTCATTTTATTTTTTGTATCTTCATTAACCCATTTCTGCCCAAGAATAAAAATAGTTTGGTTGGTTTCCTTTATTGGTATGTTAATTAAGGTGAAAAATATGTCTGGTAATTTCGCTAATGATGCCATGTTTGGGACCCTGTTTCACCGAATGATGCTTTTACACATCTCTGAACGACATAGAGTTAAAAAAAAACATCTCTTGTAGTAATGTAATTAATGTTTTGTCCTTTCATGTTAATAGAATAATTTTTGCATCGTTTTAAGAAAATAAACACAACACTGAACATAAAATATGAACTAATTTCTTTTTTCATGGTATTCCTGTCATTAATCTGGGTCTAAATCACACTTCTTGTCATGTGTTGTTTGAGTTCTGCAGGAGTCAGTTAGATCATCTTCGCCTATTATTTTCATCTCTTTCTGTAATGTGGCTGGCATTATCATTTCGAAATATTAATCTTCTCCATATGCTGGATCGGCGTTCTTAATACTACGTTTAGCAGATTTCCCTTAAGGGAATTCAGCTAATGAGGTCGTACTCATGACGCGATTTTCGAAATTTTTCTTCAAATGTCCATCGTTCCTACCTAGATGTCGAAAATGAGGTCCATTAAAAACTGTATATATATATATATATATATATATATATATATATATATATATATATATATATATAAACTCGCGGACAAAAAAAACGGCGCACCTACATTTTCGTCTACAATTTCTCAACTAAGTATACCAAAAATCATACCGATTTTTTTTTTATTTATTATTTTATCTAAGAATTTATATAGGTACTGGGTAAAATAGAGAAAAACCAAAAAACAAATGAAGTAAGCGCACAATAAAATTTAATACACAAAAAGTAATTTTGGTAAAACAACAAAATAAAAAAATTTCTGTACGATTTCAAAACAAAAATTATGGGAATTTCTTTTACCTCGGTTTAGTACCGTGTGTTACCCCCCTCTAGCTTGAATCACCGCCGAACTGTCAGAGCCAGACGTGTACTAATGAAACGTGGATTACAGAATTCAGCAGTCTTATCTCCAACATAATTCTTTGGGATCCTAATACCACTTCGGATTATTGACAAGAAAGTGTCAAGGTACATATAGCGTCATAATAAAACCAGTAGCACGACTGATCACTGATAAATGTAGTATTATGTTTAAAAATGTAGGTGCGCCGTTTTTTTTGTCCGCGAGTTTATATATATATATATATATATATAATATATATATATATATATATATATATATATATAAATATATATATATATATATATATATATATATATATATATATATATATATATGTATATAGGTATATATATATATATATATATATATATATATATATATATATATATATATTTATTTGTCTGTAACAGCGCTCTTGTGGTCCCAATTTTTGTTTAATCGTAACCAAATTCGGTATTTAATCGTTTTATGTAAAAAGAAAGATCAAGTTCGTTAACGGCTGAAATCGGGCCCCCAGTTTAGAGGAGGAATTTCGAAAATTCGAAATATCTCCGTTACTATACGTCGGATCGAAAAAGTGTATTGAACAAATCTTATTGTAAATTGCATTTGCTATAAATATTGTTATATACATTTACTCCCTATCTTGAATATTAACCGAGATATTATTAAGTGTAACGGACGAACTATGGTCGCTTCTATTCGTTCCCGCCGAAAGCTAGTTCGGCCGTTTCCGTAACTTTCGGCACTCGTATGGAGATTTATCTATTGTATAACTTCACGTTGGAAATCTGCTTAGTTTACGCAGCCCCTGCGTAACGGACTTTTTTTTTAGGATTTGTAACGCTTTATACTATGAGCTTGGTAGCTCTTTCCGATTCTCAAAACATCGAAACCATTCTCAGTATCCTGAGTAGTGTTATGTGCTTGATACTCTAAAGTCTCTTCAGTATCGAAAATTTGATCTGATATGCTTCATTGCTTCTCCATAAAAAAGTTCTTCATAAAAACTCCAAAATTCTTCTGAATAAAAAAATTGCTCATACCTGAAAACAAACTGATATTTTCATTAGTACTTAGTGATGGTGTATACCACATATTAAGAACAATAATGACAATAATAGTTGAAAATTAACTTACTGAAAAAAATCGCCGACACTGAGAACCAAATGAAAAGAAGAGGCGTGCAGCCAAACCGAATTAGAAAGGGCGAATAGAAGGATGAAGACAAGTTCAAGAATGATCTTGGACTGGACCCTTCTAATGTCCAGGATCAACAGAATATATTTGCATTTATCTCTTAAGGTCTCTTGAAAACAATATTTGGTATTTAAGCTTCAAATAAAGTGGATTATTATATAACTGAGTATTGTCTATGGGCATTAGTAGAAGTGGGGATTTTCTGAAGGCTGACAACTGAAAAATGCAAATATTTTTGTTAATATTCAATGTAGAGAATAAATGTAATTAACAATTAGATTGGTTCTATCAATTTTTTCGATCCAACGTGTATAAAAACATTTCAGCTATTAACGAACTTTGCATTCCGTTTCACATAAAATGTTCAAATAAATTATATAAGCCAATTAAACAGGATCTCCACTATGATAATAGGTAAGAGATCAAGGTTGCTGATACACGTTCACGAATAGACGTGTCCAGATAGATTGAAGTGGTAAGGAGAGGTGATTTCATCCAAAAAAGCTAGTCTACGCTTGAAATGACTTAACTGGCAATGAGCTTGAATCCATCTTCTCGGCTTCTCTTGGATTCTTCTAAGACTTAACCTATGATGTCAAACGCTTTTCGACGCCAACTCCAGAATATAAGTCAACTTAGCATCTAAGGTTCAGAGCATCTTATTTCCCAACGATTACTTTGCCCTCGAATATTTACAGGCAAGGGAAGATGAGCGAGGTCGTGTATATCTTGCCAAAGTTCAAAAATACAGCGGCACACAGTAGAGGGAGCTCTTTCCTGGAAATCTCCAGATTCGGGACTAAATCTATATTATAAGGCTCTTATCCAATCAGCTAGTATGTTGGCACTCCCTTTCAGAGATGACTGGCCAGAGGATCAACCAATTGATGTCGGTTCACTCGCGAAGAATCAATTTTCTCTTCCCGGACATTTTTCTTCGGCTTATAACCTCAACTCAAGGACGACGCTCAGCCCTATTCAACTTTCCAGCGGCTGTACCTAGAAATGGTATTGGACATTAATCGCTTACCGCACAGCTGAGTGGACTCACAAATGGCAAACCATCATTCGTAGTCCATAGGGATCTTGAATATTACACACACACGTTTTCGTTATAAATTGAACGTTTCTACTCTGTCCCTTGTATGTGTAGAACTTTAAAGCCTGCAAGAGGTGTTTCGATATCGATATTCTCTATGGTGAGGATTTTTAACCCCCGATGACTAGAAATCTGCGTTTCTCCTCATTAGTTCATACCCCTTCCCCAGACCAATCTCCGGCTATGCTCCTACACAAACTTCTGCATAATTGGATGATATAATGAACATTTTTGGATATTGTCACGTAGATATACTAACATAAATATATCTTCTAAACGCAACGATATAGATATGGGGAAACTTCTCAAAACCCACACAATTTGTAAATTAAACCGTGAATTTTAAAACATTAAAATAACTGTAGAAATATTAATAATGAACGAGCCACTTGCTACTGAGAGTCAGAGGGGGCAAAGTGTCAGAGAGGGGCGTAGAGTGAGTCAGTGAGAGAGAGAGAGAGAGAGAGAGAGAAGACAGTGATGGGGGAGGAGAGTGAGTGAGTGAGTGAGAGAGAGGGAGGGAGGGGAGAGAGAGAGAGAGAGAGAGAGAGAGAGAGAGAGAGAGAGAGAGAGAGAGAGAGAGAGAGAGAGAGAGAGAGAGAGAGAGAGAGAGAGAGAGAGAGAGAGAGAGGGAGGGAGAGAGAGAGAGGAGAGGAGTGAGTGAGTGAGAGAGAGACAGGGAGAGAGAGAGAGAGAGAGAGAGAGAGGGGGGGAGAGGGAGAGAGAGAGAGAGAGAGAGAGAGAGAGAGAGAGAGAGAGAGAGAGAGAGAGAGAGAGTGAGAGAGAGAGTGAGAGAGAGAGAGAGGTTTCAAAATCCGTACCTAAATACCTACATTCCCGCTCAATTACATTGCGCAATGGCCAGCAATATGGCAGTACAAATTATTCTGAAGACAGGAGTGACGAAATAATAAGCCAAGCCATTATGAATGAATTGCATGGATGCTCCTGTGCATTCAAGATTAGCAGAGAGAGTTATTGAAGACATAGAATATCTGACCCTACATCTATATCTCTCTGGTGAAAATCTAACAAGCATATATAACTTATATTTGAGAAGATTTTAGAATTTAAATATTATTAGTTTTGTATTAATGATGAATTCGTGAAATACAAACAACTAATCTTTTTTGTATTTCTCTTTTCATTAATGGGTCGGATAAGTAACAACCTAAAAATACAGAAGTTGATAAATTCTTTTTGATAAAATGAAGCAAAGGAATTTGATTCTTTGATTACATTTACTAAGCCTCTTCTCGATGGCATTATTCAAACGTAATCGTAAAATAACTAAAAAAGTTTTAATTACAACCTCATTCTAAAAGAACATTATGATAAAACAAGGGATAACAACAGGAGATCAAGGTCCTCTCTCTCTTTCTCCGGTCGGTTAAGTAATTACCAAAAAATTCATGAGTATAGTTTAATTATTGTAATAACACGTGTTTAAAGCGATGAGTAATCGCTAGACAATTTAAGACTCATGGCTTATCACTCATGGTATATGAACAATTCTTTCCTTACTCATTTATATTTAATCGAGTAATTACAAATAAAAAAACTGATTTTTAACCTATTTACAGTCATGGTAATGCATAAATGCTTACCTATAATTCTTGCTTTAGCCTTGAGAACCTCGTTAATTTAAGAAAAGTACGAACCTGACATTTATAAAACAAATTAACTATTAAGTTCACCTTTCTTATGTCATGAAAAGATTGAATTTAAAATTTTAAAAAGACCAAACAAAATATGGCCATAAAAATCACTAAATATATCCCTTTTGTCCCCACGGGAATCAAATCCACTACTCTAGATTTAAAGCGTATTCAAGTCAAGGCCTTCACTCACATGGCTACCATGAGCACCAGTTTATGAAATTAAGCTTTACAATTATAAAAGAATTTCTCCTGAAATTATTCGCAGCGTGGACTATATGGCGTTTTTTTTTCGTAGACTATAATATGTAGCCTGGAATTATAAATTTTCCAAAGCTTAGTAACTTCAAATGTGCTCCTGACAGTTGACATAGTGCTACTCATTTGGATAGTTTTTTTTCCTTGTAGAGTAAATCATACCGAAAAAAGAAAAAAATACTACTTTTTTTTTTGTCTGTGAATTTATTAATGTCAAAAAATATTGAGGTTTTGAATGAAACAGAAAACTTCGTAAGATTTATAAATCAGGTGTTCTGGTAGAAGTTTTTCTGTTTTTGACTGTGGATTATTCACTAATATTGTGATTTCGTATTATATTTTAGCAGATTTCCCTTAAGCGAAATCAGCTATTGAGGTCGTACTCATGACGCGAGTTTCGAAAAATTTCTTCAAATGTCCATCGATCCTACCCAGGAGATGACGAAAATGAGGTCCGTTCAAAATTATTTATATATATATATATATTTGTCTGTTAACGCTCGCAATTTTTGTTTGATCGTTACCAAACTCGAAATTTAATCGTTTTATGTAAAAATAAAGATCAAGTTCGTTAATGGCTGAAATCTGACTAGTAGGAGGGGGGTTTTTTGAAAATTCGAAATATCTCCGTTATTATGCGTCGGATCGAAAAATCGTATAGAACCAATCTTATTGAAAATTAAATTTACTATAAATATTGTTCTACACATTTATTCTCTATCTTGAATATTAACCGAGATATTTGCATTTGTATTCTGTGTATGATCGGCAGGGGTCGGCTATGTTCGGGACGTTCCACCGAGAGCTCTGGCGGCCGTTTCCATAACTACTCGTCTCTCTTGAATAGGTTTAGAGATACCTTACTACAACAGTTGTTATTAGGCAGGTTTAAGCATGGTGGTGTTGTGTTACCAGTATGGAGATTTCTCTGTTGTATAACTTCACGTGGGAAATCTGCTTAGTTTACGCAGCCCCTGCGTGACGGACTTTTTATATAGATTGGATGCTAAAATTTCTTTTCCACGAGATGGAGAAAAATGAAAAAGCTATTAAAAACTCTTTCAATAGTCCGTAACACATTTTAAGGAACAGGTACCTTTCTGATGGAAAAACTTCCTCCATCTTATATATTGTTATTAATATCAGATCTTTATGTAATAAAACATCCGATTTTCTATTATACCATTAGATAATCCTCTCTGGTATTTCTATTGTTGGATCATCTACAAACCTGGTTAAAAAGTATGGTGAAGGACTATTAAATGTTGAGCATAGGCAAGAACTCCATTACCTTGATTTAGGTAACTGCGTTTGCATCTGATTGGGGGGGGGCTCAAAATATCTCTGATTTTGTCACACAATTAATTATACAATTTTTTGTATAAACCTTGCTTTTATGGTTTTTTTTTCGGCCAAAGGTCTATGTAATTAATTCTCCTCGTATCTAAATCAGTTCTTACACAGAGGTGTAAAAATGATCCTCGCATTTCAATTGGTGGATCAGAAATAAAAGAAATATTTCTTCACTAAATGTGGCGGCAAAAGCGAGCAGGAGGCTCGAGTTCGAGTCCCTAAAGATTTCACATTTTTTTATAAAATATTTATAAAATATTCAGACTAGTAATATGCACCGATGGTGTAGTTTGTCGATGTCAATCATAAGTGTGCACCAGAGTGCAATGACAGAACAGGACGAATTCAGAGAAGCTAAAATTGCAGTGCACAGCTAACGGGAAAAAAACAGATTGAAATAGGACGAGATTCCATAATATACCATACATTCATGAGGGCACAAACTCAACTATACACCAGAAAAGGACACTGCGAATGGAAGGAGCTCCAGACTGCTTTTTTCAGGCACTGAAGATGGAGCTGGTGTTCTGAAAGTGCACTGATTCGTAATAAACGTGATATAAAGAAAATTAGACCATCATTCATCCAGAGAGTTATAACAAAATTTCAGAATCTTAACGATGTTGGTGATGATGATGTGTGTGCGCGCGCGCATTGTGTAATTATTATTATTATTATTATGATTCATACAATAATCGCATTTCGCATCAGGGGCGATTTAGCGACGAATCAGTTATTTAATATACAGCATAATAATTAACATATTTAACATATAACCTACTTAACATATAACATATTTAACATATAGAACATATTCAACATATAACATATTTTACCTATAATATATAATTATTATATTTACGTAAGTATGCTCATTTCTGCAAATATTTTCAGTATTGCCCTACATTATAATTATTTGAAAATGTGTAATTTACTAAGTTGTATTGTGTAATTTACTAAGTTGAAGTATCTGCCCTCTGCCATCATTGTCTATGATCTGGTTCTTCCATTTAATTATTATTATTTATTTGAGATGCCGCTACAATGGCGATTCATCTTTTAACGTGTTAGAATATAACTTTACAAAATTAAATAAGTATTACAAATTTACAAAATTAAACTTTTTCAATGTTCAAAATAAATACAATGCGCAAAATTGAATATAAACTTTTAGTATATTTACAAATTGAGAAAAAAAAAAGAAATAAATACTTTTAAATACTTAAAAACATCATCTATAAATTGGCTACTGTCGGCTAGTAGCTCCCATAAATTTGTGGGCCATGGGTGCATTATTACATTTGTGCAGTCAGTTAATACGTGTTTTACAGTCAGCGTCTTATTGCAGTAGCTATATATATACTGCTCAAAAATAAATAGGGATATTGGCTGTTTTGTGGTATTTATGGGGCCTAGCATTTTTGTTTTTTTTTCAATTATAAAAATCATTAATATTTATTAGAAATTATTGTCTTTTTCTCCCATAAAAAAGTAATTTAATTAAGGTCGATTTAATTAAAATTAATAGGATAAGAAAAAATAACCAATATCCCTATTCATTTTTGAGCAGTATAGATTCATCATGTCTGCTCATTAGATATGAATGTGTTATTCTTGTGTGTCCTGTGCGTAGGCGTGTTTTCCATTCAAGAAAATGTATTATATGAAAAACGAGGGGCGAAGTAAAATGAAATGAACGAGTTAATTTTACTGCTTTTAAATTCAAAGTCCAAAACAAATTTCTTCTTAGAGTGGTAATCTCAGAATCTTAGGAATATAAACCAATTTCAGTCCTAGGTGGAATTGTCGCCATACTGCCCCCAATAGCCCTTCAAGGTTGAAGCACTTCTATCTCTATTTTTAGGCAGAGTGTAGAAGGTAAATCCAGACTTACTCCACCTTATTCCTGCAATACTTCAAAACAATTCCAAAAAACATCAAATGGAGTATTTTCCACTCTCATAGCTTTCCAAATTTATTTTCCCTATGTCCTTTTATTTTTTTTTTATTAATTAGGCGTAATAAATATATAATACATTTTTAACCATCTAACATCTTATTTGTACTAAGAGAAGTAGATCAATTAAATTAGGTAGGTCAATAACGAGAAAAATACAAAAAAATGTTCGTAATTACTTTTTAGTAGAATTCCCTTAAGGGAAATCAGCTATTGAGGTCGTACTCAAGAGGCGATTTTCGAAAACTTTCTTCAAATGTCCATCGATCCTACCCAGGAGATGACGAAAATGAGGTCCGTTCAAAATTATATATATATATATATATATATATATATATATATATATATATATATATATATATATTTGTCTGTTAACGCTCTAGCGGTCGCAATTTTTGTTTGATCGTTACCAAACTCGATATTTAAACGTTTTATGTAAAAAGACAGATCAAGTTTGTTAATGGTTAAAATCGGACCAGTGGGAGGGGCGGGGATCTAGCGGGAATGATTTTCGAAAATTACGAAATATCTCCGTTCTATACCTCGGATCGAAATATTGTATACAATCAATCTTATTGAAAATTACATTTACCATAAATATTGTTATATACATTTACGAGTATTCTCTATCTTGAATATTAACCGAGATATTTGCTTTTTTATGAAATGTAGGCGGATAACGGACGAGAGTGAGTTTCCCGCCAAAAAGCTAGTTAGGCCGTTCGGCTCTTGTGAAATTTCTCTATTGTAAAACTTCACGTGGGAAATCTGCTTAGTTTACGCAGCCCCTGCGTGACGGACTTTTTTCGTAACTAGATTCCTGTACGATTACAGTATCAGTACAGTAGACTACGAAAGGTAAAACTTACCAAAAGGTGTAGATTACATTACGGGTATAGGGCTTCCTTGCTACATTTGGCTGGTTCTTGAGAACCTTTTGCAATTTAATTGATTAAATCAATTTATAAAAGTCACTATTATAATGTAGCAAATAATAATTAAGATTAAGATGTATCTATGCCCTGTAAAAGGCTCTCCTCTTTAAGAATCTTTCTAGGAAAGCAAAACGACTAGTACAAAAAATAGTCTACAGACCTATTGCTAGGTCATTTAGAGCTAGACTTATTAGACTAGCTCACTAGAGAGTGAGGTCACCGTAGCGGATCATTTATTTTGGAGTATTCGCTACGTGTCGATATTGCTAAAATAACAAAAGAGAAAACAATAAATTAACATGAACATCAATAGACAAGAACATTAACCATAATATCAAAAAACAAAAATCATCAAGAGCAATAATAAATATATAATACATCAATGAAAATTACAAAACATTTCAAGAACAGTAAAAAAGTACTACATCTAAGAGCAAAAATGTACTAATGTGTAATTGAATACGAAAGAAATAAGTAGGAACCAAAATATAAAAATTAACAACAAGTAGAAAATATTAAGCGAATAAATAACACCTTAAATGTATAAACAGTTGTTTATTTTAAAAAAGTACAGAAGAACATAAGAAGAGCATACTGATGAAAGTAATGAATAATTTAAGAATTCCATCTAAATGTGTTTAAATGTATGTTTTTTTAAATAATAAAATAAAATAAAAAACACGATTTTTAAGTAAAAAGGAAATAAAATGTAGCACAGGAGTGGACATAAAAAGCAAATAAAATACTATATTTTTTATTAAAAGTGTATAGATTTAAGATATTGAATTATTGTGTGATGTAAGGACTACTCTTCGTCAGTAATTCGTATTACTTCGCGTGGTATATAATTTATTAATTTAATATAAATATATTTCAAAATTTAAAGACAAATTCGTGAGTTTATAAAGAAATAATTAATCTAAGCTATTTTATTTAGTTTAACCTCCTAAATAGTTAAGAATATACAACATGAAAGAAAGAGCATAAATAAGTTTAAATTATCCTCAAAATTTAATTATTAATTAACCCGTATCGTTAGAGGAGGATTCATTTTCCTAATCTTCTTCTACGTCATCAGTGAAAGGACTTTGTAAGTCCTTTGGGTCTTCTTCACCTTTCTCATCTAATTTCTTAACGTTTTTCCTTGGAAGAAGACGAGTGTCACGTCAGTTTAGCTCTGCTACTGGGAAACATTTGTGTCCCAGATTACTCCACCACCCAACTTATCAGTGGTCACGGGGACTTCAATAACAGCTCCACTTCTTTAAAAGAAAAGAATCCCCATTGTGCTCCTGTGGCGAGTTGGATACGGCTGACCATATGTGATCCTCCGCGTTTCAACGCCAAGCGTATTCGGCTAATGAGTGCTTTCTCATATGTGAACTGGCCTCCCGAGAGCTACCATGTGTAGGTAAACGACGCTGATAGATTTTCAGCCTTCAGGTCCTTTGCCCAAGAGGTGTTGAAAACTAAGTAAAAATGTATTTCTTTGTAAATTATATGCATATATGTACTTCTTATGTGTGTTTAGGTTAGTATTTAATCTTTAGGTGTGTAGGCTAGTTAGTTAGGCTCTTGCTGCCACTTCTCTGAACAGAGGCAAAGGAGTCGCAGCTGCGGGTTCCCCAAGCACTTTTCGGACTTAAACTAAATGTTGCACTTTTATGCTAAGTTACCTGGCCTAATTTATCTATTCGAAATTTTCATAACTCTTATTAAATGGAGACCGCTGGTATGGGGAAACCCAAAGGTATAGCGGGGGCAGAGGTGGGGGAAAAAGAGTGCAACTGACGGGGTCTGAAGATAGAAGTAACCTCCGAGATAAGTCTGCAATATTCATTTTTCTACTTGACTTTCTGGTCTAATATTCCGAATGTCTTTGTTTCTGGCTGTCTGTGCCTCTTCAGACAGTTGCTCAAGGAGTAGTACATAATGTTTAATAATTAATGGGCAGTGCGATAAAATTTTATGAATTGTTGGCATTTGGAACCAGCCATATTTTTGTTCAAGAAGACAAATAGTCGTCAAGCAAAATTCTTGAAACTTTGTTATATTGATCTCCTGATACATGAAAGGACAAACAAAATAACACCAAACCACCTTATTAACTCCTGTTGCACACCAGTCGTTTTAGAAACTCCACTTGGGTCAACGAAAAACCTCCTAGTTGTGTGTCATTCTTGTTTTGGACGATTAGGTTTTCAGACTTAGTTGACTTTTTCGATTTTTTCAACCATGATAGCTGGATTGGGACTACTGTGCGCCGTACTAAATCTGAACAGATGTATACAAGAGGTCCTTTTATAATGGCGTTATCTGTATACCGCTCCCCCGTAACATATTTCATCCGCATTTTTTAGCAGGTGGTTTTGTTTTTTAGCAAAACTTTCCCCTCTCTTCTCTTTCCAAGTTCGGTGTCCAGCGAACAGGATAATACGTTCTCATTACAAGTACTTTCTTTAGTTACTATGAACATCAGTAGTGCTAAAATTTATTTTTGTATAATTGGTTAGTTGAAAATAAGTGCTGTTTTTGCAGAAGGAGTGATTTTTGAATCATTTCTTCAAAGTACATCGGTCCTACCCAGGAGATAATGAGTATGAGGCTGTTCAAAACTATATACATGGTGGTCGTTACCAAACTCGATATTTAAACGTTTTATGTGTTTAACTAAAGATCATGTTCTTTAATCATTTCGATTGCTCAATTGGAAAGGCGGGTTTAAACGGGGGATTTCGAAAATTAAAAAAAAAAAAAATAGAATAGCTTGGTTATTATACGTCGCATCGAAAACTTTTATAGAACTAATCTTATTGTACATTTAATTGCCTATAAATTGTGTTATATAGATATTTTCTCTAATATGAATACTAACCGAGATATTTGGATTTTCTAGTTTTCAGCTTTTACTAAACCCCCACTCCTACACACGTCATTATAACAATGAGTTTTTCCAAATACTATTTTCATTATACCTTTACTGTGGGAATACATGGAATTACGTCGTGATGAGGGTAACAATTAAGATTTCTCGTTCTTAGCTCGAAAATGTTTTTGATCTAGTTATGGGCAACCTTTGATATGTTGCGGGCCAAACTTTAGTGTGCAAATAGGTTAGCAGGCCGCTTTTAAAAGTAGTGCATTTTAAAGTAGTGTTCATAATTTGTAACGATAGATATCAGACATGAAATTATACAACGATAATAATTATACGATAATGTAATTATAATACAATTTATTAAAATACCAAAAAAAATAGGTACATTATGATTAAATCGTAAAATTTGGAATTATTACTAACAACGAAAGTTAAATAGCGACACTGAAATCAGTGAGACACTTGAGATTGAATTTGGAAAACTAATCCATTGATGTTTGGATTAATTCTACTGATACAAAGACGTAAAGAATTTTCCAAATTATCGTCAGTCAGCCTTGTACGATGTTTTAGCAGATTTCCATTAAGCGAAATCAGCTATTGAGGTCGTAATGGAATTTTCGAAATTTTTCTTCAAATGTCCATCGATCCTACCTAGTAGATTGACGAAAATGAGGTCCGTTCAAAACTGTATATATATATATTTGTTTGTTACCGCTATAGCGATCGCAATTTTTGTTTAATCGTTACCAAACTCGATATTTAGTCGTTTTATATAAAAATAAAGATAAAGTTCGTTAACGGCTGAAATCGGAACAGTGGGAGGGGGGGTTTAAAGGTGAGGATTTTCGAAAATTCAAAATATCTCCTTTATTATACGTCGGATCGAAAAATTGTACACAACTAGTCTTATTGCAAATTAAATTTACTATAAATATTGTCATATTCATTTATTCTCTATCTTGAATATTAACCGAGATAATTGCATTTTTATGAAATCTGGGCGGATAACGGATGAGAGTTTCCTGCCAAGAGATAGGTCGCCCGTTTTCTTAACTGTTCGGCTCTCGTGAAAAACCTCACGTGGGAAATCCGCTTAGTTTACGCAGCCCCTGCGTGACAGACTTTTTTCGTCATCTCCTGGGTAGGGTCGATGGACATTTGAAGAAAACTTTCGAAAATCGCGTCATGAGTACGACCTCAATAGCTGATTTCCCTTCCGGGAAATCTGCTAAAATAGTCCGGTTGGAAATTAAGTCACAATGAGAGGAAATTAAGAGCGTAGATTGAAGATCTTTGCTCATCAAGGCGATGATAATTATATACGGATGGTCATGAACTGGGAAATGCATGACTCTTTATGCAGTCTGTACCTCTGCGACATAAGGCACAACTAGACCGCATTTTGGACAGTGTCTTGGGCGGGAGGGGAAACTGCTTTTTGGTTTGCACACTAGTGCGATAAATTCGCCCAACTTCATAAATTTTTTTCATTACTTCCAGCACAGTGGTTCCAAACCAGCAATCCTCGATGTTTTGATTTATTAACTTTCATCATTGAAAAGAACTGTTCGCATTTATAAGTACTGCCAAACGCACAAATCTCTCCTCATCTTCCTCATTTGGGGTAAGTAGTGTAATATTTTTGTCTAATTGGGTTTTTCAAAATGTCTCGCGGGCCGGGGGTTGCCCACATATGATCTATACCATACTTGATATTTAACCGTTTAATTCAATACTAATTTTTATAGTCGTTAATAGCTGAAATCGGACCAAGAAAAGGGGGGGGGTTGAGAGGAAATTCGAAAATTCGGAAATATCTCCGTTATTATGCGTCGTATCGAATATGTTATAGAACCAATTTTTTTTTTTATTTACAATTGCTTACAGGTTTATTCCCTTGTAATTGGGGTTCAGATTATATAATAGTGTTAATCTGCATATATTACTTATTTTATAATGCAATTATTGATTATGCGAAATTAATAACAAGTTTTTTAATAAAGAATAATAATTTCTTGTCTAATTAAAAAATAATGAAAATAAAATGTTTCAACTCAACCATAAAAAAAAATAGTAATAAATGCAGAAAAAGATTTTACAGTACTTCTTTTTTCCTATCCTTTTTTTCTAAAAAAAAAAAACAAAAAAGTATTGGCTGTGAAGAACTGATTTACTCCTACTCAACTATTATGTCCTCATACATTTCCTGTTGTTGCACATTTCCGGTTAAATTGTTGATTGAGTATCCTGTTGTGGCTCAATCATTGTCATATCAGAGCTAGGATCCGGAGTTTTTCTTACTGATTTTCATTTGGCCTTAGGTTGATTTGCTTGATAGAGTTAATCATCACCTGCTTTCAATCAACCTTGGCCTTCCCCACCTCCCCTCCAATAGTCATTAGCCTCCCATTAAAGTTCTCTGGTATCCACAAATTATCTTCACTTTATTTTTTTCAACCTGACAAAAGTAAGATTTCGTAATAGTTAGAGGTAACAAATGTTGATTGAAAAGAAACAGTATTTTCAAGGGTTGCGAGTTAAGCCCATTAGTACCTAACATATTTGTGAGAAATTTGAAATGTCAGTAAAGGACGTTCAAAGATAAAATGGCAGCTTCACAGACGATATGCATATTTTCATTGTGTACTAGAGGGACCTGAAAATATCTGGTATGACTCAATTATATTTATCCTTAAAGTAGAAAAATGAAGAAAAATAATATTTTCCAGGTCTAAAAAATGAACACATATTTCATATATAAAGGAAACCTTCGAGTCATAAAATTTATATTACCCTTTTAATTGTCGGGCAACTAAGATTGATCTTATTTTATAAGCTAAGTTTATAAACACTTATAAACTTATCTCCATAATAAGGCTACTGCAATCTAAAGCTACTATACTTATTCATGCATTATTCTTATACTAATCTCGCCATTATTAAGAGGAGGCAATTAGAAATTGCAGTGGAAAGTAGACGTTAGGGTTTCTACTCTAATGTGAGGAAGTTAAGGGAAATCAGCTATTGAGGTCGCACTCATGAAGTTATTTTCGAAAATGTTCTTCAAATGATATATGATTACACGTTATACTGTATTTTTGAAATATAAACTTATTGTATTGCGTGTATGTTTGTATATATATATATATATATATATATATATATATACATATACATTAGCTAAAATTAATATATATATACTAGCTCAGATACCTGGCATCGCTCGGGAATTCATTTGAGGCTGAATGGTGATGGTATTCTTTTGGCAAGGCTATACTTTGCACAATATTTTGACATTTACCCGTCCCAGTGTTTAGGGTTAATACCCGTTGTTGGCATTTGTTAATAATAAAATTAATTTTTTATGTAAGTCTTCAGTGTCCTCCAAATTGTCATATTTCCCATCTTCTGTGTTTTATGCATAGATTTCAGTTATTAAGGGCAAAATATTAACATAGATTTGAATTAATTTTTCCAGCTGAGGTACCTCATAGTTCAAATTGGAATGAATTGTTGAGCATATCAATATTTCTACGCAAATTACTTGTTCCACACATTATTCCTGGAGAAATGTATAAAACAAAAGTTAATCTAAATAACAAAGTAAACAACTTTTGTTTTGTGCATGTTTGTCAAAAAACAAATAGACAATGAAATATCGCGGATTTTTATTTCAGGCCTTCCTTACAGCCCCCACTCCTGCCCGTCCCTAGAAATGTTGGTATGGCTTGTTTTAATGAAAGCGTTAGTGCTAATACAGATACCGAGTTTTATTTAACTCGGTTGGGTCTTTTGTCCCAAATAAAATTGTTCACTTCCGCTATAGGTTTTAGCGTATATCTCGTTTATAATTCGGCATACGAAAAAAGTGTATATAACAAAAGTTACTCTAAATAACAAAATAAACAACTTTTGTTATGTTCATATTTGCTAAAAAACCAATAGGAAACGAAATATCGCTATTTTTAATTTCTAAGGCTTCCCTTATAACCCCCACTCCATTTCGTCTCAGACGATATTTATATAGCCTAAAGTCTAAGGTGAGTTAGTAGTAATATACATACCAAGTTTCATAAAATTCGGTTCAGCCGTTTATGCGTGAAAAGGTAACAAACAAATAAACAAACAAACAAACAGACACCAAAGAAACAAAATGCAGTTATGGTGACTATGACATGTGAAACGAAAATTTATCGTGAAATTTCGCGAAAAAAATCAATGTACAGACAGAGGTTACAATTATATATATATATATACTAGCTCAGATACCCGGCTTCGCTCGGGAATTGATTTGAGGCTGAATGGTGATGGTATTTTTTTGGCAAGGCTTTAATTTGCACAATATTTTGACATTTAACCGTCCCAGTATTTAGGGTTAATACCCGTTGTTAGCATTTGTTAATAATAAAATTAATTTTTTATGTAAGTCTTTACTGTCCTCCAAATTGTCATATGTCCCGTCTCCTGTGCATTATGCATAGATTTCAGCTATTAAGGACAAAATATTAACATTGATTTGAATTACTTTTTCCAGCTGAGGTGCCTGGTAGTTCAAATTGGAATGAATTGTTGAGCATATCAATATTTCTACACAAATTACTTGCTCCACACATTGTTCCTGGAGAAATGTATAAAAAAAAAAAAGTTAATCTAAATAACAAAGTAAACAACATTTGTTATGTGCATGTTTGTCGAAAAACAAATAGGCAATGAAATATCGTGAATTTTATTACAGGCCTCCCTTATAACCCCCACTCCCGTTCTAACCTAAAAATCTTAATATATCTTATAATCATGGAAGAATTAATGCTAATAGACATACCGATTTTTTTTAAGTTCGGTTCAATCGTTAGCGCCCAATGAAATAGTTGACTCCAGCTTTAGTTTATAGTTTATATCTCGTTTACACATTGTTAAAAGGCAAAAATGAATATCACGAAAGATACTCTAAATAACAAAATAAACAACTTTTATCATGTTCATATTTGCCGAAAAACGAATAGAGAACGAAATACCGTTCTTTTAAATTCAGGCCTCCCATACAACCCCCACTCCTGCCCGTCCCTAGAAATGTTGGTATGGCTTATTATAATGAAAGCGTTAGTTCTAATACACATACCGAGTTTTATTTATTTCGGTTGGGTCGTTTGTCCCAAATAAAATTGTTCACTCCCGCTATAGGTTTTAGCCTATAACGCCTTTATACTTCGGTATACGACGATAGTGTATATAAAAAAAGTTTCTCTAAATAACAAAATAAACAACTTTTGTTATGTGCATATTTGCCGAAAATGCAATAGGAAACGAAATACCACTATTATTAATTTCAGGCTTTCCTTATAACCCGCACTCCGGCCCGTCCCTAGAAATGTTAGTATGGCTTATTATAAGGAAGGCGTTAGTACTAATTCACATACCGAGTTTGGTTTAGTTCGGTTAAGTCTTTTGTGCCTAATAAATTGTTGACTCCCGCCTTAGTTTTTAGCGTATAACTCATTTATACTTCCGTATACGGCAAAAGTGCATATAACAAAAGTTACACTAAATTACAAAATAAACAACTTTTGTTAGGTCCATATTTGCTGAAAAAGCAATAGGAAACGAAATATCGCTATTTTTAATTTCTGGCTTCCCTTAAAACCCCCACTCCTGCCCGTCCCTAGAAATGTTGGTATGGCTTCTTATAATGAAAGCGTTAGTGCTAATACACATACCGAGTTTTATTTATTTCGGTTGGGTCTTTTGTCCCAAATAATATTGTTGACTCCTGCTATAGTCATAAGCATATAACTCATTTAAACTTCGTAATACGATGAAAGTGTTTATTACAAAAGTTACTCTAAATAACAAAATAAACAACTTTTGTTATGTGCATATTTGCGAAAAAAACAATAGAAAACGAAATATCGCGACTTTTAATTTCAGGCCTCCCTTATAACCCCCACTCCTGTTCGTCTCAGAGAAAATTAATATAGTCTATCTCTCAAGTTGGACCAGACTGCTCACGGTGTGCCAATTTAATTTAAAATCGGTTAAGTAGTTTAGGAGTCCATCGCGGACAAACATCGTGACAGGAGATTTATATATATTAAGATATATATATATATATATATATATATATATATATATATATATATATATATATACATATGTATGTATGTATGTATAAAAGTCCTTGCGTAAATTGAGTAGATTTCGCACGTGAAGTTTATCAATAGAGAAATCCGCATACTTGTAACAGTAGTAGTGCTTTATTTTTACATAAAACAATTAAATACCTAATTTGGTAACGATTAAAAAAAAACGGCGACCGCTCGAGTGTTAACAGACCTATATATATATATATATATATATATATATATATATATATATATATATATATATATATATGGGCATTTGAAAATTCTTTTTGAAAATCGCGTTATAAGTACAACCTCAATGGCTGATTTCCCTTAAGGTCTTTTAGGAGATTTACCTTGAGGGTAATCAGCTATTGAGGTGCTACTCATGACGCGACTTTCGAAATTGTTCTTCATTAGTCCATCGATCCTACCCAGGAGATGAAGAAAATGAGGTCCGTTCCAAACTATATATATATATATATATATCGGTCGCAATTTTTGTTTAATTGTTACCGAATTCGGTATTTAATTGTTTTATGTAAAAAGAAAGATTAAGTTCGTTTATGGCTGAAATCGGACCATTAAGAGGGTGGTTTAGAGGGGGAATATCGAAAATTCGAATTATCTCCGTTACTATACGGCGGATCGAAAAATTGTATAGAACTAATCTTATTGTAATTCTCAATACATTTTGTTATGTACGTTTTTACTCTACATTGATTATTAACCGAGATATTTGAATTTTTATTAAATGTGTGCTGATAATGGATGAGATGAGATCGGTTGCTGTCGGTTCTATTCGGGAGTTTCCGAATGCTAGTTCGGCCGTTTCCGTAACTGTTAGGCTCTCGTGAAATTGGTTTAGAAACCCAGTACTACTACTGTTACTCAACACAGAAGCAGATTTCTGTATTATTGTAAAACTTCACGTGGGAAATCTGCTGAGTTTACGCAGCCCCTGCGTGACGGACTTTTTTTTTTTCAGCTTTCAGTAAACCCCAACACTAGTTCACTAAACTCACCAACTCTTGTTCATCACATATCAGCAATCATCCATAATATCATAAATCGTGTTATTTAAAGCTTAATTATCACGTATTGTCTTCATAAGATCATTCCTACGTGACATAGATAAATTCACGACATGATATCATCATCAAAAAACATTAGAGATAGATAAAATACTCGACACTATATTTTCATGTAAAAACATAAGGTACCGCTTGTTAATAATTGAAACATTGGGGGTATAAAGAAGGGATAAAATAAGAAATTTGAAATATCCCAATTATTATGAGTCGGATAATATATATATATATATTATGTTTCTGTACAGCGCATATTTTCTTAAACCTAATATTAATCGAGTTATTTTTAGCTATTGAGGTTTTACTCATGACGCGATTTTCGAAAAAATTCTTCAAATGTCCATCGATCCTACCCAGGAGATGACAAAAATGAGGTCCGTTCAAAATTATATATATATATATATATATATATATATATATATATATATATATATATATATCTGTTAACGCTCTAGCGGTTGCAATTTTTGTTTGATTGTTACCAACTTCGACATTTAAACGTTTTATGCAAAAAGACTTATGAAGTTCGTTAATGGCTGATATCCGACCAGTGAGAGCGGGGTTTAGAGAGGGGGATTTTCGAAAATTCGAAATATCTCCGTTGTCATACGTCGGATCAAACAATTGTATAGAACTAATCTTATTGAAAATTAAATTTACTATAAATATTGTTATATACATTTATTCTCTATCTTGAATAGTAACCGAGATATTTGCATTTTTATTAATTGTAACGGACGAAATGGGATCGGCTAACTTCGGTTCTAGTCGTGAGTTTCCGTCAAAAGCTAGTTCGGCCGTTTCCGTAACTGTTCGACTCTTTTGGAATTTCTCTATTGTAAAACTTCAAGTGAAAAATCTGCTTAGTTTACGCAGCCCCGGCGCGACGGACTTTTATTCTTTAGTGTTATTTTTTCGGGTGTTCCTTCAACTGGTTTTTTTTGTAACTGTACCAATAAACATTTCAAGCCCAGCTTAAAAAAAAATTTCAAGTAGATGTTAAGAGAGAAATAGAGAATATTTCTGGATGCCATCATCAGCGTGGATTTCTGCTGGTGGAATCAGGTTAGTTTACGTGACGTTATTCTTTATATTGCGGTTAGATTTTGGCTGCAGAGTTTAGTCAATATGGTTGGGCTACTTAAACTATGCAGATTTCCCACTTGCTGGATATCTGGTATTCTCATCTCACTACTCTATTTCTAAGTAAAAAAAAAATTAAAGAAAAATAAAAGTCCGTCACGCAGGGGCTGCGTAAACTAAGCAGATTTCCCACGCGAAGTTTTACAGTAGATAAATATACATACAGGTGACACTACCGTGAATGCTCAGTAAATGTACAATACAAGGCTGAATTGTAAACAAACAGGCAAGCCAACCTCGTAGCGCTGCATAGATAGACAGGAAAGACAAACAATTAATGAAACATATCTGAATTTAACATATTAATTTTATTGAAAACAATTTACTAAAACTAGTGGTGTAATTTGTAATGAATCAGTTTCATCTCAATCACTCAAATTTTAGTAATCCAAAAACAAAAGAAGGGGGGGGGGGTCAACAGAACGTATTTGCATTTATCTCACAAAGTTAAAGTTCAATGAAAACAATATTTGTTATTTAGGCTTCAATTAATATCTATTATTATATAACAGAGCATTGTTTATGTAACACTAGTAGAAGTGGGGGTTTACTGAAGGATGAAAACTGAAAAATGCAAATATCTCGGTTAATATTCAAGGTAGAGAATACGTGCATATAACATTATTTATAGTGCATTTAATTTTCAATAAGATTGATTCTATAAATTTATTCGATCCGAATTATAGTAACGGAGATATTTTGAATTTTCAAAATTCTCCCCCTCTAAACGCCTCCTCCCCTTTCCGGGTCCGATTTCAGCCGTTAACGAACTTGATCTTTCTTTTTACATGAAACGACTAATTATTGAGTTTGGTAATGATTAAACAAAAATTGCGACCGCTAGAGCGGTAACAGACAAATATATATATATATATATATATATATATATATATATATATATATAGTTTTGAACGGACCTCATTTTCGTCATCTCCTAGATAGTAGGATCGATGGACATTTGAAGAAAAAATTCGAAAATTCCGTCATGAGTACAACCTGAATAGCTGATTTCCCTTGAGGGAAATCTGCTAAAAAGTAGAAGTGAGTGTTCACTAATGGCTCAAAGCAAAAAATTCTGACACGCAGGGGCTGCGTAAACTAAGCAGATTTCCAACGAGAAGGTTTACAATAGATAAATAAACACACACATACAAACACACGCCTCGATGTTAAAATGAACAAGAACGTTTCGATATTACCCTGGTTAGAGGGCTCATATCAGTTAACTATCTAAATAATTGGTGAATTCACTAATTTAAATTCTCGTAGGTTATAGAATTACTTAATAAATCGCTTGAGTAAAATGGAAACAAACATTTGATAAAATAAGTAAGATTACAAAATTGTATGGTATTGATAACTGACATACTCGTGTACTCCTGTTTGGAAAGCAACATTATTATAAAGTAGAATTACATTTACTCTTCATGTAAGTGACGTAACAATTTATTTGAAAATCTCCCAAAACTTAAACTGGCCTACAAACCTTAATTTCATAATAACAGCTTTTGATTTTTTTTGCAGAAAATATTCTTGAGCTCTTTTTCTTAAAATACTTTTAGTGCTGACTATAGATTTTCAAGTGATCATCAAACAGTTTAATTGTATTATAAACGATAGTAAGTTACTTTTAAAATAATGATGTACTTTTAGTAATTTTTCGAAAAGAAAAGAAACGTTATGATTGTCTCCATTATTTTGTAGAGTAAATTAGATTCCCGATCTTGAAAATCGAAAATCCGTACAGATCAACGTACGGATACTCGAGATTTTATTGCCGCTTCTGATTTACTGCTTATATGATGAATTCTCTACAATAATTTATACGTACTCTATATATTTTTGGAGGGGGGGGGTGGCCATTATGGGGTTTAGTAATAAACGTTCTTAGAACGCTTGTATTTGTGCGTGTAAACACGAACTACATAATATAAAATTATTACATTTAAAATTTAAACCGTGGTGCACTCCAGAATTTAAGCATTATGTGGTGTTTCAAATAAATAGTTTACCCATTGTTGATATGTTTGTGATCTACAGTTTCCTAAGCTCCAGAAAATTCTTGAATAATTTTATAACATGAACTGATTTTCCACGAATGGCCTACCGCTAAAATATTTCTCAACGAGAGACACTGCCAATAAGTCTTAAATTTAATTAATAACGAGTTCTGAATTCTGTACAAATTAAGTTGGAAATTATTGTCCCAAACAAAGCTTTAGTCAGAATATTTAAACAAACAACTCTATGGGTGAGCACGAAAGCCTGTATTTCCCAAAAACGGAAACAAAGCTAAAACCAGTTGTTATGCAATGAATAATAACTCAGTACAACTTCTCAAAGTTCAAGGAACATTTTCACTAACTCGATGAATAAATATCACAAAACAAACATTAGTTCTCCGATTCACAATTGCCTCGAGAGGCAACGGATCAAGTCGCATATAGACATCGGTGAGTGACATATCTGCCCAGATAAATCCTTTAATTGATCCTGGGGTTATATATTTTGGGCTTGATACAAATGTATTAAGAAAGGAACCATATTAATATATATTTCAAATTGTAGAGTGAAAATCACTAATTAAAGCACAGGAACATTGTCTAGGAAGTAACACGTTCAGTATTTTCCCTAAGCAAAAAGTAGAATTCATGATTCTTAGTAATCAATTTAAATTTTTCTTTTACCAAAATTAAACTTGCCTATGAAATTATTTTGAAAAGATTAAAAATTTTAGAAAATGCATACATTTTAAGAATATGTAAGAGCTAGGATCCGGAGTGTTTCTTACTGATTTTCATTTGGCCTTAGGTTGATTTGATTGATGGAGTTAATCATCATCTGCTTTCAATCAACCTTGGCCTTCCCCACCTCCCCTCCAATAGTCATTAGCCTCCCATTAAAGTTCTCTAGTATCCACAAATTATATTCACTTAATGTTTTTCAACCTGACAAAAGTAAGATTTCGTAAAAGCTAGAAGTAACAAATGTTGTAATATCTTCAAGGTTTGCGGGTTAAGCCCATTAGTACCTTAACATATTTGTGAGAAATTTGAAATGTCAGTAAAGGACGTTCAAAGATGCAATGGTTGCTTCACAGACGTTATACATATTTTCATTGTGTTCTAGAGGGACCTGAAAATATCTGGTATGACTAAAAAATGAACACATGTTTCATATATAAAGAAAACCTTCGAGTCAACTTCTCAAAGTTCAAGGAACATTTTCACTAACTCGATGAATAAATATCACAAAACAAACATTAGTTCTCCGATTCACAATTGCCTCGAGAGGCAACGGATCAAGTCGCATATAGTCATTGGTGAGTGACATATCTGCCCAGATAAATCCTTTAATTGATGCTGGGCTTACATATTTTGGGCTTGATACATATTCATTAAGAAAGAAAACATATTAATATATCTATTGCAAATTGTAGAGTGAAAAACGCAAAATAACAGTATTCGGACATTGTCTGGGAGGTGACACGTTTTGTGATTTTCCTGAGCATAAAGTAGAAGTCATGATTCTTAGAATCAATTTAAATTTTTCGTTTACCAATATTTAACTTGCCTCTGAAATTATTTTAAATTTTAAAGCAATTTTCCAAAATGCATACATTTTAAGAATATGTAAGAGGAAAATAATACCGACTTAGTCTAAAATGGTAATTATCCTTACATTGTAGTTCTGAAGAGAAGTACTCCATTGTATCTTAATCATTAGCCATTGAATATATATATAATAAATATCAGACCAACAACAGGATGAGGTGAATTAATATTATTATTCATTTCCGATGTCAGTAATTGAGAATTAAAAGGAAGGGAGGTAAAAAAAATAACCTTTAAAATAGTAGTTCAATTCTGTTTATATTCCACTCGTGTAATTGTATTTGTCATTCGATTGAACGAATTTCCTATTTGTAAGGGCCAATTGGAAATTTAAAAAAAATGTCTAATTATATTGAGACACATTATAATCCCATCAACTCCACAATAAAGTTTAAACACAGCATGTAATGAACATACAAAGCAATTTCAGCAAAGTACCTTCGGAATGAATAGGTTGGAACCGACTGTCTTAGAAGATACGTTTCAACTAATCACGTTCAGACTTAGTGATAAAGCATTTTCGGTAAGAGGTTCGAAATGTCAACAGCGTCCCTGCTTTCTTTTTACAACTCCATGTTGCTCTTTGCTTATTTTCAGCTACAAAAAATTAAATGGTCGTTTTAACTGTAGTTGCACTTATAGTTGGTTCGTAATCGTAGAGTAATAGTAAATAACTAACATTTCAACTTAGCCCTTGAAGAATTCAATAAGTTTCACAGCAGTGTTGTTGGAAGTGAAGAATATTGTGTACTTGGAGAGAAAAATGAAACGTCCAATTATTCACAACTTTTTTTTTTCTAGCGCTTAGCTCTGAAATAAAAAACCTATGAAGAATTGGACGTTTTTTTTTCTCTCTCCAAGCAGGTTCAATAAGATTTAAAGTTTTGGTAAACGAGGCAAAGAATGCGAAGACATAAACCCATAAAGAGCTGGCGTACGATTTAAGTTTCGAAGCCTTGGCCGAACGATCAAACTTATATTCTGAGCATTTGAAACTATTCCAACATCATACATAACCTAACTTTTGTCGTTCTTATATATTTATCGAAATCCCTGAAAAACATAATAAGTGGAGCATATTGAACCAATATGAGATGAAGGAGAAAATAATCCAACAAAGAAAGTTGTTACCACTAGCAAGAGATTCAGAGAATATTTCAGGGCCATTTTCCAATAAGTGGAAAATATAATAAAAATACTGCGTACGGTAAATTCCCGCTAGCCACTTGCTTTTACCACAGGTAATATTATGGGAAGATATGAAACTTGAAACTGCTAACAAGAAGAAAATTATAAATCCAAATGGGAAAGGCAGGCTTAGTCTAAATTAGAGTTACGTTTCAACAAGATATCCTTCATCAAGACTCAGAAGTCTTATATATATCCTTGAAAGAATAACTTATCTTTACCCCCAAAATTCTGAATACTCATTCGTTTACCGGAAACCTTAGTTAACGGGAAGAGAGGCTTCCAGCAGAACGGAAACAAAAAATATTTCCATGTTTTTCTTAAGCATACAGAGGATGGAGTATAGGGACTTTTTTTTTCTTTCCCATAAAAAATACCTACACATTAAGCCTTAAATTGCTTATTTATCGGATCCATACAAAAGGAGATATTTACGATTTGTTGTCTTCCTTTCAATCTCTAAATGAAGCAATACTATATGATCTGTAAACTGAATCTACACTTTCACAAGAAGTGTAAATACATACAGTTTTAAAGTAAATTTATCAGTTTCTAAAACAAAAGTGAGTTTCCTATTAAATGATTAGCTGTAGTAGAAAATTCGCTAATTGGACAGGTTTGCTGCGATAGATGCATCCCACTATTGACTATCTGAAACGTTATGTGTGATACATGGAATTCAGGTTGAACATTTGAGTTAATGCGTTCGCCATAATCGTACATGGGATCCTGGAGTAGCGAGTTCGATTCCCGCTTGGAGAATACGAACTTATTTAGTGAGTTCGTCAATTCGAGTAAATTTGAATTAATTTTGTGAGGAACTCATTAAACAGGTTCAATAGGTAATCCAGTTCCATTGTTTTATTCTTTACAGTTCATTTACCATCATTTTGGGAGTTTAAATAAATGTATGAAAGTATTGAAAAAATGTTTGAACCCATGTTATTTTACCCACATTTTTTGGAAAGAGTATTCCTCAATATAATATTTTTTTTTTGCTTTTAGATACCCCAATAACTATCTTGAATTTTAACGTGTGTATAATATATATATATATATATATATATATATATATATATATACATACATTTATATGGTCCACATGATTTTTTGGGAAATTTAGGAGAGTTATCGGTTTCAATCCTATGTTGACAAAAGAAGTTTATTTAGTGACGAACTAGCTAAAAAAAATCCGTAGTCCCACTCGTGCCAGAAAAGAGTGGTAACCTAAAGATACTTGGTCCCAATTAGTCGATCCGTAAAATGGATATTTTTTGCATAATAAATGTCTGAATTTAGGATTTCTTGGCTAGACAGGATTCGTAACCTATTATTTTCTGATAAGACCATTGACCAAGCAAACTATTACCATTTTTCCGATTACATTGTATTTTGATTTGAAATATTTAATATATTTTTCGTTTTTGTTTTTTTTCAGGGCTGTTAGTATGAACATGGAGGCGCAGGAAAATCTGGCCTAAATGCCTCACTATGGCCGGAAACCAATGCGACGATCTGAAAAAAATTTCTCACGACTTCCTGAGCCCGGAAAACAATTTCATAACCTACCTCATTGGGTTCGCGCCCGCCAAGAGCACTGGATATTTGGTCTACAGATTGTTCCTACTCGTCGTTTTGGCAACTGTGACAACTCTAATAATTTACGGACTTATTTTAGTTCCGGACAAAAGATTAATAGTAGACTCGGTCCACTACCTTGTACTATGTTTTAATGGATTAAGTGTATTAAGCAACAGAATAATATCACGAAGGTAACAACACTATTAAATCAAATATTTGTAATAAAACAAAATTCCCTTGGGGATTACCGCATAAATACAAATCAAGTCAGCTTTTGAGTCATAAAAACTCTGTCACGCAGGGGCTGCGTAAACTAAGCAGATTTCCCATGTGAAGTTTTACAATAGAAAAATCTGCATGCTGGTAACACAACACCACCGTGAGTAAATACAGACCATAATGAAAAAACCGTTCAGCTGATTTTAAAAAACTTCCAACGGAAACGGCTACTGAATTGTAAACACTCAGAGCTGAACAGATAGCTAGACATATTCTTCACCGGAAAGAAAAACAATTACTGATAAACATTTGAACATAAAACAATAACTTTATTGTAAACTATTTACTATATCTAGTACTGAAATTTATAATGAATCAGAATAATTTATATTTTAATAACTCTAATTTTAGTAGTCCAAGAACTAAAGAAGGGGGGAGGCGAATCAACAGAACGTATTAGCATAAATCTCAAAAAGTAAAAGCTGAAACGACAAGAAAATTTAGAAGAAGCTTCCACCAGAGCCGAACAGTTAGTTACGGAAACGGCCGAACTTATCCGAACAATACCCGATCACATGTCCCACACATTTAGTAAAAATGCAAATATCTCGGTTAATATTCAAGATAAAGAATATATATATATATATATATATATATATATATATATATATATATATATATATATAACAATATTTATAATAAATTTAATTTGCAATAAGATTGGTTCTATACAATTTTTCGATCCGATGCATAATAACGGAGATATTTCGAATTAACGATAATCCTCCCTCTAAACCCAGTCCCTCTAGTCCGATTTCAGCCATTAACGAACTTGATCTTTCTTTCTACATAAAACGGTTAAATATCGAGTTTGGTAACGATCAAAAAAAATTGCGACCTGCGACCGCTGGAGCGTTAACAGACAAATATATATATATATATATAATTTTGAACGGACATCATTTTCATCATCTCCTGGGTAGGATCGATGGACATTTTAAGAAAAGTGTTCGAAAATCGCGTCGTGAATACGACCTCAATAGCTGATTTCCCTCATGGGAAATATGCTAAAATCAGTTTCATTCATCAAGTTGCCAGAGCTGCTCAGTTCAATATTATAGATGACTTGTAAATTATCATTACCGCTTATTCGGGGCTTCATGGCTCAGAGATATTATGATATATCGACTGGAGGGTGTTATTCATAATTAGCTATTTTGAAAGGCGCATGAGTAGATTTGGACGATGGAAATAAATGAGATATTTACCAGGTTATTTACACAAGTATGAGTATATGTTTGTTTTATTAAATAACTCACTTTGGTTTAAAATGAACTGTTGTACATATGAAACGCATTGATATTCCTGATAATAGATCCTAACATCCAATAAAGGAGAAGAAAAAAAAATCCATACATTTTCAACTAGGTTTTTATTTTTTGATTCGGTCAATTCTTACATTTTCCTTTGTAGCTTTCTTTTACAACGTATGGGTTTTTTTGCGCCTCCTTTAAAAAGAATAAAGCTGTTACCATTCAATTAATGCAATTTGTATAAGATTTACCGTAAGAATAATCAGCTACTGATGTACTCATGAATTTCATCAAATGTCATGGCTGTTCTAAGCTCAATTAAGAGACCTTTATTATGCGAGATACATGCAAATTCGTTGTGCATTCGCATCATCAAGTAAGATTTTACGTTCTTGTGTCGAAAAGGTTTGTCTGTTCTATACCATGCCCGATATTTAACCGTTTTAGTCATTACTAAAGATCTAATTTTTATTGGCTGAAATTGGACCAGGAATAAGGGAGGTTGAGAGGGGGTGGGGAATTCGAAAATTAAAAATATCTCCGTTATTATGAGCCGGATCATAAAATGTTGTAGAACCAATCTTGTTATACTATTGATCATCTACTATTATTGTGGGGGCTCAGGTTAGCCATGTGAGTTAAAGCGTTGACCCTAATCTCAAATGGTAAACCTAGAGAGCCGAGTTCGATTCTCGCCTGGGCAAAGGAAATTATTTAGTGACGGAATTCATTAAATAACATCCTAAGTCCCACCCTGGCTAGAAAAGGGTGGCAACCTGTAGATAACCCGTCCCGATTAGTCTTATATGCAAAAAGTGGACGTTAATAAATAATAATAATAATACAATTATTGTCTTATGCATTTTTTCTTAACTCAAATTCACGGTGTATATCCCTATCCCCCTGTATATATATATGTAAAATTGGACATGCATGTATTAAATTAAAGACAATTGTAAATTATATAGTTGAGAAATTACCATTGTGTTTAGGCGTGTGTAATATATGAGTTTTTTTTTTTTTTTTTATTCTCCTATGAGAATTATGGTTGTACTGACCTAAAGGAATAATTTTAAAGCATTTTCAATGCCCAATAAGGTAAAACTTCTGCTAGTTGAAAAAATATAATAAAGATAGCTCCGTTAAAACCTTAAGAACCTTTTTTTACTTGTAATACTTTAGTTGTTCTGAGTAAGGAATAGACGTAATTAGGTTATTTATTTTTAGTAAACTTCTGTAAAGGAAAGCTGCTACTCATTTTCGAAGTATGTTCACAAAAGCCGTGATCCAACCTTGTTGATGCCAATATAGTATCTCTCAAAAGAAATTGCCTACCATCAAACTCGGCATTAAACGCTTTATCTTAAAATAACGATGAAATTCGCTTATGAAAGAAAGCTTATCGGGAAGAATAGGAATTTAGGAAAAATTGTAAAATGCAAAATTATGATTACTTCCGTTATTGTGAACTGGATCAAAAAAATGCTGCACAACTAATCTTCCTGATAATATGTATTTTACCTTTTTATATCATTTTTAATTCGAACATCAACGGTTTTTATATTTTTCCATTTTCAATCTTCAGCAAACCCCCTCTCCTGTAAATGTGACTTCTACACTGTGCTACCATTCACTAAGAATTTATTGTCAAGCTTAAATTTAATAGGGCATTTACTAAAAGAGAAATGTCGAATGATATAGGAAATGACGTAAAATGAGAATCATTGAACCACTTGGGAAATCTGCTTAGTTGAAGCAACTCCTTGACGGCCTTGATTTCACTCAGTGCTGCCAAGGTTCTGAGTAGTAGTTTCGTACGGGGATTAACTAACGCAAGGCGTCCAGCTATCTAAGAGCAAAGTGCCTATACACTGATATGACGTCATTCCTGCAACATTCCAGCACGTGGCAAATCTCTTTAGTTAACTCGACTCGTCGTGGTACATTATTCATTCATGAAGTAGATGTCTAGTTCTCCTAGCTTCTGTATGACCTACTGGCATTTCTTCAGGGTTTCAGAATTTGGAATTCTGATTTTTTTTTTTTTTTAAATGTTATAATGCACTTTGTTTTATCGCTTCCTTGCAAAGATGGGAAGCCCCAAATACTCACTTGAAGTCCAATATTTTTTCTTATCTGGGTGAAATTTAAATTTAATAAATTAGTGATTAAATACATTTAAATTTAAATTTTTATTTTCAGCTGGTGGTAGTGTGATGAATCAGGTTAATCAGAAACACTTTTTTGTGGCTCCTCACAATTTATTTCTTAAAACGTTTAGCGCTTTCGGGAATTAAATTCCCATCCTCAGAGTTCTTCTGATTAACCTGCCACATTTATATTTATCTGACTGGGATTGAATTCACGACTCTAGGTTGGCTAGCTACACTACGACCAAAGTCTTTACACACCTCAGCCCCCGTTTAACTATGCGATTAGTGCATAAATGGATCTAATTTTAAACTATTTGGGACCAAATTTATCTGTTTACTTAAAACTATAATTTTACCAAAATATATGAATTTTTTCTTATGCAGTTTCTGATGACATGCAAATACTTTGAAAAGCATAGGTACAGGGTGAATTGCCCCTTGAACTTATTCAGACATTTACACGGAATGTAAGAAATTACAAAAAACTATTTTCGTAATTTTAATTATTAAACACTAAACTACTCTGAATAATTCGTACATTTTAGAAAAGAGGTAAACTCAAAGAATGAAATCTCTTCCCCCAAAGACCCAACCGGAGAAAGCAGCTGAATTTTGCTAGACTGTCATCTTCGTGAGTTTCCCTGGTAACACAGAAACAAGGAAAAACAATAATTTATTCCTTGGCATTTTAACGATATTAAGACATTTGGAGTACCAGAATATTTTGTGTTCAAACATCAATATTAAATTTATTTTTCATTCAATGAACTTTGTATTAACAACCAACAACTTAGAGTGCTCGGTTAAATAATTGTGTTTGAAAATCTTATTGCTCTCCTTTGCACTTATACTTTCTTTGTCAAGTTTAAAAGTAAAAATTGAAATAATTGTAATATGTTCTGATATATAACAAAAAATACACACATTCTTTCAATGTCTCTTGCTGAGAATTAATGTAATGTCGTATTTCGTGTTATAAGAAGATTTTACGAAGGACAGCAAAGATTTCTTCAATACTAGAAATATTATTCTTTCGTATCCACAGTTTTACTCATTAAAGGTGTGTCCTACCTATTTAGGCTCTACCTTTATATACTGGGAATAAGTTTACTCATTCCTTAAGAAAATTGTTATTTTTAAAAAATACTTTCTTGTTTCAGATCTCTGTTTAGAGCAAAAGACATTGTTCAGTATGGGATTTACCATTATAAAAATGAGGAAATTGATGAAGAGGAGAAGAAGCTTAAGGAAGGAATAATTCCAGAGTTTAAGAGGAAATTCAACTTATTCCTAACATGCCAAATCTTTGGATTCGTCTCAAACCAAGTGATTCTCCCAATCACCCAGCTTTCGTACGCGGGCGACGAACACTATGACGACGAACACGACTTCATTAATCCTTTCTTACCCCATTTCTTCTTTGTACCTTTCAACACTCGATCAATCGTGGGGTACTTTGTGACCTACATATTCGACTCCATCTGCTACTTCTATATGTACTCGGCTTCCCTCTGCATGCTCCTCGTCTATATAAGTTGTACGGTACAAATAAAAACCCATCTTCAAGTCCTTAGACACTCTCTGAAAAATGTGCACAAAAGAGCTTACAACGAGTACGTCCGACGTGGACAACATGTGGAACCAGGAACACTGATGGAAGATCTGTTCGAGGACAAAGAGTTCCAGCTTTGTTTAAATTCTTGTTTGAGATCAAATGTTGAACACCACGAAGCTGTGATAAGGTATTTTTATCATTCTTTTAATATTCTTTGCGACAATTATTGAAACTCTAATATCATATATATTATTCCTTCTTTTACGAAGTATTCTAACCCAGAAAATATACGGTTTTGAGATTTAAAAGGAATTATCTGTTTTGATCTTCCCTTAACCTCTTTTGGATAGTTTCGGCTTGGCGTCTGAACTTATGTATGCACTTATCTCGCATTATCTATAAGCCCCTAGCCTCAAAATAAGTTGGAACTTCATATTTCGAATTGTTGTAACGTCAAGCACCTCCCCTTTTAATCAAAATTGACTTAGAGGGAAGGAGGGGGTTGGCGAAAATTTTAAAAAAAGTTAAATTTCTTAGTAGATTGTAGAAATATATATATTTGCATAGCGCCCTTTTTTGTTTATCATAAAAAGTTCTATAAATTATGTTCTATTACATTTTTCTAACCTATGCGCTGAACGTAAGTGTAGTGTTTTACTTTCAAATGAAATGAGTTTAAATGTAATGCAACCAAACATTTTATTTGATCTCATATTAATTTTATAAGATTACAAGGAACTCATAGATGCCTACATTAAATTTCCTTTAACATCATTATTAGTTATCACGTACGTTTCACAAACTGTTCTGCAGTTATGATTTTTCTCAAGGTAATCTTTAAATTGATTATCTGAAGAAGAAAAATTACAATACAAAATGTGAATCTCCATTTTTGCGCTTTGGTAAAAACTATTCCTTTTATGTTACACTTATACCAATCGAATACATAAGAATTGGCAAGCTTGCCCCTTCCCGTTCTCCTTAGCCTATTTATTCTTGCCTTCAAATACATATTTAATTAAATTTAGTTAAATTAAATGCATATTTAAAACTGAATCGAACATCCCCTGTATGCTTCAGTTCTTTTCCCACAGGTTCTTAATCTTTAGGTTAATACCTCGCTTTACTCGAGTTATTTTTTACCTAATCGTCCAATCTATTGCTTAAAAAAATAATTGTCTCTTTTCAACAGAGTCCAACTATCAGTTCCTAAAGATCTGATTTCTAAACGATAGGGTTTATGATATTCTTTTTCTTTTAGCATGGTTATATTAATTGATAATCTTTTAACAAACTTAGGTTTGTTGTTATTTTCTGGACTGATGATGATTTCTTGGTATGACATGATTTCCTACTGGGCATTTTTTTATGTTTGTTTGTTGCATTTTGGGCACAAAACAGCAAGGCCATCAATGCCCAACACTTATCGCACCGTCGTATTTAAGTTCCCTGACCATGGGAAAGACACACACGTTTATTCTTATTTTCCTTTTTTTCTCTTTATTTATTCTTCCATTTTACGCTTTTCAATATTTCTTTTTAAACAATTTTTTCTCTTACATTTATATTTTCTGTTTCAACTCCCAACCCCCGCCCTTATTTATATTATTTTTATTTTTTTTCTACTGCTATTTTATGTTAATACAATAATAAAGAATTAACGCTTATTCTTGAGGGGTGCGGATTAGATCTGAAGAGAAAAAATTATCTTAGGAAGGGAAAAAAATAACTTTCTATTTCTGAATGTACAGTTACTGACTGAGTTTAGCAGTAAAACGTCATTATTAAGACAACCACCTGTTGTATATATTTTTTAGTTTCATTCTCTTTTTGGTGAAAAAAACATGCATTTAAAAAAAATAATCTTCAAAAACGAACTTAAAATTTATTATTACGTGAGCAGGCGTATAGGAAGTTGCTTGGAGCTGAGTAATTCAGGTTCGTCTACAAAATGTTTAGCAGATTTCCCTTAAGAGAAATCAGCGTCGTACTCATGACGCGATTTTCGAAACATTTCTTCAAATGTCCATCGATACTACCCAGGAGATGAGTTTAGAGGGAGGATTTTCGAACATATCTCCGTTACCATACGTCGGATCAATAAATTGTATAGAACTAATCTTATTGTAATGTAATTATAAATACATTTTGTTATGTAGGTTTTACTTTATATTGAATATTAATCGAGATATTTGCATTTTTATTAAGTGTGTGCTGATAACGGACGAGATGAGATTGCAAATTAAATTTACTATAAATATTGTTCTATACATTTATTCTCTATCTTCAATATTAACCGAGATATTTGCATTTTCATTAAATGTAGACAGATAAAGGACGAGTGAGTTTCCCGCCAAAAGCTAGTTCGGCCCTTTGCCGTAACTATTCGGCTCTCGTATGGAGATTTATCGTATAACTTCACGTGGGAAATCTGCTTAGATTACGCAGCCCCTGTGTGACGGACTTTTTTGGATATGGCTTTCAAATTTTGGCTTTTCTCTTATCCCCCTTACATAGTCGAAATTGTGGAGATACTAAACTAAAGGAAATACTTTGATTAAGAAGGAAATAAACTATCTAGTGATATTCTCGTTAAGAAATGAATCTCATCAAAAACCATCTTATGCACGTCTGTGAACATTTTTTGTTGAAGTAAATTATTATTGTGCCTTAATATTGTAAACTTTTAATTTTTCATTGCTTTTTAGATTATTAAAAGAGGCACAACCATTCTGTGGAGTTAGTTTGATGTACGCATTCTCAGTGTGTTCTGTATTCTATGCGTCACTTCTATACCTCATCTCACAGGTACCAGTACAGTAATATTTTACAATGAAATTGGGCCAAAAAGTCAAAAATATTAGTAACATGTTTTTAAAATTTAATAAACCTATATATTTCATTTCATGGTACACGCATTATATTAAGATTGAGGAATCTCGCACTTAGATATGTAGTCAAGCTACATTCTAAAACTACGTCAACGAGTTAAAACATTTAATTCTATTAAGTTACTCTAGTTGATTAAACATTCTTCTATCATTTCAGAAACCTCAAACAAATTTCCTTATCAACTACCTTTTAACATTTGTTGCTGAGTCTGTATACTTATATCAGCTGTGCGTCTTTGGCGATGAAGTAATGCAAGAGGTGAGTTATAAATCAAGTTTTTATTTTCACTTTTGAAATGTGTGTGTGTGTGTGTGTGTGTGTGTGCTTGCGTGTACTGCGTGTGTGTGGGATGTGTGTGTGTATTATTTCATATAAAAGGAAAATATTATAATATAGTAAAATGTAATATTTTGATTTTACATTCATGTTTTTCATTTATATATGGAGATAAAGCTGTAAAAGTACCAAGACAAATTTACTTAATTTCAGCTCTCAGTATAAAAAGAGCACAGGAATAAAAATATCATTTTTGAAGGATTTTATCCATTTATAGTGTATTATGTACATAAAACAAACAACAATAAGTTGCACTCTTCCTTACTGTACCTGTATGGTTAGCCTCCATATCTGTTAATTAATTGGTACAATTTTTTATTAATATATTCTGTAAAAATTTGGAAGTTATCTCAAGTGAGAGTGCTGCTTATATTTTAATTTAATTTTTTAAATAAATGGTAATTGACAATTCTAATGGAGGACTTCAGGATTTGTGTTGACAAATCCTTCAATTCATTAATCCATATTCCATATTCTATTAATGTCTCCTATGTATTTTGATGGAGGCCTCCAAATGGGCCGAACATTAGCCCTTTCAGCGTCCTGTCTTTATATAATATAGTTGATATTAAAATAAAATCAATATATTTTCAGTCTCAGAATCTGTTTCGGACCTTATACAACATTCCTTGGTTTAACTATGGAAAAGGGTTCAATAAAACTCTTCACATTATGATGACCAACACTCTGACACCCCTTCAGTTCAAAGCAACGCTTATTCGATGGCCCGCCTCTTTTGACACTTATGGGGCTGTAAGTAGCTGTTTATGTAATATTATTATATCTCTACTTTTCTTTTCCAGATCGTATATCCGTATAGCTTGATGTGTTTGACTCCCAGGTGCTCAGGTTATCCTGGGATATAGTGTGCCAGTCTTAATAAGCTTAGCGAATCTGGTGTCATTGCTTCTATAAAAGTTCGTGGATCGTCTAAATACATCTTCAACAATTATAGGTATTTTTTATAAAGGCATTTATTACTTAGGGCACGGCTGTCTTTATAACGCTGTTGTTTCCAGAAGGGAAAGGGTTAATATACATCTTTTAGCAGATTGCCCTCTGGGGAATTTAATTCTCGATGAAAGTTGTAATACATGTTTTTTTCATTATTATGATTAAGTGCCTAGATTTAACCGAGATATTTGAATTTTGTAGGGTCAGCCTTCGGTAAACCCCCTCTACCACTCTTGTCATATTAACAATAAGCTGTTATATTATGAACCACTTCATTCTACGGTTAAACACCAAATATTGTTATCATTGAACTGTTACTTTTCGAGACACATATAAATGTGACGATGACGTCTTCAATTAAGATTTTTCGTTCTTTACTTGACAATGTTTATGTCATCTCTGCAATACACGATATTTAACCGGTTCAGTCAAGGCTAAAGATCGTATTTATTATTGACTGAAATCCGACCGGGAATGGTGGGCGTTTAAAGAGGGAGGACTCGAAAATTTAAAATATCTCCGTTATTATGTCTCGGATCGTAACATGTTATTGAACCAATCTTGTTAAACTAGTGATTTCCTGTCATTTTTATTCTATGCATTCTTACTTGATTCAATTATTAGGCGAGTTATTCGTACTTACTTGTTTTCAGCCTTCTGTAAACCCCCCACTAACGGACGTACGAAATCTGCTTAGATTACGCACCCCCTGCGTGACAGGCATTCTTTAATTATATACATCATTTCTAACATTCATATATATTTTATTAAATTAGTTTCATATTTTTATTAATATTTAATTTTTGAATTTTGACTATAAGTAATAAATTGTAATAAATTATTCATATTTTGTTGTTTTTTTTTAAAAATTAACCTCGTGGATTATCCAAATGTGTCTTCAGCAGCCTAATGTATTTTGAGAGCCACTTATTTATTTTCCCACTTTATGAATTGGAAATTAAAACAAAATTAAAACAGTATAGCATAATCCTCTCTCCAAAGCATAATATCACGATGTTGTGATCACTTCAGATATTGTACTGAGATGGTGGCAATACATTGTTCCTTTGAACGTTGTCACATAGTAGTTCAGTGGCATTGGATGAAGCCAAAAATCAAACAGTGTAAGGTGAATATAAAATGAAAATATTCACAGTGGTCATGCCCGTGGCTTAATATTATTGTTTTCGTTTTGTTATAATATAATGTATAAATAAAATTACGTTACTAGTGTCGGAAAATGAGAGTATTCAAAATAATTCATTGGAACCGTTAGGAAGAATGAGCTTCCTTGATCTGCTGGAGTTGGTCTAATGGTTAACGAACATAATCTAGTGTTTATGAAATTGTGTTACGCCAATTAAAAATTATCAGCCATATAGTTAAAAGTACTTAATTATTGAGTACCAGAAAGAGTGTATTATATTTTTTTTTATAATTCAGATTTTATACTGAAAAAGTTACTTAATTTAAAACAAATAATCTTTGTCACAGGTAACTTGAGATTCAATATTCCTATTATCTATTTCAAGATGATCATATTCATCAAGATAATCTGAAACCGCTACGGGTATGATCCACTTGTAAACCTTAACAAATCAGAAACAAACATCAAATTAGTTTCATTTAATTTATTAAACCAGTGTGACATGGTGAATTAATTATAAACAAACTTGGTTCAGGAAAAAAATGAATAGCAGATTGCACTTAGTGTATACATTTTTATTGAAATAGGAACTTCACTGCCAGAGTAAAACTGAATTGAAATAATAATACATATTCATATATTAAAAATAATAAAAGAATGAGGAAAAAATAGCTGATAATTCAATGAGCACGTTCTTTGTATTTGGCTGCGTCAGAGCTACTGAGCTGCGAACGTACAGACTGCTGATAAGAAAAAGTGATAACACCCACCCATCCCCCCAGGAAGCTCTATATATCTATTGATAG